>VZTU01034353.1:0-85273 GCA_013400835.1 Zapornia atra
TAAAAAAGACAGGGATCTCCTGTCTCCTAGAGAGGAGGCTAAGAAGATGATTAAGGGCCTGGAGCATCTACCCTGTGAGGAAAGGCTGAGTGAGCTGGGACTGTTTAGCTTAGAGAAAAGAAGACTAAGGGGGGAAATGGCCAGCCCCTTTTCAGTGTCTGTGGAGACAGGACAAGGGGCAATGGCTGCAAGTTAGAGCATAGGAAGTTTCGCACCAACATGCAGAAGAACTTTAACACAGTGAGGGTGAGGGAGCCCTGGCACAGGCTGCCCAGGGAGGTGTGGAGTCTCCTTCTCTGGAGATATTCAAGACCCGTCTGGACACTGACCTGTGCAATATGAGCTGGGGAGCTGCTTTGGCAGGGGGTTGGACCCCATGAGCTCTCGAGGTCCCTTCCAACCCCTGTGATTCTATGATTCTGTGACTGTCCAGGACAATGCAGAACGATGAGAGGCTTCCTAAGATGTGAATCCCCTCTCATGCTCATTTGCTCTAGTATTCAAAACTGATGTGCAATCAGAGATGCAGATGCAAATATATATTTAAAACCTGCAGTTAGATGAGGGTTGAGGGTGAACCATTTGCTGAGGAACAGATGAGAATACCTTGGGAAATGACCTCACATACATATGTGGTTGTTTTTCTATGGAATACATAAATACCTGACAAGTGGGCAATGGCCAGCAGCTCAGTCTGCAGGTAGAGCAATTTAATACCTACATTCAGTGAATCACTACCTCAAGGAAGAGAAGTTGCCTTATCAGTAAAGATTGTCCATCCAGGTCTCTGAATGAAGGATGGAGACCATGGGAGAGATGAAACAATTCTTCAATTGACAACCATACTCACTGTCTTTAACTGGAGAACACCACACAATTTGCATTCTGTTATTTCCTCCCTTCTTGAATTTGCTGTTAATGCTACTTTAACCTATTTTGTTGTAAAAGACACTGCAAGTACAGCCAGTTGACCACCATGGCCTCTGCATCGCTGACATGGAAGTAGCACAAATTCATACTGGAGATATTCAGAAGCCATCTGGACACACTGTTGGCAACTGGCTCGAGGTAGCCCTGCTTAAGCAAGGGAGGCTGGACGAGGTGACCTCTGGAGGTCCCTTCCGGCCCAACCTTCCTGCGATATTCCTACTGTGGTGACCCTTATACTTCTTGGCAATGAGGATTCCTAATGGCTACTGAAACAGTTATCGAACCTGCCAGTGTAAATGCCCATTAGTTCCATTCCAATACTATTCACGTGACACCAAAATGCTTTTAAAAGACAAAAAACCCTGAGCTGTGAATGACTGACCACTGGTATGAAAATGAGATGTCCACACATGACTAATACACAACCCATTCCTTCGTAATACAGGATATTTTGACACCAGATACATACTCACTGGGGACCAGAATGAGATCACCATCTCCCTCCATGTACGCAATCGTGCTTCTGCCCACTGGTGACACACCTTTAATTTGATTGCAAAGGTGGTTCCTAAAGTCTCTTTGAACTTTAGTTTATTTGAAGCTTGGCATTTTTGAGATGGTGAACATCCCTTTCCTTCCACTGAAGAAAAACACCATTTTACCTCCAACTTGACAGGGAGAGAAAGTAGGGCAGCACCGCTGCTTTGGAAAATGCTACTTGTAACGCAGCTCATGCAAATCCCAAGCCTTGAGATATATGTGATTAATCACAGATGGTGCATCTTTCAAGTACTGCTAGCAATACTTAACATCAGATCAAACAAACACCGCAAGGAATAACTCACAAGATACAGTCAGCGGATCCTTCTTTGTGGGGAAACATTGATACGAAAGGTTCTACCCTTTGTCTGCCAGGAACTTACTGGAAAACAGGACTGTGAGTTCTTTGAACTGGTATGCACCCAAAATTCAACAATTTTAATTTTTTTTACCATTAGAATTTGGTGCCAGGGAGAGAAAGAACATAAATTTGAAGAAGAAAGTAATTTTCTTACTCTACAGCAGTGTGGTATAGACCTTCATACCATTTATCACACTTAAAAAGAAAATAATAAACTTCAGATGGTGTTAGTTTTATAGCAAAACAAGTCTGTCTTGTACTGTGTGTATTGAAAACCCATAATTATGGAACTGTTAGACAATGACAAATGCTTAGACAATTCTGAGTACTCCCAAGGTAACCCCAGGCAGTCAAATTGCTCTTTCTCAAGTCAAGAAATGTGTGAAAATAGGAGGTTCTCAGGGAGTTGCTGAAAGATCAAAAAATCACCACCCACAGAGAGCAGTAGGTCAGCATATACCTGTTCTTCTGTCTAAAGGAAAGATCCCCAGGGATGGCTGGTATTTTTAACCGCTAAAGCCATCAGGACTTGGGGAACCACTGCAGATGCTGCAGCAAAGTGTCATTTTGCAACAGCCAAAAATCAGATGGAAGTGTAGGAAATCTGCATTTTCAATCTGAAGGTGAAGCAAGGAGATAGGAGAAAACAAAACACTCCACTTGCTAACGAGCTCTCTTGCCTTGTGGGTGAACTTGCACTAGACACAGCTAAAACAGGGAAGTATTTTAAGTTGTAAGAGATCAAACCAGATCACAGCCCAACATTTATTTTCAGGACGGGGAATATCCCTGTCATCTGTAAAAACACATATGGGAACTTTGAGGGGGGTTTCATTTTCCTTAATGTAAGGTGTGAATTTCCCCGTGAAACCACATATGCACTACAAGGGCAGATTTACTGTCCCCTTCCTGCCTTTCAACAGTCCCTCCCCAAGCGTGGCTTGTGAACATGCTGAGAGCACAGACTTCACTGACAAGACATTAGTTTTCACAGGCCAATGATTTTTGTTTCACTGAGAATGTGTTTACCTGCCAAAGACCAAGGTCTCGGTTGGCATAAATCAGCGCAGCTCCTCGCCTCAGCCACCTAATTCCACTTGCAGGCTTTATTTAAGGTTCCAATCATAGCTTCACATATGCCTCTCCCTCTCTTCGATGGTCCCTGATTAGTAGCTGAAGGAAACACTCACCTCTAGAAGTTCATCGCCAATGTGCATCCTCCCATCTCGTCCTGCAGGTCCATCTGGATTGATACCAACTACGAAGATGCTCATACGAGAGCGGTCCTTGTTGCCAGCAAGACTCAGTCCCAGCCCATTTTTATCCTTCTCAAGCTCAATAATGTGCAACTCTCCAGCAAGGTCTGCATATCTTTGCCTGATTTTTTCTAAAAAGATAAAAAATAAAAAGAATTATCACATTAAAGAACTTAATGAGTTGAAGACCACTTACAAATAAACTAGAGATTGATGGCTTCTCAGTGTGTGCTCTTTGGTAACAGAAGTCTTTCCAGCACAGACTCCAAAATACCCTATTTCTGGGCCTCTATCATGCACACAGCAAACACCATTCACACTAAATCCATGCTATTTTAATTATTTGTACAACAGCCTGGTTCAAAACCAAAAATGTTTTGGAAGGAGGGTAAAAAAGGTGATTCCCAGGGTACCTCGATCTTACCTTACAAAAACTCTCCATCTCAGGAAACGCTCGTAATGTGAGGGCTGCTTAATTAAGCACCGCAGGGAACCGAAACGCTTACGCTGCAGGCGTACCGCAAGCTCACATCTCGAGGTAGAACCTGTTACTTCTGGTTCTTTCTGGTGACTCAGGGATAGGCTTACCATGCTCTGCTTAGTGTGATGTGCTACCGTGCAGATGATTACTCAAAGCAGATGTCAGCGACAATGTAAATGATTGATTGCATTTTTAAACGCAGCCGCGCTCAATATTAAGGTAGTTATTTGTCTTTCATCTCCATTTCAGGCAGTTCTGTGACAGAGCACGATATACTTGCAAAGTTATTTGGAGCACGCTGCACGTCTGTGGATGCTGACAGTTTAATCTGAATGTCTTCCCACTGCTGGCACAACAGCATCTATTAACTATTGCTTGCAAGGGTCAATCGCAACAAGGGTAATTTTTTCCCCCCCCTCGTCTGATTGTCCTTTGCAGACTTTAAATCCAGCTCCAAAACACCACCTGCATCCAGCGCTTCAGCTGGGCCATGTAGTTAGCAAAAAGCAAGGCAAAGTATTTTGCTGTGGCTGGATGTCACCTTTAGAACAGAGCCCAAGGTGAAAGAAACTGCTGCATTATGCATCAAGAGGAGAAATAAGAGATATGTTCAGCCATATCCCTGAGTCAGCAGCAGTAGCTCGATCAATATTAGCGACTACCATTCTACTGGGGAAGCGTATTTTAATAGTATGATTTAACCACCATAGTGAATGTTCCCATGACAACAGGGAAGAGGGGAAAGAGCCAGGGAAGGTGAGAGCAAAGCAACTCAAAGTGAATAAAAACTGCTGAGAAGACAGACGATGAGGCGGAGGCGTTCCTTCCACTGCAGGCTGCGAGGGTGATTTAGCCAAACTTGAGGCCACCCCGGCAGGATCCTTCCCAAGGAATTTCTTCCAGCTGCAGCAGCCCCTCATGCTTTGGCAGAGACCGCTGGGACAGGGAGAGTGTTCTCCTCATCTCCAACCTCACATGCACCCAAGAGAACTGCCTACACTCAGAGAGACACGGGTAAGAGCCAGCTCTCCTATCGCTGTATTTACAGGCTGGCGTTTTTCTGCCACACTCAAAATCCCTGGTGGTTTGGAGCCTGAGTCTCAAATCCCAGGGACATATATTAAGGGTGAGGTGTTATCCATGGAAAGCTGTAAAAAGCCTTCCAGAGGTCTGCACAAAATCAGAATATCATAAAAAATTAGAAACCTCGCTTGTTACTATCAGTGATACACCCAAATTTCATATAACCACGTTAAACAGTAACCCACATAGCTGCACAGTCCTTTAATATATTTCTTAACTAATGGGGTCAAAACGTAATTAGACGTGTGATTGGCTACTTGAATTCTGGCAGTGTCATTTTCCTGTTTAGCATGCAGGATACCTCCTGCTGAAAAACAGCACGTGAGGAAAGGTCTCAACAACAGCACTTCTGGAAGGTCAGCAGATGTGAACACACTGCAGCCACACGTGGTTTGTTCCCACTGCCGAGGTTCACCCGTCTTTTCCCATTAAGTAAAGTCCAGGCCTGAAAAGCACTGAGACATTTGAGGTCCACAACAACAAGACAAAGAAGAGGTCATCAGCAGAAAAGGTGTTTCTTAGTGATTTTGTGGGTCAAGCGAAGAACTGGTGCTCCGGGGATGCTGTTGCCCGGTTGTTGTTCTGCCATTGTTCCCTCCAGCACATCTCACTCTTGCTTCCTGGGGCAAAACACACGCCTAAAGCACGTTTTTAGCAGTCAGATGCACAGGAAAGAACTGAAGGAGAAAGCGAGGAGAAGCCACCTGCACGGAGGAAGCTGCACATCTTCAGAGACCGCCTCAAAACTCGTTTGTCAGTAAAACTCCTTGAGCCGAACTCCCCAGTGCGAGGAGTCTGATGCAGGAGCAGCTCTGTAACACCACGTACAGGGACATGCAGCTCCAGCCTCTGCCTCCAAGAAGCACCTTTGGAGACTACCCATGTCAGCAAGTGTGTAAGGTTTTCTCTCCCATGAGAAAACCCACAGCTGTTCAGAATAACACACATAGTACTGTTCCGTGCTGGGCTCCAATTAAAAGTCAGTTTTAGTCCTCCAAAAGTTAGTAGTTAGCGCAACTGTCTGGGATGAGACAGAGCCCCACTAAAGTTTCTGGGCCAGGACTGGCAATCTGGTGAACCGATACCCACCCAGCACTCCAACTGTGCCAGTAAGGAACAGTTCTTTGAGTAGAGAAAAAATTATCTGGGCAAAACCTAAGACCAACTCCAGAGGTGCTTTATTTGTTAAGAGTTTGCTTTTTAAAAAATATATTTTTAAAAAGGGTTTTCCCTGCTGCATGCCTTTGGAAAAAAATCAGACAACAGAAGGAAACCTCTGTGTGGACTAAGCCCTGCATTAAATTACCATATTGATTGACGAAGCCAGGATTTGAAATGGCTAAGATGACCGGAGTGGTAAAACAGTGGGAGATTACAGAGGAAACAAGGAAGATGCTACGTGCTTAGTGCCAGTTCCAGCGCAGCAGGAGGGCATCCTTACCAAGTGCTGCCGGAGATGACGTGCATGTATGTCCATGCTCATGCATGTACAGACAAGCAGAGACACCCTGCTTTTAAAACCAAGGCTCCCCGAGCAGGCATGCTGTCTCCTCACCAAACAACAGAAGGTTCTGGCTCTCCAAGCCCCACCTCCTGCAATTAACTGCTTCCAAGGGCTGTCCTGGCCAGCCAGCCTCATGGTGTAAATGATAACGCCCTATTCCCAGCGATGTCCTTGCGTTACTCATCCGATCTGCATACAAATATCCTTCGGGCATCCAGCTGACTTCCTATCACGTTGTAATCGTATTCTCAGTTTGCCTCTTAATAAGAATCTCATAAGATTATTTTAAACAAGTATTTACTGCTTAAACAAACGTGCATCTAAAGCATCTTCTTTTTAATGCCTTTTTCAGCTGTTTTTTTCTCCCCTCCAGCTGGTATCACTTTTCAGTCTTCTGCCTAGCGTTGGGGAGCCAGTTAGCATCTGCTTTTGCAAAGAATTCCATTATCTGCCTTCATTACCAGGCACTTTACACGAGGCAATTGTAATTCTGTTGTTGCGGCATTACACACGGGACGCGGCGTTCCTTGTTTTGGCACTACGAGGAGTTGTTTCCACATTCGACGACAACACGCCTATCGCAACTGGGGCAAACATCTCTCACCCACGATATTTAGCTAGCTGAGGTTGTGTAAAAGGACTCCACGGATGTATCACGGAGTAGAAGCACGAGCCTGCGCTTTAGCAATCACCCCTGCGATCCTATTCCCCAGTTATGTGTGCAGACAATTACATTTCAAAAAGGAACCCTGGAAATGGAAGACAATTGCTTTCAAACAATACATGATCGTGCTGCTGCATACACTTTCCTGCTCCAGACTCGATTCCTGTTACATTAAACAGGGTGATAAAAGAAATAAATGGGGTCAATACAGCCAGGATATTGGAGTTCGCATGATGTAGCATTGGAACCAGTACACAATTTATCCTACACATGGAAAAAACCCACACACCCACCTGACACTACCTCTCAGGGAGGCAAAAGGGGAGCCTTTAAATTACAAAGGGCTGAGAAGCTGTTTCCCAAACCTGCTGAAACCTCTGGCTAAAGGAGCTGAAAGGGAAGAGGTGTTTCTTTTGAAAATGGTGCCTCTGGAAGATGCAAATTAAGAAAGGTAAAGAGAGGACAGAAAAGGTTCTGGATGACTCAGCCAGGTGATGGGCTGTCAAACCAAACACTCAATATTAAAACCATCAAGAGGAAAAATGCAGAGACAAGAAGAGGAGGACAACCATCCCAGATGACAGATGACACCGTATACAGGAGGCAATACTGAGGGTTTTACACGCCTCTTGTGCTACCCCAGATAACTATTAGCAACATAAGCTGGTGTCTGGGAGACTTTGCAGTGGTCTCATTTATCAGTCCGTGTTTAGGTGGGGGTTTTCCCTGTAACACCTAACGTGGTTACAGGCTCAGCCTTCCTCGAGCTCGGACAGCAGTGCTGCAGCATCACCACCACTGGTTTTCACTTGGTAACGACAGAGATCAGGATGCAGCCAGCGTCAGCAGCACAGAGCCAACCTTGCATATCAAACAACTAATTCCCTTCTTGATTTCACTATAAACATTTAAAAAAAAATATAATAATGTAGGAAGTCCCTTGAAAGCTAACCCTGGAGCTGTGAGGGCAGCACGTCTAATTTACTGATTACAATTTACAAGGACCTAAATAAGCATATTGAAGGGACCATAATTGAACAAATGGGGTTTAGAATTCTCCCACTACTAATAATATAATAAGCTTATTGTTTTAATCTTCCCACTAGCCGTCTATTCAGCTCCAAGGAGGCAGACAGTTCTTCAAGCCTTATCTCGAAAGCGATGCACTCGTCTGTTTTCATAAGCTTTAAACTGATAAATAGGGAGCAGAGAATTTCTGTAACACTTTCTTAAATTCCAGAAAATCATTCCAATTCTTCTCTTGGTGATCAACATGCATGAGAGAAATAGGGCAGATGTATTTCAAACTGGCAGATCTAAATGGGAGAACCAAAGACTGTATAATGACCAGTCCCCCTCCCAAGGGTGGTGAGCGGAGACATCTGAGTCTGCTGGAGCTCATGTCTTTGTGAATACTGTTGGTGCTGAACCCATGGGCAGGGATTCACAGATTCACAGAATTGTAGGGGTTGGAAGGGACCTCCAGAGATCGAGTCTGACCCCCCCTGCCAAAGCAGGTTCCCTAGGACAGGTCGCATAGGTCAGCATCCAGGTGGGTCTTGTATATCTCCAAAGAAGGAGACTCCACAACCCACTTGGAACCCTGTTCCAGTGCTATTGCATCCCTGCAATGGGATGGAGCAGCCACGGGTTCCTTATCTGATCCAGATACTCAGCATCTCCTACAATCTCCCTCTGGCAGCCACGCCATCCCTCTGGCAACGCTTTCCTTCACATACACTGGTTGCAAGTCATTAACCAAAACTCAAGCAATGATTCTCAGAGATCTGTATCTGCATCTCTCCCCTTCCTCCCCAAAATATTAAGAGATCCCTTTTAAGTGCATGAGGGAGAGAGCATGTGCGAGGTGTCGCACAGACAAAGCCTTCTCTGGATGAACAGCTGAACCGTGGGCTTTCGTGTTCTCACCAATACAACTCACCCAAGCTCAGATGGAAAACAAGCATGCTCGTGAGACAATATTCTTACCCTAACTTGAAGACTGCCTCTTCTTTCCTGTGCATGAAGGGTTCGGGATATTATTTAGGATCTCCGAGCTGCTATTCTTATAACGTCTTCCTTCAGCTCAGGCTCCCCCTTCATTTCACTCCTCTCATGCCATGCACACACTTGCAGCAGCTTCTCAACTCACACAAGAGAACTGTCCTTATCCTCCAACACTTCCCTGAAATCCCACTTGTCCCTCACAGCACCCTTTCTACAGTGGAAAGTAAAAATTTCTGCTAGTGATTTTTAATCCAGGAAGAAGGGTATAATGAGAGTCTCCAGAATCCTCTTCAAGTACCACCTAATTTTGTTCTTGTGAGTAGGTGACATTTAGAAACAGTTACCATCAATTTTTTTTCTTTCTATAATCAAGGAATCATCACACCCCAAAACAACACTCGAGAGAAAAGCGACGTTCAGCCGCAGCTGAAAACCAGGGTAACTACAGGCTGCAGCATCGGGGACATCTCCACTGCTCGTACCACCTCACAGCAACACGTTGATCAAACACAGGTCTCACCAATCATTTTTTCCACATTCCAGGCCCAAAGCTCCCCTCTAAAGCTGCAGTTGTGTCACATGATTAAGTTCTCAGCAGAAGAGATATTGTATGTTTTTCTTTTTTAATTAGATGACAAGGACATGATGAGGCTATTCATCCCGACGTTTATCTGAGATCTTTAACACTTATTAACACAGATTTAGTGAAAGTGTGGTAAGCAGAACATCCTGATGCTAATAATTGCTGATTATAAGGGAATCTGCCCTCCCCTGTTCACAACACTTCCACTCATTTGCCTTTCAAATGATGCATTAACCCCCATCCCCTCATCAGAGCACTTGGGTTTCCTCAGAAGTGACCTCTTCTGGGTGCTGTGATCTCACAGTCACTCTGATGCTGAGCTGGGAGTGCCTCCACACCAGCCGATGCTTCCACAGCCTTACAGGCTTAGGAGGAAAAGACCAGCAAAAGATGCCTGTGTCTCTCTTACCAGCTGCCCTGGACTGATAAACGGGTTGTTTCCTCTAGATAGGAGACATGGCAAATGGGCGAGTTGTTGGGGCATCCTACTGCCACTCGTTGATTAAATACAGTCAAAGAGCAACAGTGGCATTTTTCTTTTGATAAATTCCTCTATGAGGATGCAGATAGTTACATGCAAAAATATTTCACATCACAGTCGATGTTTAGGCCCACAGAAATCCCAACTGAAGGCTTCCTGAACTAATGACATCCTTAAAATGCAGGGTAGTCTCAGAAGACAGTTGCTGTAGAGCCCATTTTTAAGCCATTGAAGAGATAACTGAGGAAAACCCATTAAAAACCCACTCTCCTGTATAATATTGCAGTATATTATACTGTACCAAATAGTTGAAGTCATCCAAGGCCAAAATACTGCAGCCTTCAGAGCTTCCCAGCCCACTCAATGATGGGACCGAGCAGCCGTAGAGAAGGCTCAGCTACCAGAGCTGCCAGGCCCCCGCATGCTGCACCTCCTGAGAGGAGCGCAGTCTTGCTCCTGCTCTGCTGAGGCTTGCTAGCACAGTTCTCTGGGAACCTAGGGCATGTTAACAGCACAGGAACATTAGAAAATACTAATTGCCATCTGCAAAGTCCCAAAGAAATTGGAAATGGCTTTGCTTGCTCTTCTGGCATGGCGGCTATCACCTGGCATTGATGTGTCACCAAGCATCCGAGTGATCTGTGAGGATGCACGATGGGCACACACAAGATCAGATTCCCAGATGCTATGACAGATGATGTTTTAATGACTTGTTTTACAATGCAGTTTTGGAAAAAAAATAAATAAAAATCTCACAGTTGGGCTAGAAATGTCCTTTTTAAGCTGCTGCTCCTGATAGGAGCAGGTTTTGTGGTCTGCTTCTGCTCACGTTGCTCTGCTAGGATCCAGGATCCATCACCTAAATTTGTATTTGAAAGCTACTCATTCATTTGATAGATGAGCAAGAGTGCCTGAGATGGAACAAAGAATATTGGGGAACTCTAATCCATTGCTCTCCTGCTTCACCTCAACAGGAACAAAGGAATATTATGAACATTTCAATTCTTCCTCCCCTGACAGTAACGCAGTGTAACTTGATCTGACAGTGTTTCATCTTTAAATAATGATGCTCCCACAAAGCAACTGGCACAGTCATTATCTTGGAATCTCTCTGTGCTGAGTCTAATTAAAGAGAATGGCATCAGACTATTGTCAAAAACGGGAAGTTTGTTACCTAACAAAGGTTTTTTGGGGCCCCAAGTGCTGACTTTCCCAGTGATACGTAATCAGGAAAGGGAGTGCAGAGGGCACTTCTTGGAAGCCAAGGTGATGAGACACTTCTTGAACCTGCAATGAGAGCCTGAGCCTCCTCGGTCTAGAGGGAGGTGGGATGAGAAAACCTTTGGTCCTAATAACACTCTTTTTTGCCCAGAAAACACATCCTGTACTGATGAACCCAAAGATCTAAGGAAAACCCTTAAAGGAAGGTCTCCAGGGGAATCACCACCATTTGTGACAAATAAACAAAAACCGTAAAGCTTCAAAAAACCCACCAAAACTTCAACACAGCTGTCCTAACAAGCCATAAAAATAAAAAAGACTAAGTTCCTGGTTGTGAAAGTGCAGGCGAAGAGGAGGAACCAATACTGTGCAGCTGAGAGAAGAGATGGTGGAGAGGAGATGTCAGGAAGAGTGCCCCAACCTAATGGGACTGCTCGCTCCATCACAGCAGCCCTTGCAACCCAACAGAGCTATGTAACATCAGCGTGGCTTGACAAGGCCTAAATTAAATTTCTGGATTAAAAATACCCACCTCAGTAGCTGAAGTTTGTTTGTATGGCAACCTTTAAGTATGCTCTGACAATGATTAGTAAAGATTCGAGTTGGTTGAGTCATCTGGGACTGTAAATACCCACAGAGCTATGGTGGAAAATGCAGTGCAAGGCTTAACAGTGAGAAGAACCAGGGAAGACAGGTCAGGAGCAGCTACTTTAGCCAAATAACGAAAGCCTAAAAATATTAAACATGATACAAATTTATCATTAAGGTCACCACTGGATTAAAACACAACTAAAGATGGATTGTAACAAGGTAGATACTACAAAAATACATTTACCTGTGACAGAAGATTGTATTTACATCACGTATTACTTTTTGAAGCCATAGATTCATAGAATGGTCTGTGTTGGAAAGGACTCTAAGGATCACAGAGCTCCAACTCCCTGCCACTGGCAGGGCCACCAACCTCCAGGCCTGGATCTACACAAGGTTGCCCAGGGCCCCATCCAACCTGGCCTTGAACACTTCCAGGGACGGGGCATCCACCCCCTCTCTGGGCAGCCTGTTCCAGCACCTCACCACTCTCTCTGTACGAAAATCCCCCCTAATATCTAATTTAAACCTTCCTTCCTTTAGCTTTAATCCATTCCCCCTTGTCTTGCAATTGTCTACCCTTTTAAAAAGCCATCTATGGGCATAAGATGCTATAAAAGTATTTAGGGAAATATGAAATTTACTGTACATCCACTGAAACACTCAAGATTTATTACATACACCAGATATTGTGACCAACGTTTCTTCTACACTATATATAATTTTTCCTAACAATATATACTGTCTGTGTTTGGACAGAAATTAGAATGCAACTAAAACATAAGCAACAGCTTCCTAATAAAAGTATTGCATAGAAAACCCCACCAATTGTGATTCATATAAGAAAAATATTTCCACTGAAATGTTTTGATTTAAATCCAAGAATATTAAACAAAAGCATTGTTATGCCTACAGCAGATAATGGAGGCTCTATGGTGATCAAAACCATTTTAAAATGGTCTCATTTCCACTTTGTCAAAGATTTCCTTTTGTCTGTCTCAGGGCCTTCACCAACACCTAGTTAAGGATAAATGCTACGCAGTGACCTCGGAGGAGGTTCCGCAATCACACCGTAGCCACAAACACTTCCATAATTTTCCAACTGACAACTCTCAACTTCACACTCCTGGTTTTTATTCACAGGCCAGAAAAGAAAAATATCCTTTTTCAGCTCCTAACGAGTTGTTCAAGTTTGATAAGCTGTTTTCCTTCCCACCGAATGAGTTGAGTAAGCTGTAGAGAGAATAGGCCTTTGTTCCAGGCTGCTGAAGGAAAAGTCAAAAGCTGGGTTTTTACTACCATCAGCTCAGGGTCCAGATTCCTCTCAATCCTCCTGGTGCACACATACTCTTCCCACATGGTTTTTTTCATTCAAATTATACTAATAAGTTGGAGCACACTCAGATCTTTACGTAGACTGCCACGTAAAGCTTAGCATGCATGTTAAAGCAGAAAAAGTTGTATTTCAAATAAGCATGGATCAAACTCAAATAAAGAAGCAGCTTAATATTAAAAAAAAGATGCATATCCAGCTTTTAGGGGACACAGAGTGATAGGGTGTACTCGGCTAACAGAACAGACCTGACCAGCCCCACAGCACTGGTCAGTACTGTTTCTCCCCTCTTTTCTAAATTCTTAGTTATTTTAAATTTATTTTATTTTGTTTAAAATTTAATTCAGCTACACAGAATCAGTACTTAGCTAGGTTCACACCTGCTTAGCCTTTCATCAAGTTGATCACAGCTCCTCAAACATTTACAAACTATCTGATGACTCTCAGGATCCTCTCTGCTTTTGCACAGGACACCCAAACCAGGCTCTGTAATTCCCCAAGGCTGTGGAGAGCTCTGTCAGCTATCTGAAGACCATCCCTGCACCATGTTTGGTGTGTTATGTATCCACCTCATCACTGCACCCTTCTAGGTATGAAGCCAAGAAACAAAATATTAGTTGAGAGGAACCTCCCCACACCTCCCTGTATCACACAAAGCTTCTACAGAGCCAAGAGATTTCAATAGAGTGAAGTCCAGGTTGGTTCTAGGTCCTGGCATTTTGAGCTATCAAATTGCATTTGAGTCATTGTCAAGTGTTTTACAACATCAAGTGATGTTTAGAGGCTTTGTTTGTTTAAGTGTAAACTGGAGTTTCCCCATGTCATAGCTTGGCTTTGAATGCTGAGGTGAAATGAAAATGAAAAATGATTCAACACTGGGCCATGCTGCAGACTTCCAGTTCCTGGCCCTTGGAACACAACACACACATACCTACTGTTGCACTTTAAAGCCTCTCCTATGAATATCAAGCCAATAATTATTCTATTACAGCTTCCCATGTTTTCAGCTACAACGTGTATTTTCCATTTACGATCTGTAACATCCTAGTCATAGTTTTACACATAAAACAGGTACACAACTAATGGTATAGCTACCACCAGGCAACTGATGGCTTCAAGTCTAAAGGAGAGCTGCACCTTCATTGCTGAGGCAGTGCCTTAGCTCAGGCTGTAGCCCAAGTATCCAGCCTTATGGAGGAGAGGATGAAAGTAAGGGACCTACAGCACAGCATCTAACTTCTGATTGTGGGTTTAGCCCATGAGAAGTCCCACGTGAAGCTGAGATGAGGGCAAACGTCCTTCCCTCCCTCCATCGTTCAAAGCCAGCTCTCATGCTCCTCAGGCTCCTCTGTGAGCAGGTCACCAACCCACCAGAAAACTGTTCCTCTTTAATGGTGGAGCAGTCTTCCACTCAGTGAATGAGCTGAACAGGCTGAGGAGGGGAAGAGCAACAGGCACCCAAGTGCCATGAACAGCTGAGGAAGGTGGAGCAGAGGCAGGCCAGTGGTGCTCCCCTTATTACGGCCTACCCCTTAAAGGGGTCCTATAGGAATGTGGGAGAGGGGCTGTTCACCAGGTAGTGCAGGGACAGGACATGGGGTGATTGCTTCAAGCTGAAAGAGGGCAGGGTTAGGTTAGATGCTAGGAAGGAATTCTTTACTCTGAGGGTGAGTAGGCCCTGGCACAGAGTGCGCAGAGAGGCTGTGGAAGCCCCATCCCTAGAGGTATTTAAGGCCAGGTTGGATGGGGCTTTGGGCAACCTGGTCTATTGAAGATGTCCCTGCCCATGGCAGGGGGTTGGAACTAGATGATCTTTGAGGTCCCTTCTAACCCAAAGCCTTCCATGATGCTATGATACTGTGCAGCTTCAGCCTGAGAAATAACACAACGTTGGAGGAGGATCACAAAGCAAACACCATATAACTGCACAACTAAATCACAAACATCCAGGTAAAAAACCGTAGCGTTTGATTAATGCTAAAGCTGCAAAGCAGAAAGGCACCAACCAAATAACAAACTGACTCAACTGTCTCTTCTGAAAATGAGAAAGCAAGGGTTTATTGATTGGAATCATTTTATGTTGTCCCATACAATATTAACTGAAAATAAAGATGTACACTGTGCTAATGAGAACACAGATTTTTTTCTGCCATGGAAAGTAACAGGCATAGAGCAATTCCTGCATTTACACAGGGAACTGGCTGCTTCCTCTTCCATCAGGGGAGGTGGGGGCATCTGGGCAGGGGAGCGGATAACAATTCCTCCCCCCACAAAAAACCCCATTTATTATCACTGTGAAATCATGCAACAGTTGTACACTCTCCCTAAATAAGCCATACATCTTATTTAATCAGCTGTCTTGAGAGTCTATTCAAGAAGTTAATCAGGTTTATGCTGCACTTATGACATCATAAAACTTGACAGATTTGATTAAATAAGGCAATATTTTGTATCAGAAATTCTATTCTGATTGTTTTTAATCTCTCCAAAGGACAGAGTCTGGCAGACCTGTTTTCTCTTCAACAAAGAGTAAAATAAGAGGATTAGGGTCGGGTACCTTTGCTTATCCCCCATTTCTAACAGGAGGTGATGAGCAAAGCACTCATTTCTCCACACAAGAAAAATGAAATCACAAACAAGTGAACAGAATATTTCACCTTTTTATTTTTTTAGCATCGAACAACATTATTAATAAATAGCTTCTCTTCTATGTATTTAATGAAATAAAGATATTAATGCATTAAGCTTTGGGCATTTTTTAAATGAACACAATTATAATCAGGAAATTGATGATGTATGTGAACAGAGGCTTGCAATACGTCAAGCACTCTTGCTTTTCCTTCTGGCAAAAGAAATCCATCTCCAAGGATTTATCCCAGAAGAAGAGCTAAACGGATAAACTTCACTATATTAAATAGACTTGCTTTTTCCACTCGGACTGGAGGAGGAAATCAACTAAGGGAAAGTTAAAAAACAAACGCTTGAAGGAAAAATAAGAGCAGGGTAAGGTAATTTTCACTGTAATTCTTTTGGGTTGATATTCAACTGATTGTTTTTCTCTTGTGGGATTTAGCCTTCAAAAGGGACAATTCAGATGCAGCCATGACTTGCTCCTGAGGAACAAACTCTGTCTTTTGGGTAAGCTGGAACTCAATGGATCCTGCTTTCTATTTCAGTTTTAAATTCAAAGGGTCACCTAACCTCTAGAAGCCGTGGCATGGTGCTCCAGAAGACTCAAGTTGCTTTGTGTATCTTACGACAGATGGTTAAGCAAGACATCCAACAGACAATAACCAAGCCAGAAGAGATGCCAGCTCTTCCAAACTACAGTCTGGGGGCTATGCTCCAGTGTTTATTACTTATATTTTAATCTCATAACATAAATGAGGTTTAATTTTAGTATGGTAAATCATTTAATTTTGTTTTCCTATAGGAACACATTTTATGCAACCATACCCTGAGCAGTCCAAGCTCCTGCCCCAAAACCTTTGGACCCGCTGGCCAATTTGAAGCAAATCTGTTGGTGGAGTAGGGGATCTCAAAGGTATTATAAAAGGTTCATGAAACAGGCAGCTGTGCTGGGGAGAGAAACCTGGTAAATACCCTGACTGGGCGGAAAGGCTTCGGTGTGAGATCACACTTTATTAAAGCGTCAAAGAATTCACATGAGAGAAAGCCCTTAGGAACGCTCCAGCCACAGGAAAAGCTTAAATGGGAGCTCACACCTTTCTCAACACCCGAGTCAGTTGAACGGGAGACATGAATCTGTAGGAATCCAACTTCATTAGCTGCAGTAATCACAGAAGTACTCGTTAAACTCTTCACAACTCTGCACTGAAGTCCTGGCTGGAGGCAGCACACAGCACCCAACCGGTACCTCTGTCATCCCCCTAAAACGCCCCTTCTGTGTCTCTCTGAGCAGAGCACAGAAACCAGCCAAAGAGGAGGAGGAGGAGGGGAAGGTCTGCCAACACACAGCTATCAGGGGATGGGAAGGACGGGTCGGAGCAGATGTACCAACTGGCTGCTGTACAGGCCTATCCAGGGATGCCGAAAGGGTTACCCCGCCAGTCTGCTCCGATGCCAAGAGCCATCCTCTCGCTCTGCCAGCAGCTGCCACGGGTCCTGCTCGCTCTGCCCTTCTGAGCCAGCACTCTCCCTGACGCGTGTCACCGTGCAAGTCAAACTCATTTACAATGCCACAATATGCTTCCTGCGTGTGCAAAAGAACGATTGCATCATTCCGGCCCCGAAAGGCTTCGCTGAACTCCCCATCCCTCAGCAAAATCCCTTTAACCTCGCTCTTGGCCCTCACTCAGAAGCTGCCCGTGCTCATCCTTGCATACGGCGCTATGTACTCCCTCATCCATCACATCCCAGCCTCATCTCATTTTTTCCTCCTTCTCCTCTTTTCCCAGCCCTTCAGCGATACCTCAGGACGTACCATGCTGTCAGGCTGTTCACTTAATGGCTTTCTTCCCTTGAAAAGCAGCATTTCACAGCTCACATCTCCCATACGTCTAACAACTCAGTCCTGAAATGAGCTCTGCCTATAAAATCACTGCGCCATTTATCTAAATATATTAATGATACACACCAAAATGATACCCAAATACCTAGTTGCATCCCAAAGGGAATTGCAGGTTACAAAATGGAGGGAAGAAGAGCCAAATCTTACAGGGTTTAAAACGGGTTTTTTGCCAAATGCTTGAAAGAATGAAAGCTCTGCTTCTGAACACACAGTTTGCACTAAGGTTTGCAAGTCAGTGCAGAATAATGCCCAGATTTGAAGGCTTGAATCAAAGGTGAGCCCGGTGCAGGGAGCAGGAGGGTCCAGCACCAAGGAAATCCTGTTCCTCTTCCTCCTTCCCTGGGCATCCATCCAACACACCACGGCCAGCGGCCCCAGGATTGCATTACAGAACATCACAGCTCGACCAGACCAGACAATTTCAGGTCCATTACACACTGTAGTAATACCGGGTACACTTTGCTGTCATTTTAAGGTACAGCAAATGTGGCTGCTTGCTGTTTACTCCCAGAACACCTGGAGGGATGGAGACATAGCTGCGTAATACCTTTAAGGACCATTTGGATGGTGTAATCCCTCTCTGCTCTCACAGACACAACATAAAGAGCCACTGCTCACCTCCACATGCATGTGCGCACACAAAGTAAATACCTTGTGCCTACATAGTCACTGGGGTTTCCCTCCAAATTCCTCCCAGTTTAGGTATGTGGTTCACCTCGAAGTAGGCATAACATTACAGATACAGGAACTTACATTCAACATCTCAGAATATTCCCAGGATCATCACACCATGGAAATGACAACTTCCCTCACTTTATAGAGGACACGGTTGAGTATGCTACATAAGTTGAACATTCACAGGTCAAAACCAGCTACTTTAGCTTACATTCCTAAAATCACAGGTATGATGTGACTCTTTATATATGTGTGATAACTGAAAACAGAGTGCATTAGCTAAGGGATACAAAACCCCTTGTGAAACTACATAAAGCATTAAAAAAAAATCCAACCCAACTGTTAAAAGCATTTGGCTTCTACCCAATGATCACAAAACAGTACAGCGAAGTCGAAGTTTACCCCTCCTGGCTTTGGACAACGTCCATAATCCACCTGTAGCTCTGTCCCCTGGGAGCAGGACACTCATCACCTGAACAGGAGTTCCCAAATTTAGCTTGTTCAGCTACAGCTACCACGTCCCCCTCCTCCCTTACCTTCACAAAATTACTCCAGATAATGATGCCAACACCAAGTATGGCCCTGGGTTCTGAATCCCAGCTGTGGACCATGACAGTGGCTGGTTCCCACAGCACCAGCGGTAGGCAGGGGAAGAGGAGGGCTGGGGGCACACAGCACCAAGGTGCCATTGGTCGGTGGTACCTGACGTGCCATTCGCCTGTTGGGAACACTTTTCCATCCACCCAGGTAACCTGGCTTAGGGGGTGTCTCGATAAAGGTGCTCCGCCCTCAGGAGCACGAGGCCCATCTGCAGAGGGGTGCCAGCACAGCCCAGGGTCCTCAGTTTCAGAGGGTTATGCCCCTCGGACCTCCTCTCCATCTCAACCCAGCACACATGCACACACACACGTGCAATTTTTATATTTGCAGCAGCAGAAATTTGCTGTTTCCTCAGTGATCCCCAAAAGCTCAATGCTCTAACGTTTCCTCTAGTAACTTTTTTGGGGAAGCAGAGACAGGAACACACAAGCCATGATCTCTAAGCACTGATGAAGCAGACAGACATGACCATCATTACATTATCATTTACATTAATAATAAAAGGCTCATTAGTATTTCTGGGGTAGCAGAATGAAGAACCTGCCCTTTAGCCAGTCATCACGACGTCTCTTCTCATTTTGATATGGCAAAAGTATTTTGAATTTGCTGATAAAACAGGGGTGTTCACCCAATGCAGACTATTACTCTTTCATACACGCACACATATTTATGTGTGTAGATCTCCTTCCTAATGACATTAGCTTCCCAGTAGTTTCTGACATGCATGTGGTCACTACAAGGCATAAAGCAAATTTGTACTGGTCTGTCAGTGTGATATAGCTAACATGCCCACAGATAAATATTCTGGATTGCTCTTGAAATGCCAGCTATCCGGATACAGACCAATTACATGCCTACACAAAGCAGAAGGTAAATTGATGACTAGCCCCTGAGCCACTAGTCTGAGTAAAGAAGAATCCAGTGTTAAGGCTGAGGAGCAAAAGAGAACTTTCTCAAACAGTTAAAGAAGTTATTCTGGACAGCTGCCTTGATTACTGTAATATTGTAGAAAACTAGGTAACATCTGTAAAGAATAAAATTATTGTCATTTAACATTTTTACTTTCCCTTCTGCTAGAGGCTCGCTTCCACGACATGTTTGGAGCAGCTACTGTTTAAACCAAGCAGACCATTTTGGAGCAGAGCTATTATGCAAATAATGTCTTCTGTATGGTAACTACAAGCAATACTGTGCTAGTCTGGACAAGACACGATGCACAGCAGAGTTTCTTTTCATTTCTTTTCGTGTGTGTGTGTGCAATGGAGCAACATCATTTACAATGGCAATGACAAAAGATATCTTCCTGTCTAAAAATCAGACCTTCAAGAACACAGACCCACCTTTTCCGGGGTAGCATTTGCCTTTCGTTTACTTATTTAAATATTTACATCTCCTTTACATATTTCTAGGCACAAGTCATTGCAGTGATATAAAGCACTCTTCAATGGGAGCAACAGAAAGATCTACTTATAGTACCTTCTCTTGGCAAGTTTGTACGGCGATACCTGTGCATGCAGATTTACACCCCAGACGTTATCTTTTATCTGTAAGTTATATGAAATTACTTATCTGTAATGCCTGAGTAAGATCAAAGGTCCCAAACAACATAAGCCACCTGCACCGTGCCTTAGACAATGTAATAACCTTAAACCATCAGATCAGTATACTTCATGCCGAGCATTTTAATGCTGTTCTCTGGATACCTGGCTTGTGTTGGAAGAAAAGATCATACCTAAGAACGAATGCAATCTAAGGCAATATTTAAAGATTAGATTATCCTTCACTGCAAATAGCTCATTTGTTTACTATCACATTGCTTTATTCTTGTTTTGCCTCCTTATACCATGAAAATGCTGAATATTCAGTTTAGATTCCCCAGCAGCTTTTTATTTTAGTCTAAAAACATTTACCTAACACATTCTTAACAAGCAAAGTGAAGAGAAAATTCAGCCATCTGTCTCTACATTACAATAACAGTTATGGAAGAGTCGATTATTCTATATAGCAAGAAATTTAATGCAAGGAATTCTTATACTTTAAGCACTGCAAGCTTCATGTCAGTTTTGTATATAAGAATGTTGAACAGCACCACACACAGAAGCAATGATTTGTAAGCAAACACAAGGCAAAATATTTCAGAGATATTAAATGCATTAAATATTCCAATCATGCTGTATGTCCATGCTTCAAACAGAAAAGAAGAAAAAAAAATGATCTGTGCTATTATTTTCTTATCTCCAGCACTTCATTAGTCCTAAATGATGATTAAAAATACTTAAAATGACTTGCTGGAAACAAACCCGATATAGAGAGAGATGCGAATCCTTACCTGGGAAACCCCCTTGTACCATTGCTGTACCAGCATGTACTTCAAGATATCTGCATTCCTGACAAACATTCACTGCTGTAAGCAGCTCAAATCCTCATCATACACAGACTCGGCGCTTGCCTTTCTTCTGACGACCTTGGGCCTATTTTTCTGAGATTTTTCTCTCCTTAAGGGCAAACCGTCTGTCTGTTTCTATTATGAGATGCCATCAATTATATTAATTTCAAGCTACCCACAAGCTAACAGTTACATCTGCCAGCAGATGAAAGCTGCCTATGGAAGTATGCAGGGAGAAGCAGATCTCTGGTTTCCCACATCTGACCCACTGATGCTCTACGGCTGCTGTTTGTGCACTGGCTGGCTCTGCTAGCATTCGAATGACATCTCTATCCCCAAACACGAGTCACCTCAAACGGCTGTTTATATCGCCGTTACCTGCCGCTACTATCGCGCTTAATGACCCACTGCATGGCAAAGTAGCAGTTAATCGACGTTATTTATCTAAGCAGCCTTTCCCTGCAAGCTACAGGGGTTAAAAAATTAATTCCTCCTAGTCAAACAGCTTCATTAAATGTGTTATTTTCCAGTGCTGCAAGTCTTGCAGTTTCCCCAACACTGCTATGTGTTCACAGCTTAGTGTTTGGTCATGGTGGGGTTTTTTTTAATGTCAGAAAACAAAACCAATCTGTCATTAGAAGCAGAAGAAAGAATCAAACTTCATCCTAACTTGTATTTTGCTGAAACTCCAAACAAGCAGGAACAGTTCTACTGTAGCAAGTGCTGAACTGAAATGCTGAAAAGACTTAAAATCCCTCATTTAGTAATTAAAAAAAGCAAAGAGGAAAAATATCTCTCTAAATTTCTAAACATACTTAGTTATTTGGGGAAGTCCCTACTAATTCGCTCTTCCAAACACTGTATTTAAACCAACTCAAAATACTCAGTTATTTTGCTAATACCATTAATTTATTCATTTTTAAAGTTCATTGTCCTTTCTTTAGAATATGTATCGCAGCACACACAAAGCCATCTGTTCAGTGCATTATGTACAAGCACACAGTAAAAGGCACAAGAAGTCCCAGCTGCAATTTTACTATTAATTCATCAAAAATGTAATTTCCTTTTGCAATACTTCATCAGACGAGGAGAACTGTGCATGGGATTCACAAATAGAGTGAAAAGAACCCACCCAGCCAAATTACAAAACCCCTAAACTAACCCACAACCACAAACTACAATGACACCAACGTCGTAATCTATCCTCATGTGGCACAACAGCTTGCGAGTCTGCACAGCATGTACAGCCCTTCTGGATCTGGTATTGGGGCTGGTTACAAAACATACATATTTTAGCTAATTATGGGTCAAAACAAGAATGGGAGAAGATTAGCAGGACAGTCATATTAAATAGAGATTAACACAGGGCTAAAAAAACAAAGTCAGTGCTCTGTTTGTCTAATCCTGGCTCTTCCATGATCTTTGGAAACCCATTGTACTAAATACACTTGTTACTATATTTTAAAAAAATAACTATTGCAATTTTTTTTTCAAGAGTTTTTTTGTTGGGGTTTTTTTTTCCATAAAGCTCGAAGCGTTTTTCCAGGCTACATCTTAACTCTTTGAACATCATCTCTATTTGCTGTTGATTGCAGTGACATCTATTGGAGAGGCAGCGTTTGGTTACACAAGCTGCCTCACCTGAAGATCACTGGGGTTTGGGTTATACCACCCTCACCACCCCCTAAAAAAGAGTTTTAAATAAAATTAAGACTTGCTTCCCCTTTGTTTTAGCACAGCTTCAGATAAAACCAACTCTGAGAAGTCAGATTCTGAAGAACTATATATCCATCAGTGGGTTTGGTTCTTAGTTATTGCTAATAACTCTGGCGTTTTTCAAAAGGGACAACAATTGCCTTCCCACCTTCCTCCACAGCAGCACACAGACACTTCCCCAGGCCATCGCCTTCCACCTAAGGCACACCCCTTAGACTTGGCCATACCTTCTGCAAAGTCTCAACTGAACTTCAGCTTCCTTATTTTTCATGTCCATCTTCTGTCCGTACTGAGAGCCAACATCCTCTCAGGTGCCCACAGGCATCGTCGATGCTGTATGGAAGCTGCTGAACACCTCAAGTGTGATGAGGACACTGCTCACATGCCCAAGCACTTTCTATCCCAACCCTACCTAGGGACCAGGCTTTGCCTGAACCAAGCTATACTTGTGTGCATACACTCTCACCCTTCTGGCACCCTATGTGGCCATAGATTTACCACAACAGGGAAGGCAAAGTTGAAACACTAGAGAAGTTTTCAAACCTCTTCCTCTGGTAGAGAAACCACCATCCCTCAAAAAGCATTTTAGGAAGATAAATCATTATGCTTTCTTAAACCTCATTGATTTCTACATTATCTAGAGACAAAATAAAAGAAAGGGGACATTATTATCCCCTTATTAGATACAGTTAAATATCCTTGCAGACAGGAAGTCTGAGCACAGCAGTATCTAGTCCATTATCTTAGCCACCTTTCACAAATTTTTTATTATTATCTATTTTTATTATTCTAAACTCATTTGAAGGCAACCAGATCAATCTCAGCCAACTAACTAGACAAAAAAGATTTTACTAAAAAACGCTCTATCAATTGAAAAGAAGGATTCCAAGTTCTTTCAACAGTTGTCTTTTCAGCTTTCTTATAAAGGCTTTTAAGGTCTTGCCTATCTAACTTATGATTGCTTCAACTCAATCACAAACGTCTATCTAAACTGTACAGATATGAATGCCCCAAGGAAAACCTTACAAAACATTCCATTACAAACTACTCTGCCCATCCATTTCCTCTGCTTCTTTTTACTACTAACCCCTCATTATAGCAATAAGCCACAACAGGGTGCACATTAGTCTATTAGCAGCTTCTTAGTGCATACCTACAGCCATCCGCCACGAAAGGAAAACACACCAATGCCTATTGATGCAGCCTGCAGCACAGCTGCTTGCAAGTACAAATAGCTCCTTTGTAATGCTCTCCCCTCCTTTTACTTGTTTTGATTTTAAAAAGCTGATGGTTCTGAGGTTTGGGAAGCCTAAAAAACCTCTTTATGGAGAGAGCTCCTCTAAAATAACGTGTTCCATGGAGGAAGCGTTCCCAGTGTGGGGAAGAAAAACTCCAAACTCATGTTGTAACATTTTCAGGTCTGGAAGGGGAAGCATTTTGAAGGCTCATTTTTGCAGCAGGATGCACACACTGCAAGTTTTACAAAACTATTTTAAACTGAAAGCCTTAAAGCAACACAGGCAAAGCAAAAGGTAAACAAAGCCCACATCACACAGGGGTAGAACTGAATGCTGATAAAGATTTGACAGAACCACTGGAAGGAGAAATAAACCAAGAGGAAATCGCATTTCCAACTTGCCTTCAAAGTCTAGCAAAACTCTCAAAACCAATATTGAAATAACAGTGAAACTGAAATATAAAGGGGATGCAGTCTGAAATGAAGGGTCATGGGTGTGAGAAGACACCTTTGAAAAAACCCACCTGGAACTTCTTTAAGCTTTTTAAACCACAGAAATGTAGAGAACAGAGAGAGAGAGTTCCTCTAAATCAAGAACTACCCAGTAGTTCTATCCTCAGTAAGGATTCACTCGAGTTAAAAACAACCTTTGAAAAGAAAAGGCAAAGCATCTACAAGAAAAGACTGTTGGTTACTCCATGTCAGCAATGAAAGCTGCAGTTTCAGTGGTGGAAAAGCAGAAATAAAAGGGAGTGTTGCCAAAAGGCAAGTGGATTTAGATCCCACAGGGGAAATTAAATCAATACCAGAAGGTTATTCAGCCACTTTAAGGGGAAAACAGGCAAAACAGGAGACTGTAAGGAAGTATGGATGGGACAGAACGGAAAGAAAAATTTTCCTAAATATGGTAGGGGGACCACCAGTGCTTTAATTCTCCTCATGGGGAATGATGAAGGACATGGAGGCAAAAGATGAAGCATGGGTCAAAGGAAGTGACAAGCAAGGAGGAAAAAATGTCATGTGGGGTAAGCAAAGAATTTCTGGAGCATGAAAGAAATTGATGAGCAGGTTTGTGACACTGCAGTTGGATTAATAAGAATGTAATGAAATAAAATCCATCAGGAGCACAACCAGAGGACAGATTTAACAGCTGTCCCACTTCAAAATGCCCACTGCAGCCTTCCACGTTACCAGCCCAGATGGAGAACTATGGGCAGTAAATGGAAGTAAGAGAGGCTTTGACAGGAATCTACCTGGCCTGACACCACTTCTTCCTTTTCAAATACCTCGTCTTCTAAACAAGAAAGACAGGAAATCTGGTTCATCTGTTTGGTGAAGCTCAGAAAATTATTAGGTAAGGTTAGAAAACCATTAGAATTAGTAGATAAGTGGGTAAGGAAGAGATCAACATGAAAATGCAAGTATGGGCCTGGACTGAGATTTTTGGGAAAGGTGCTAGAGACTCAGGACAGAAGTCATGAACAGCAAGTGGTTCACAAAAACAACATTGTGCTGGAACTGACAGAGAAAATGTTGTTTTTCAAGCAGTCACAAAAAAGAGACTCTGTAAAAGCCTATTCCACAGCTGCCAAGATGCTTAATATCATTAAGTATGGTTAGATCATTTCTAACATGTTTTTTACTTCAAGGCTTGAGGTACAAACTTCATTTAAGCTTCCTCAGTCTGGTTTTTATTTTAAGGAAACAGAACAAGGTGGAGAAGAATAAAATGGAAAACGCATATCTTGGTTTTCCAAAATTGATGGGAAAGATGACTGCTGCCAAACATTCATCTTCAGTCAGTAAAAAGGGTGGAGAGAGGGAGATTCATCTGAATAGATCTGTTTGCCACTGCTAAATCTGGTAGGATTGATTAATTTAATAGCTGAAAAGGTAAAGTTGCTTCCGATATCAGGCTCAGCTGCAATGTCATGAGGGATGGCAGAAGACTTAAAAAATGACCAAGCCCATCAATAAGAAATTATTTCTTTGCAGAGTATTAACTCAGGCCTAGCAAGCACTCGGATTGAGCATATCCTAATTAGATAACTCAGGTGTCAGGCTCCATATCAAGTATATTCTTTAACCCGGAATTAGAACATTAATAATGAGCTGTTTGCTACAACTGGAGGTGTATAGAGTTCTTTGAAAGCTCAAAATATATTCAATCCAACATCCAGAGAGTCTCCAGTCAAATGCTCCTCCTGCCTACCACTCCACCCCAAAAATACTGAAAAACCTTCTTACAGTAACTCTGTGGAATAGCCCAGACTCACAGAGCATTAGGAGTCAGAAGGGAACTTGAAAGCTCATCTAGTCCAACCCCCCTGCCAGAGCAGGATCACCCAGACTAAATCCCAAAGGAACGCATCCAGGAGGGGTTTGGATGTCTCCAGAGAAGGAGCCTCCACAGCCTCTCTGGGCAGCCTGTCCCAGTGCTCCATCACTCTCACAGTGACAAAGTTCCTCCTGACATTCCCATGGAGCTTCCTCTGCTCCAGCTTGCACCCACTGCCCCTTGTCCTATCACTGCCAT
The DNA here is from genome assembly GCA_013400835.1 of Zapornia atra. NCBI lineage: Eukaryota > Metazoa > Chordata > Aves > Gruiformes > Rallidae > Zapornia > Zapornia atra. The sequence goes on from VZTU01034353.1 coordinate 26,717, forward strand.
CCCTGAGAATAGCCTGGCTCCATCCTTCACAAACTCACAGCTTTCCCTTAAAGCAACAGTTTTCCCATCAGGAGGCCCCCAGTTAGGAGTTTCCACTCTGAATGGGAGCCACGATCACTTCAAGATCAAAAGTCACAAAGGCATCTCTCTGCTTTGGTTTACCCAGAACTAGGGCAAACAGAAACCTCTCCAAAACAGAAGATGATGGGAAAAAAATTACTGTAGGGTGGGAGAAACCACAACCAAACCCAACAAGCCCAACCACCCAACAGAAATCCCACATGTATGCTGACGTGGTACAAGAGAGGGTAAAGAAAAAAAATTGAAAATACCTCTATTTAGAAAATAATTTAGGATTCCATGCTGCAATTTTAGTATTCCTAAATATTTTACTGGAAGACAAGCTATGGACAACAAAATTTAACCAAATTCCATTTAACTGAAGTTGGAATTAACAGAGCAGTATGCTAGAATGTAAGTCATGCTGTTGGAAGCCCTCAAGTTGCTCTGCATCCTACTCCTGAGGTCTCTACTATTCTATAGAGAATAAATCATCATAATTAATTGCAAAACCCAGAAGTGGACAATTGCAGAACCTATCCCATGAATGGTGGTACAAAAAAGGGGATCCTTTTTTTGTTTCAGTGGAGTACTGAGACAATACATCAGCAGATTTTTTTAGAATTTTGCTTGAACAGCATTGTCTGAAATCAACTGTGGGCTCTTCTCGACAAGGGCCATGCACCAGTGGTTTTCAACCTACGCCTGCTCAACTACCAGTGCAATTACAAGAGCAAGGCACAACATCTGCCTTTCACTGCTGACATCCCTGCCAAAACAAAGTCCTCTCGACATTGCTTAGACATTTTTAGACTGAAAGTAAACAGAGCCCTTCCTACATCTCTTCAGAAGAGCCGAGCTACAGGAGCCTGGCTTTGAAGAGACGACTGTCTAAGCTACAAATCAGGAGCAAGAACGAGTTTGATTAAATACTATTGCCAGGCTGAGCACTACTTCCCATAATACAAGCAATAAACGGCAGATTTGTTTATCACAGTCTGATTGTGTCCCATAAACACCATTTGAGGTAATGATTGTGGCACTACTCACTCTCTGCAGAGGCATCCTCATCCTCCTCTTCATCCACATTAGCTTCCTCTGCATGTGCTCTGTAAGGAGGTGGCAATTTCATCGGAGGTGGAGCCCCATGTTTTCTCTAATGGATTCAAAGACAAATAGTTACATGTTTGTAACCTGCACACACAAGAATAATCCTATTGTTTACTATGCCATATGTGGATGTCCACAGCACTTAATTATAATGCTAAATTCTGCAGCATAGGCTATTTATGCATGAAATCAGAACAAGAAGTGACACTGAACATTAAAAAAAAGAAAATACAATTCTGCATGCACATTTACTTGTTGACAAAAGACTCGTGTGTCATCACGAATATCAAAGCATGAACATTAAGCTAGGGTTAAAACTCAGCATTAAATTATACTCCATTTCCCATTAGAAACTCAACAACAAAATTGCCTGGTACAGATAAAAGTCAAACTTTTAATTAAATACAAAATAAGAACTCAAACTTCTTAGTGCATCTACGAATATTTCTTAACAGTTGGTCTGTATTTTTGCTCAAATTTAAAAGATTTTGACTTATAAGTTACAATAAAACTCTATTACCTCACATAAATCCAGGCAGCTCCTATAATGATGCATATAGCGGCGCATGGCAGGCATACAGCATCAGCTCTGAATCTAATGAGGACAGGCGCTTGCTCATCTGAGCAACTGTTTTTATAGCTGCAAGTAACTGGATCGTACCCCAGCTTGCTTGATGATTTCACTAAATTACATTCTACTGTATCCCATGCAATCCTGCTCCTAATAGCAAGATGCACTTTAGAAAGGGAACACCCAGAGTACAATAAGCCATTAGAGGAACCAGAGTGCCCCTAATGAATTTCTTCTGTAGCTGGGAAATACGACTCAACACCCAAACATCCAAGTCAAACTGGAATTTTTCCCTGTGTACAGTGGAAGCTGAACCTGTGTATGGATTTCTAAAGTCTCGAGCCTAAATTTGGGTAGAATAGTATGATAGACTAAACTGCAGTGCAAGCTAGAGAGATTTTGTGACTTAAGATATACATCATCCCATCCATTGGAAAAAACATTAGGGGAAAGTGCTGCATTGAAGGCAGCACAACAGCAATAAATGAGATTGATCCAATCCAACAGTAGTAAGAGTGTGTAGTAAGAGAACTTCGAAAGACAACAGCAGTTTCCCCAAAGATTACAACACACCAGATATGCCTCCCACTTTTAACTTGGTGCTGACACAGGTGGAACTGTGCAAAATCTGGAAGATCTAGGAAGTGTGAGAGGACTCATACCCTACAACACTGAGCAGGTAAGGACAGAAAATCTGCAGCCCCCATTTCAGCTGCCTATGATGAATCAGTAGTATCACTGCACTCCAGTAATAACTCATAGTCTGAGCAATGACCCTTTGGCTTTAAGACCTTAAATGTTTATGAGAAAGTCCATGTGAAACTACATGAGACACCTGAGCTTCTCCGCAGTTCACCATGGCTCAGGACAAGCTTCTCTCATCCCTTCTGACTCACTGAAAAGCCAGGTGAGTAAATTGTGCCAGAATATTCCATTACACTATGTTTTTTGTATTAACACAGCTCCTTCAAGCACAGAGGCAAACCCACAATTTGCATATTAACATTATTTCGCTGGTTGGCTATCTGGTTTGTCCCCAAGAAGCTCAACTGTTTTAAGTGGTTTTATATAAATGACTTCAAGTGATCAGTGCTAAACAAGCAGCTCAATGGAGGAGGATAAACACCAACAAATCAGAGAAAAACTTCAGTATTGAAAAGATAACTCATCATAAAGGAAAAGGCAGATTTTCCAGCTGGATGTGGCTGCTTTCAAACCAAACTCTTTTGTGACACTTTGAAGACTGGACTAGAAATATCATTGATTCCCCACAGGGATGCAGACTAGTAATCCACTAATAGCAACTCTTTCCAACTCAGAGATGCCCCTACTGTAGCACAGTATGACTGCTCTGTGAATCAACGTTCAAAGCTAAAAAGGAGCTACATATTTATGCACCGAAGCTCTTCTATATTCCACCCACCAGTTTACAGCACCAATAGATGAAAAAGGTTGGAAAAAGATTAGGCTCCCTCTTTAACCTCCCAACACTATAGAATGAGACACACTGGAGTCCTAGAGATTAAAGGCAGCAAGTTGCAAGAGAATGAGCGCTTTTGAGATGAGAAATACAGATAATAAAACCAAGAAAAGGGGATTGTAACTGTTCATTATAAGTATTATCCACTGGCATGAAAGCATGACTTCAACACCTTTCTTGATTTATTTTTTTTCTAATAACTGAGCCTCATATCTTCAGTATCTGACAGAATCTGAAAGGAGTTGTACAGAAACTTCTGGAGGCTAGAGAGCTGTCTTGGTTATGTACCACACACCAGACTACTGAGGAGGATCAAATGAGAAGTTCATCATATTTGTAGTTGGCATGTTAAACTGTACCGGGCAAAAATTCTTGTCCACACTAATTCTGTCTTTGCTCCTCCAGTTCTGACACCCTCAAAGCACCTGACCTAAACTCATCAGTCACAAGCACAGTTCCCACAGGAAAATGCCAGGCTGCTGAAGAAATATGGAGGGGAATGAGAAATTAAATTTTTCCCTTATTGCAGTGATTAAAACAAATCCACTGCTTTGGACCAAACAGGTTTTTTCTCTTTTCAACATACTGTGAAGCTGCTTGAGAGTTACTGTGCAGTAATTGCTTCACAATTAGCCAGCCAGGTACAGATCACTTGGTCATTTCCTTGTTTTACACAGCAATGGGAAACGTAGGAGACTTGGTGGATTTAATTATCCTATAACACAATCTTAGTGAATTTCAGCCAGCCTCACATTAAGGATATCATCTGTGTACACGTTATTCTTTCTCTGTTTCAGCTGAACAAAGACAATCAATTTGCCTCTGCATGGAGCAAAGCAGGTACTTCCAGAAAGATGCCAGTGAAGAGCTGCGGTAAGTACAGGGTTTCAGCACCCAGGGGAGACCCCCACAGAACATCTGTCAGAAACCTGCCTTGTATTTGGCAGAAATTTAGCAAAAATTACTTGAGTCAAAGATATTTCGACAAAACAATTCAAATTTCATTTCAGACTTCAGCAGGGGCTTATCACAGAGCTATAATGCATGCTATTGTACCACCTGATTTCCTAAAACTTGGGTACAGCGCTGAGTGGCATCATACCTTTTCACTCTTATTTTCTTTGTCTGCATCCTGATCTTTGCTGGCTCTGAGCCCCTTAGGCTGTATGGCAGAAACCACCTGAAAAGCAGGGCACGTTACACATGTTAGAAAGAGCATTACAGCCACAGAAACAATGTCCAAAAGTTAAGTGATGACAATGCTAAAGCTACCCAGCACACTCTTCGTTTTGCCCCCTGTAGAAAGGAACTGCAGTACAGTCTTCAAATTACATTCTTTTCCTGAATTTCCAAACGTTCCCTGTCTGGTTTTAGTGCCTGCTGTTTGATGTCTTGCCCTGTCTCCTCCTTCAATTAAACATTACTCTGAAGTCAACGATACGGATGTATGCCCTCAACACAGAGCTCAGCACCGACTCCTGAAGTGTCAGTTCTTGGTTATTCAGACAGAAACCAGTGTCCATGCATGCAGACCCCTTATAAAACAGAGCATAATGCTCCTCCTTGCTGCTCCTTATTCTTTCAAGGGGAAATGTTTCGGGTATTTTCATTACAGCCAGTGGCAGGCACATAGTTTAAGCTCAAAGTAAGAATCACAGAATCATAGGGGTCGGAAGGGACCTCCAGAGATCATCAGGTCCATGCTGTCCCCTGACAGCACCTTATTTTGCTGATGGGAGGTGGGACTGCACAGCACCGCTGCAAGTCTGTGAATGTCTGGTTTCCTAGAGCCTACAGTTCAAAGCAATGCAATTCAAATGTCAAGTTATCTGGCTTTCCCTGGATCTCATCTAGATTGACTGGGAAAGTAAGGAAGGGAGCCGACTCAAGCTACCTTCACTGTGAATTTTGCCATCACTGCTTGAGCACCTTCCCAGCTTAGTTGGCAAAAGTCTTACTAATTTTTGAAAGACTCCCTGGAGAACTGGAATGGAGGCAGTTGTGCTGGATTTGTCTACAGTTGTCAAAAAGTTCTCCTTGGGTCTACTAAGCCTCCAAAATACCCAATTAACTTCTCAGATTATACCAAAACTATGTAGAAGTCTTCAAGTGGATACTTCAAGGTAGGCAGAACTGTATGCCTTTTCTTACGAAGGCATTATTAAAGTTTATTGCCTTGGCCTCCAAAATGAAGAGACACCTAGAATCTCTTGAAAGTTAACTTGCTTCCAATAACTACTTCAGGTCCCTTTGGTGACGCATTTTACACAGAGCTTCTAGTGTGAATCTGACTAATTTTAATTATACTTTTGTTCATTTGGATAACAGAGTATATTTTTAGATTAGGGAATATGAATAAATTAATACATAGAGGGTTAGACTCAATTACACAGGTGGAGAAGTGAATTAACACCTAGTGAACAGATTTACATCTACTCTATTTATATTGGAGAAACAAGGTTTCAAAGCAGGCCAGGCAAGTAATCAATCAATTTTGTGATCTATAAGCAGAAAGGATGGACATAAAAATGGATGGAACTTGCTGAAAGCAATTTAGCCAAGTTTAAAAGAAGATGCATATTAGACATTTATTAAGTTTTGGAATAAAGATAGAAATAAACTTACCTTGGGTACGTTGGACAAGCCCTGAACTACAAAGACAACAGGATTTCCTGCGTTCTTGATAGCTTCTACTGCTTCTTCATGTGTGGCATTTTGTAGGTCTATCCCAGAAACCTAACAACAAATGTTTATTTGTGTTAGATAGCTTGTCTTTGCCACAGAGTCATTACAAGAGATCATACACGTTTGCAGAAGATTAGAGCAGCTGAGGAAGGTACCAAAAGCAGTCAAAAGAAATTATTTGTAAAGTATGTTTCCATGATGGTTTGAGGAAGAGTATATTACTTAGTATTCATAATTAAAAGATGGCCATATGTTTCCCAAAGCAATTCTTCTAGAGAGAAGCATAAGGAATAAAATGTCAGAGACTGCTAGATATAACACTAGGTTATAGTACAACTCACTCAGATTTTACCTGTTTGTGAACTAAACCTGTTTTAAAAATTGTTTCAAAACTTCACACACAATCTTAAAGCACATATGAGAATGGCACTATTATCAGCTTGGGAAGCCAGATTCTGAAGCATTAATTTGGAGAAAAATGAGCAAAGTCATCAGCACAGAGATCGAGATGAAAGCCAGGAATGGTGTTCTTCCCTATAGCACCTGCCTGAATCAGGGAGTTACTCCAAATACTAGTTAATTGGATGTTAACTGCTCCAAATTCATACACACATAGTAACAGCCCAAATTTCAGTATGAAGAGTCTATGTTCTTCTATATATTATAACTTAAGTGTATAAAGGTATACTATGACTTGCTACTCATTTCTCTGGGAAGTGGGCATTCTCATTTTCCCCCTTCCCCATCAGATATCGGGATTTATCTTTTCTTAAATGTAAATGAGATTGCTAAAAGAGCTCCACATCAGACCTTAAAAAAAGAAAAGACGACACCAGGGGGTTCTTTCAGTTTTCAAAACATAGTGTCATCAATACTTCATGAAGTGGTGGCAGTATTTTGTCCCTGTCTCCTCCTAAAGCTGTTTGAGTCAATCTTTATTTCTTAGAATGAAAGGGTAGGTTTATCTGCATTTACCTCAAGTATTTTATCTCCAGTTTTTAAAGCCCTAGTTCTTCCTGCTGGGCTGTCTTCCAAAACTTGTTTGATAAAGATCCCTTTAAGTTCTTCTCCATTCTTCAGGCGCTTTATGACAGTGTGTCCACCAACAATACTGATTCCAAGAGACACATGAGGGTCTCTAAAGATCTCAACGCTGAAAAAATACATGTGGTAGTTTAACAGCTTGAAACAGTTTTTTTTAAACTATAAATACAAAGCCTTAAATAAATGTAAGCTTCTGGTCTTTCAAGAAGATTTAATAGAGTAAAGGGATAAAGTCAGAATTGTAGGAATGTTTGGAACAGAGTTGGTTTTTTACCCTGATCAGACCTCACCCCACAAAAAGAACAAAACTCTGCTGCCAACCCATGCCCACAAGGGACAGGCTTTAACTTCAGAGCAAGTCAGGGTGAAGCAGGCAGGTCTTCAAGTAAACACTCATCCTCTTTCAGTTTAGGCAGCTTTTCTGGAAATGGCAAATTGCAAGTGGCACACTAGACAAATAATAAAAGAAAGCATTTCACAGAACTTTTGAACACTGACTTCAGTGTTTCAGATGCATTTGAATCAATTTAGTCAGAAGTTTTCTGATCATATTTTACTACGGACCCCACATACAATTCACCTTAAAATGTTAGCAATACAACAAGGATGTGGCTAAAACTTGGTTTGGCAGTTTGGAATTCTGCCATTAAGATTAGCAGAGAAACCATGGAAAAGGAGACAGCAGCACTATCTGCATTGTTCACACCTAACAGTTATTAAATGACTAAGAACTTGTAGGTCATCCACAACGTAAACCCATCAGGCTTTCCCAAGTCAGCTGTATAAATAGAAGGCATAATTCTGGTGAACATCTGCTAAAAATTCACTGTATCTAAGAAAGCCCAAGGTACACAAGTACCTTAAAGTTATTGGCAGAGGAGGGGAGAAGAAACCCCCCAAAAAACCCAACAGAAGAACTAATCAGGCTCACAGAAAAAAAGACATAAGGTAAATGGGCAGAAATAGTGTACTCATATGAACATACGTCCGTGGTGGTCCCCAGTGGCTGAAGTTTGGAGTTTCTTCTCCTTCTCCTTCTTCTCTCTCAGGTAATTCACTAATTGGGGGCAGAGGGAGGGGAGGAATAAAAAATAAAAGAGGCATTACCCATGCCAGGTCACAATTCCTTTCATATTTTGCATCTGGCAGGGAGACAGCAACGCTGCCTCTCACTGTCCAGTTTAAACCAAATGGGGAGAGTCAACAGACCAGACAGGAATTTTTGTATTTAGGTTTGAATGTACTTAAGGAATGCTCCAGAAATAAACATAATGGCCAGACCAAAGTTTATAAGCTGCTCTGTGATATACAAATCTGCACTGCATTTACTCATTTGAAATAATTATTTAAGCAATTAACATTTGCTTTCTGATAAATATGCTGTGATTCTTATAGAGGGATATAAACAGGATAAAACCAGCCTAGCTGACCAGAAAGCAGATCATGCTGCAACTGGGCGAACTGATCCTGCATGTTCCGTTAAATGCTCCAGAACACAGTGTTAATTAAACTTTTATACTCTATGTGACTCACCTATTCACAGACTGGGAATGGAAGTATGGAATTGCATGCCCCCCCAGAAAGGCTGAAACAATACAGCCTTGCACACATTTTCTGTAGGCCCTGAGAGCTGTAAATGCTACTCTTAAAATGCAAAAAGGAAGCAGGAAGTTGTGCTGGAGAAATAATCCCCTCACCTTATTGCTGAGCTGCTTTCCTCTGAGGGAGGATTACAGAGGAATAAGGAAGGAATGAGGGTTTGAATCAATGGGTCCCAAAAGCAGACCCACTACCTGCTCACTCCAAACTGGTGGGGAAGGAATGAGACACTAGACAGATGTGGCAAATATCTATAAGCAGTGTCAGCTAAGTGTTTCTCCAGCAAGACTGAAAGCTCCTGCAATAGCCCTGAGAGCCATGGCTGAACTGCTCTTCTCAAAGGGAACAGCAAAGGGAAAGGAAACCCAAGAGGACAGAGCTCAAAGGGAGAGCTCCTCAAGCAGTAACGACCCATGCTGTCAGTAAAGGCTACGTCCCTTTCCCCTGGCCACATCCATACTCCCCACACTGCAGAATGAGTGAAGTAGGTGGCAGAGCCTTTCCCACTTTTCTGTCCCAGTACTCAGGGGAGGAAATGTGGGAAGTAAAGATTAAATAAGGTTGTACAGCAAAATTTGACTCCTTGGGTAAAAGTCATCGAACCTGCCATCTATACATGTCTTGCTGTTTCACATAGTTTTTAATGATTTAATAATTTTTTTTTTTCATTTTCACATAGTTTTTAATGATTTAATAATTTTTTTTTTCATTTTCACATAGTTTTTAATGATCAGCTAAGGAAAGCAAGAAGACAATTGAGATCATGAATTAAAAATCTTCCAAAAACTGGAATCTTTCTCCATACCTGCACAATGTTGCTCTGGGCTGAGTTAAGGTGGTTGCTCTCCTAGATTCTGTGTTCTTGGAAGCAGCACAATCTTCCCCTTTTAGTTCTTCCTTCTCAATAGCTTCCAGATCAACAGCAAGCTCAGGTCCTTTAGAGTCAATCCGAAGCTTTGCCCCTGAAGAAGAAAAGTAGATGTGAACTTTTAATTCCTCTGTCCCTATACCTACCAGTTATCACTCTTGGAAATAAGCCTGTTAGCTCACCATGTTCCAAATGTGGATGTTGTGTGATGTCTTAGAGATTGAGAACATTAATTTTTGGAGGAAATTTATACCCCACTAAACACTTTGTTTCCAATGTACGTGTACTCAAGAAATAACAGAAGTGCCAAATCTTTGTGGAACAGAGACACAATTAGGTACAATTTCCACAAGACGTGTTCCTCACAAAAACATGTGATTAGAAATAGCAAATCCACCCTTTCTGCAGGGAGATTTGGTCCAGCATGGAACCCCATCCCGCTGGGGAAGACTGATGTCATTTTGGTGATATAAGAACCAACGTTAACTGAACCATCAGAGCTCCCTGCAAGAATCAAGCTGCCACTGTAGCTTACACAGTGCCTGTTGTACAAGATGTCACAAGGAGGAAACAACCCAACCTCCTTTCTCCCAATCAGTGAGTGCTGTCTCAGGCAGGTTGATAAATTTATTTCCCTGATGATCTACCAAACTTTAACCATCTATCTCACTTTTTTTTAAAGTGCAAAAATCTATTAAAAACAATAATCAAAAGTGACTGAGCCACATTCCTGACAGAAATTACAGGTGTGACCTGTTTTACTTATGCACAGAGTGCTACTGGGGACACAGAAGAAAGTGGTTTTCCACAAGGAGGACAAAGCTGCATCTGCTTTCATTATCATTTGTGACAACTGTGGTAAAGATCTGGAGGAGGAAGCAAGATCATGATGCTGAAACCTATTTAAAACCAGACTGTCTTGAGCCTGCAGAAGTCTTCATGTGAATATTTTCTCATTTGAAAGAATCCGTGTTTTGGTATAAAACATGAATTTATTATGAAATAAGAAAAGCCTTCTTACAAACCTGTATCCATCATGATTTTTGTTCCTGAGTGGGTAGTTTCAGTATCAAATATGTCTTTTTGGTAGCCATTGTGTGCTGTGGCTCCAGAAAATGGTGAACTTTCATCAGCATTTTCTTTATGCTTCACAGAGGAGGGGGAAAAAAAAAAAAAGGTGATTAGAAAGCAGTGGTGTTGACTTATACAGGGGCATTTGACATGAATGTTGGTTTTTTTGTTTTTACAGAAAAGATTCACATTTTCTCTATTACATTCATATTTATTCAGGTAACTATGAAGTACTAACTGCTCACTTAGGTGCTATATTAAGACGAGGCACAAAAGATGTTATGTGCAATTGCAATACAAAGCAACTGCATCTTTCTACTCACCTGTAATCCAGCCAAGGAGCTCTTAACTTTTGCCTATCTGTTGTTTTTAAGTAACAAATGTATAAATTTAATACTTAATACTGTGCACTCCAGTCTAAAACAATCACTAGAAGCTGCGTTTTAGCCTATTTGTGTGCATAGTGCACAAGGGGAGAAGCCAGACAAAACGTGAAATTCTCTGCAGCTGGAATATTGTTTAATTTTAATTATTTAATTTTCCACTTCATTTTTTCCATATAAAAGCATCCACCTTGAAAGCTGGTATGTGGAAGGCTGGTATTATCATTTTTTGTTTGGCAAGTGAGTGAATAAAGACACAGGAGGCAAAAACAATTCTCAAAATCCTTGAGTAGGACATAGAAATGAGAGTTTTTGCAATTTACTTGAAGCTCTGTCTCCTCCTACTCCTTCATCCACCAACATGCTTGTTACAATTGCTTCCACCATATCATTTTTCGCTCAACTGCACTATCATCTGGCTCAAGGAACTCATTTGGATTAAAAATAACGAGGGAAAGAGGGAGCTCCTTTCAGTGATATTGCTGCTGAAGCCTTTGGACTATTAAAACCATGAACTGACATCCTGCTGTGATTGACATGCATCGCATCATATCAGTGCAGCTTGCTCAAAGAACTGAGCCCACGAGGCAGAGATGGGAAAGGCGAGGCAAGAACAGGGTGCTTGTACATCAACCACAGCACGTATCTAATTCAAGGAGTTAAGTATACAGACACAAGTAGCCACAAGAACCTTCTAAAATGGACAAAAGGATAGACTGGTGTCCATTAGAGGTGCCCAGGTCTCATCAAGTAACACCAGAAAGTCTCATTACAGTGCTTAGGTTGGAATTTGCCTCGGGCTATAGGTCCTACAATCAAGCTACAGCACCAAGACCAAGGCAGCATTCCTTACCATTTGGTCTTCATCGAATGGATATTCCAGGGACTCTTTTGGACTTAAGGTAACATTGGATCTTAAGTCTTGTATTTCAGTAGTCTCAAGTTGCTTGGCCCATTTTTCCGTATCCAGGTCCTTCAGTGAAGTTGCCTTCTGTCCACATGATGCATTGTATTTCAGGAAGTCTGAACTTTCTTTATCCTCCTCATCCACCAACATTTCCCGTTCTTCATCCATTTCTTCTGTTCTGGGTTTCAGAAATTCATGCATCTCCCAGGATTCCTTCTCGTACTCATCGTCATTTTGAGACAGCTGAAATGACCTTCCGAAGCCCAGAATTGGTTCATCAACAAGTTCTTCCTTAAAAGGTGTTTCATCTCTGAAACCCTGCATAAAACATTACAGGAATACAGATTTTACATCGTGTTTCTTGCTAACTCTTTTAAAACTATGTTTTACATTAGGCCCACAGTAAAGTACAACCTGATTTTTAAAGTGAAAATCTTCTACCTTCTGCATTTTTCTAAAAAAATCCAGTCTGATGTATGATTTTACATTTTTCTAAAAAAATCCAATCTGATGTATGATTTTAACACTCAAAGTTGACACTGAACTCTTCTGAAAATATACAGACATTTAAGTTGCACAGCTTAGATATTGCTGAATATCTAACCATTCAGAATAACCAAAATGAAGTTAGGGAATGGGAATTATTAAATAACACTAAAAAACCCATAGGAAAAAGTATGTATAAATCCAGTTGAAGTCTCTCTGTGCTCCAGATTTACCTGCTATTATTCTATACACACACGTACATTTCTTACAACACCAACATCAGCTCAATAAAAACCAGCCCAAGAGTTTGATTATGCAGTAGTACCAGCAATTAAAAAAACACCAAGAAACAAAACCCAACACACAAAACCAAAAGCCACACTCATTTGTCCTTCCCTTAGCTAGTCCACACAATATTTTAACTTGGCGACGACCCATATCCTCAAAAAAACCCACCATAATTGACTGTTCATTACCTAATACCCTTGCTGTTTTAAAGAGAAGAGTTCTCAACTTTCCACTGAATTCAAACCACAGAGCAAACAAAAAACCCAACCCAACAAAACCAAAAGAAAAGGTATTAAAACCCACTCTCCAAGGTCTCACTCAACAGTTCTTTTTCTGGGCTTTGGTGCATGCCTCCCAATTCCAGTGTTCCACGTTCCTCCCACTCCAAACAGGGTGCTGTCTGCTGGCTCACAGAGAGACTCTGCATGGGCATCTTAATTTTTACACCTCACACTGCTACCAGAAAGCTTGCCACACACAGACAGCTTTTCCTCTCTTTTCTTCAGGCCTCCAAGGATGTCCAAACCTGATTTTCAAGGCACCAAAACCCAAAGCACTGAAACCACCTACAGATGCAGGGGTCCTCAATTAAAACGTTTTGCCTCTTGCCCCTTCCCAGACTCCCCAAGGTACTTCCCCACTTCTCATCGTCACAATCCTGTTTCGTTAGGTTTGTACAAACACAGAAGAAAAAAATACCTGGATGCTGCCAAAACACTCCCATAGCTCAAATGAAAGGCAGGAGAGAACAAGAGACAGGCGAGAGTGTAAGGAAACAAGGCAGTAAAGCTAGCTGGCACGAGCACAGAACATTAGCAATCTAGAAATTAGCACATTTTTCATAAGCATCAAACGCATTTGACCTGTGTACCTCGATCTCAAAAAATACCCAGTCTGAAGAGATTCTAATTCTCTCCATCTTTACTTCATCTCATCTCCCTTCGCCTCAGCAGCGGCGCTCTCCCAACGCTTCTGTAAGAGGCACCAACTTCACTGTTGCATAAAGCAGTTGACTTAGCTCTGAACCACAGGGCAATTTGTATCGCCGCCTCCTGATACAGCACTTTGGTACGGATCATCACAGAGTGCTGCACTGCAGCAGCCGGCGCTACCAGCGGAACAGGGAATACTGCAAACACCACAGGCATCTCGACTGGTGTAGCATATAAATTCTTTGAGTTCCTCTTCTGGTTGTTTTTTTTTTTAAAGGCAGTTTTGTCAGCACTGTGCTAGTGTGTAAGAATGGAAGCCATTGTGACACACCCCTCTTGGCTCTTGTATGAGCAGGTAAGATGATAAATACACAGAAATTTTATGCTGCTGCTCTAAGCTACAACCAACTGTCATACGTAAGGGAAAAGAAAATACGAGCAAATCTCTCACTGTGTATCTTGTACAGATCGATCATTCCTGCTTCTATATTCAGCAGGACCTTTAGATAAAATACTTTGGTTTAAAATACTTAATAACATTAGTTTGATTTAGGAAGCAGAGACACAACCTGAGCTGGCAGAGGACTAATTGCTCTGCCGGGAACCCTTCCTCTGCACCCGGAAAGCAACAAACTTCACTTACACCATGAAAATCAGGAAATATCCTACTCAAGCTCATTCCTGCATAAGCATACCTACATCTACCCTGTAATATCACTCCTTTTGGTGGTTCTAGCATACCATTTCAGCACTAAAGACACATTTGTCTCCAGAGACAGGGAGACATGTTTAGCAATGAGAAAATCTAGAATTTATTACTGTGTTTCAGTTCCAGATGATCTTTTAAGTCCTGTCTTTTCTGGTGTAGGAAGGATGCATTCACCAGTGTGAAGTAATGTAAATTTACAAAGCACTTGAGATCAGATAAAAAAAAATATTCATGCCTCTTACACACTACACAAGTCAGTATTGCAGTATCATCAGATAATTTTATTATGATACCTTGGTATCTGAGTTTCTCACTAACGTTAGTGCCTCATCCTCCCACAATAAAGATAATTATTTCTCAAAAAAGAAGAAAAGAGAATTGAGGAAGAGAGTGAAGAAATCACTCAAGACTACATAGGAAGTTTTAGAAGAACAGATTTCAGGCTTGCCTTACACCCTAAGACTACTATTTTGGTTTACTTCATTCTAATAAAGAGTCTTCTGCTTCCATTCCTCACTTTCCTCCCAGATCTGAACCAACTACTTACAATTACAAATAACGTAGCATCCCTATTTCATATCCAAGGTAACCCAAGGGATTTTAATGGCATAATAAATTTGATAAGGCAGCCTGGGAACCGCACTGATGAGTGCTATGCATACGCTTAGTGCTCACAACACAATTAGTACACAGTTACCTGGTAGAGTCTTTTCCAGAGGCTGTCCAATACTTATCTGAGGTATTTTACTTTAAAACATCTTTTCCTTTCCCATAATCTTAAACTGAACCAAAAGAGTAACCAAATACCTGTGGTGCTTCAAGTATTATTGAGAAATTATCTATTGGTTCTGGAGATCCAGGGTTGGGTTTAATGTTGCTGGAATCCACGCTGTGCATGTTCTCCTCTTCTTTGCTTTCTCCCTAAGAAAGGCAATCAAAACAGTGAGTCAGGAAAAGAAAGAACCTCCACATTTTTCAATAAACTAAAAGGGAGAGGGAGACCCAGCCATCAGAGAAGTGGGGAAAAGTGACACAATTATAAAAAAGGGAAGTTATAAGTGGAGAAGAGGAAGACAACAGCTTTTATTCTTTTCAAACATTAGTACAGATAGAATTAAAAGAGAGAGATGCGTAGGAAATAAAAAAAGACCAACTCAAGGATATGAACAATGAAACATCGCTTTTTAGAAAAGGAAAGAATATATTTAACAGCCTTCCTACACTTGTATTTCACCACTCCTCTACCAGTTTGAATTACAAGCACTTTCTATTAGATAGTGCTTTACTTTAATTAATTTTGCCTGGCTGCCCTTGATGAACAATACTGCAGTGTTCTCAAGTAAACCACTGTCTGTTCCAAAGCCCTGATTCTAGAAAAAGGAAATTCTACTTGAATTTACAGTCTTCACTTCAAACAGATTAAGTTTCTTTGAAGTCAGTGGAGCTCAAGCAAGCACTTAACGGTGTGTTACAAGTCAAATGGACTTCAGCACATATTTAACCTATTTTTCTGAATTGCTTGAACCATGTTAAGCCTGTGCATAAGGCCAGTGTGCAGAAGTTTGCCCGGACATGTCTTCTGGATCCATGTGGATGGTCTTTCAGGAGGAACTGGAGAACACTGGTTTTCCAAGGAAGACCTGAGCATTGAGCTGCCCATCTGCCAGCTATCCAGTATTTCTGGGTGTATCAAGGTATACGCATAGCAACTCAGTTCACAGAATGGTTTGGGTTGGAAAGGACATCAAAGATCATCTAGTTCCAACCCCCTGCCATGGGCAGGGACACCCACCTCTAGATCAGGTTGCCCAAATCACATTGCTTCATCCAACCTGGCCTTAGACACTTCTAGAGATGGAGCTTCCACAACCTCTCCACTTGCTTTCCACATGCATTCATACCCCTACCCTGATTCCCTCCCAAGCCCCAAACCAGCAACTCAGTCTACACACATCAGAATCAAAGAGAAAAAGGTTAAAATCAATCCTTACCACCAAAGGCTTGCAGATTCCAAGAGAAACTGTACCTGGGGGCACAGATTTCAACACTTCCACTGCCTCTGCTAAAGTGGCGCTGTCCAAATATTTCTCATTTACGAACATCAAGCGGTCGCCTGGCAGAAGCTCACCCCCACGTTCAGCTACTCCTCCTGCCACCAATGAGCTGATCACAATGGCTGTTCGAGTTGGATCCAAGGGGTCCTGGGGGAGAAGATAAAGAAAACAGAAAAAGTCAAAGCTCCCAGAAAGACAGTGTTGATTTTGAGTATGTAAAGGGCACTTAAGCACATTCATCATCTAATGCTACAGAACTGAAGCTTGCTGAGATGTTCAAGCCTACTAACGCTGCCAAGGCTTACAGTCTGCAAAAACAAAGGCTTGCAGCAGCAAGATATTCCCTCACTTGCCTGACCCATTAAATTTTTTTTAAGATCTGAAAGCTGACAGATACCCTGCCTGCCCTCTTCTTACACACAGCGAAACAAATGGCCAGGCCAACCTGTGAACAGAACAACAACACTGGCACTTTTCCACAGGCCTCCATCCAGCCTGTGACGTGAAATGTTACATAAAATAACCATTTTTCACATGCTGTTCAAGAGCTTCAGAACATGGTCAAAACTGATGTTAAAAGAAATCACCACAACACTTGATAATTCACTAAGAATAGTACTAAATTAAGATTAAAAGTCAAATCCCAAACAAATAAGAATAGCAGCATAGCCTGCTGTATTACTGCAGGGTTCCTGCTTTGTCAAATCTGCACCACAACTTATAAGAGACATTTTCTCCACCCTTGAGGCTTCCTTAACAAGAGAATACAGGGGACAGCAACAGAAGAGTCACTAAGTTCATTGCTGAAGACAAGGCAGACTGTAGTGCTGAATACAGGGGAATTCCAAGTATAAAACATATGCACTGGAGAGGCTGTAAACTGATGCAAAGACAATAACTTATTATATTTTCCCCAGTATTAGCTTTTGCATTGTGTCATGTACCATTTCTATCATGCACTCATCCATCTAAAAATCCCTCCTCGATCCAATGAAATGATTCTAAGTTATTATATAGTAGTGTAAAGATACAAAAAAAATAAATCTGGGGTTTTGTTTGTTTGTTTGCTTGGTTTTAAGATGAGAATTGCCCATTCTCCCCCTTGCTAAGGGCTCATAAGGCTCAGAAACACTCCTTGTTTGCACTGGGGCTTCAAATGCATAATCGTGTACTATTTTTCCCTCAGGACTTGCATCTTATTAGGGGCACAGGAGAGATTTAAAAATAAATAAATGAATAAATAAAGGGGGGAAAGCTCAAATCACAAAGACCACCACGAATTCAGCACCTCTGTGTTAATTTGAAAACAGGACTGACTTTTTAACTCTTTATTTTTATAGACCTAGACGTTACTTTCCAAGTGAACATGTTTTTGAAGGTATGTGCAAACCCAAGAGGCATTGAATGTAATTTCTGTAAAGGGCTGAAATTTGATACCCAAAATTAGGTCTCAAAGCTGAATGCCAGTAAACACACCCCACTAATAATTCTCCCCCATTCCACCACTTAATCCTGCCGTTGTACAATCTTCCCAAGCACTGGGTATCCACACTGTAGGGAAGAGGCATCTTGATAATGAAGCCTGGTGACCTGGCTCTGCTGCACAGTGGTGCTCTGCCTGCTGAACCTGTGCCAGAGTCCTCAGGCTGTCCAACCGCTTGCGCTCCAACCTGCCTCGCGCTACGCCAAGGGGAAAGGCTTTTGTTTGGTTCAAGCAGCAAGCCACCCATATTCTGCATTTCCAGGTTCTTTGGAAATGTTTAGAAACAAAAGGAACCCAAATGCAGGCAGTCCAGGAGAAGAAACCAAAGGATTCCAAGTGGTAAGGAAAGGGAGAGGTTTGGCTTTCAGCGTGTTGAGCTTTGTGTGGTGAGCTTTGCCTGCCCTTGCCGACAAAACCACGCACCTAACCATCATCCTGTGATGACAGCTGACCGCAAACTCTCCATTCAACATGGACTTTGGAAATGTTTTTAATTTGGGGGTTTGCCCCTATGCAAAATATGAATAACCTTTTGGACTTCTTTGCAAGCCCAGGACTGTGTTGAGACAGCCACTTCTGAGCAAGTAAGGCGGTGTTTCACATTAGGAAGGGCTTTGCTAATAGTACTAAACCAGCAAGTTTTCCTATCGTGGGCTCATCTTGCCATGGCAAGCAAGGTTTATGCCGGCTCCCTAAATGGGTGAGAGCTCTCTCAGCAAAACTACACCTCTGCTGACACAACAGCTTTTATAATATGACTTTTGCTGGCTTAGCTGTATCGATAAAAAAATGAACCAAACAAAACCGGCACTCACCCTTACTGATGCAGATAAGCTGAAAAAAATTTGTGAGTGAATGACTGGCCTGGCAATTATGGCGCTGGCTGAGAATGTGGGAGAACCAGGTTCAAATCCCTGCTCTGTCTGATCCAGAGCTGCTTTTTTGGGGGAGTTCCAGACCAGAACCACTTAAGCAGGACACTGAAATCTCACTGTTAACTGCTTCTCTGCAGATATTCAAGGTCGGTGGCCTAATTCCCACGTTTCTGATAAGAAAGAGTCCTGTTTCAACCTAAGTTTTCACTGAAATAAAACCATTTTAGCTTCAATAAATTATCACTATTTTGGTAAGAGAGAATTAGGCTGAAAAAGCGGTCCAACCAGCTTTAATCTGCATGCTAAACATGAGGACAGAGATCCTGCAAACCCAGGCAGTCCATATGCAGCAAAGTTTGGAGAGCAGCGTGGTTACCTTCGCTACTTCACAACATGCACAAGTGTAACCCACGTATCGGAACAGATTCACAGAAATCTTCCTTAAAATAAAGGGCCCAATCTTAAAATCTGTTGATCAGGATAGTACGAACCTGGGGTTATAATGACACTGCTGGTTTCAAGCAGAGGGAGCTATTGCACAGGAAGAGAAGCGCGGTACGAACTGCACAGTGACAGGCTAAGGCAGTAAGGGGAGTGGTGCTGTAAGCCTCTGAGTGCCTCCAAATCCCGAAACGATTGCCACGAGGAATGCAACAAAAGCCCACGCAAAGGCATGAGCCTACTGGATTTCAAGGTGGAATTGTTAATACATATTCTCTGTAATATAACATGGGGGAACTCGTAACTGAGGATCACACAGTGCTTCTCTTATCAAAACAAAGGGGGAAATGTTTTTTGGAGCAGTGCTTTAGGATTTACACCCGAACCCAAGTGCACCCTGAAGAACGACACCTGCTAAAACAAGGCAGCAAACACTGAATTCCCATCTTGTAAACTGCGAGTGCCGCCGGAATGCGTGGGTTGTTGCTGTGTTGCTAAAAGAAAGCAGAGCTACAGCAGCCTAAACCCCAGGTTCTGACCTTCTCCGCTAACTGCAAAGGCAACTCAGCTCCCGCGGTGCCCCGAAGGACCTTATGGCTACCTCCACGTTAACAGAGCAGCCAAGGCCATTCGAGGTTACAAACCAGCACTGCACACCTACCTAAGGCTCCTGATTCACATTACTTGGCTCATATTAGGCCGGATAATGGTGACTTTTAGTCCCTAGCAGTCAGGACCAGATTTCAGCCTCTCCTTTAAAGCAAAAGGCTCATTTACTTGGGTGAAGCTTACAGGCTGGGAACAAACTCCATCCCCGAACCCATAGCTAAGGTGGTGTTGTAACAACTCAGCCAGATTACAGAAGTGACTCAGCCTCACTAGTTTAAGTAATTACTACATGACTTCACATCACAGCAGAGAGAGTGTGCACAAGACAGCCCTGTGCGATTCAGTCATCTGAAAACGGGCATGAGCTGGGCTGGTACATTTAGAGGAACTTTTAACTTCAGTTCAGTAAAGGCTTCTTTTACACAAATGAATCATTTGTGACCAACGAGGAAACGAACTGGACTGCCAAATAAGGCCACCAGGAGACAAAGCCCCTTTGCTCACAAGCACTGACACAAATTCTTTTTTTTTTTTAAAAAAAAGTTTGCTACTTGTCTAAGGGATGAAAGCTGACCGCTGCCATGCACCAGCAGCTGCCCGGGACGCTGGCCTCCAGGTAACCCTGTGAGGAACTCATACCTTGTAGCTGTTGTCTTTTCCTTTTCCTTTGTGCTCCAGCCAGCCAGAGTATATGAACTTGTTTAAAATAGTCACAATTTATTCATACTTAGCACACCATATATTTAACTACATTGAACCATAGGTTTTTCCCTTCCCCCGTACTGCTCCCTCATCAAAATCCACAAATGTTTCCTGGAGTGCAGGTGTCAAATTTTTCTTCTTATTTTCAGAGCCTCATTTGTTCTGGATTCATTTAGCAGTGCAAAGAGTCAAGCAGGGGCCACTGCAGTTGCTGCCTCTGGGATCCTTGGATTCGGAGTGGTATGAAGTCTCTTAAAATCCTGAGCTCTGCTAAAATGTTAAGAGTCCCAAGAGCACCAGGTTACCAGAGTCCTACGTGCAACACTGACAGAGCACTTAACTTTATCGTGGCTTCAGGTGAGGGATTCATACTCGCCACGGGCACCAGAGAGTCATGCTGGGCTATCAGAGGTCCTTTGGAAGCCAAGTGGGAGCTATAACCTGTACAGCTTACCCCTGGAAAATTAAACTGGGAACACACCCGGCTGACTCTTTGCCCATCCTCACCAAATCCTGACTGTCTGAGCAGCCAAGAGAGGGCACTCCAGGCCAGCCCAGCCAGCCCGGAGGCGGTTCGTGTCCCAGGCCAGCCCCATCCGTCCAGCCCAGCGCCGGAGCCTTCACTGCAGCGCAGAGGATGAGGAGCAGTCCCTCTCCTACACCTATAGCTCGATTGGATGTAAGGAGCTACCACGTTTTCAGGGGGGTTTGTTTGTGTTTTCCTTTTTTTAAAGGCTCGTATGAAAATGTAAGACAAAGCTGCGGGTGACTGACATTAACTGTGCAAAGCCACTCTTGCTTAGTTACAGGCTATATTAGTTTTGGCATTGCTTAGGATCTAAATTCAGCTATCCTGGCTTCCTAGAATATTTTAGCTTTCTTCTAGCAACAAACTGCCTGCTGCCACAAAAACACTCCTCAGAAAACACACGTCAAAAATAGCATGGCAAAGGATCCCAAAAGAAACAGTTTGAAACTTTTTTCCCTGTACCTATTTTGATTTATCTGAACAATTTTACAAGTGCCAATTTGTATGCTGCAGGGTTTTGCCAGAGAGCCAAAACAAACACATGTTAGAGCTCAGAGGTCAGAGCAACCCAGCTTCATTACATTTTGCATGGGACCACTTCCAGGTCTAACATACAGATCCATATTTAAAGCTCTCCAGTTTGCAAGTAAGACACCAGACTGAAAGACACTTAAACACAACACTGCAGCATACTGCACAAGGAACCACCACAAGAAGGACCAAATGCCTTTTGTGTTTGTCTCGGCGCAGATCTGCACACCAAGGGCTTTACCTGTGCGCTCGGCAGCGTGAAATCACTCAGAATACTCATCCACGCTCTCATTTTGTGAAGTGCCACTCGTCCCCTTTGCGGAGCCACCCTCCGCACACACCAACAATGCCAAGGGGATGCAAGAGTCAAGAAGGATAAACAGCCCTTTCAAAGGCACCAAGTGCTTCCGACAGAAGGGGAAGAGAGGAAGAGCCAGCTGTGAGTGAGGTCCAACTCCCTCCTTAAGGTGGCCTCAATTTAGGTCTCTAAAGAGACCTATATTTTGGACCTGAGACTCAAGGTTCAAACCTTCTGTTCGTTCGCTCCAACATATTTACACGAGTTGGCCACAGGAACTGCCAAAGGAACTTTATCACCTGAAAACACATCCCTGAGAAAGCACTCAACCAGGTCTCACCAGATCTACTGCATGGGCAATCAGGCTGAAATTCAAAGCATTTAAGACTTGGTTCTGCCCCTTCCACTGGTATTAGATTGGAGTCAGCAGGACTACTTGGGAAGAAGACTATGCAACACACAGCCTCTGGCTGTAGCGAAGAAATAAACTGCAGGCTGACGTGCTGAAGTAATACAAACTTAAATACAGAATGGTATTCAAGGAGGAACGCTGAACTTTTCTGTGATGTAAGGCAAAGCACTGGAAATAAAACATAAGTATTTATTGATCTGCAGTGAGGGAATAAAGCAATGAATTTCAGAAGCTCTAGTGTGTAGCCAGCATTAATCAAAACTTCTGTTGTGGGAAATGTCAGCAAAGAAACAGGAATTCGTAGAGAAGGGAAAAAAACCACCCCATAAACAAACCCTACAGAGCCCCACCCAAAGGAGGAGCGAGAATGGCAAAATAGGAGTAGGTGGCACAGCGGGTTTCCCACACTGGGCTTTCATCATCTGCGATCTGAAATCATATCAGTCTTCTACAGCAAGAACCAACACGGTGGCCAGCGATGACTCAAACCCACGTAGGTCTGGCAGGGCTGGCAAGCAGCACGCAGTCGGCGTTCATCTGCTGCGGAACTGGGATATGCAGCAGATAGTTGGGACGAAAGTGCCTCCAGGGAATGATCAAAAGAAAAAGATCTTATGCTCTCCTGCTATTCTCAAATAAAAAGATCAAAGATAGGCACTGGCTACGGTAGTTCTGAAAGTGTCACTGTGCAGTGGACTCGGGTGCACGTCACTATCTTTTAATTTATCAAACTTCTCAATCAACCTAAGGTTTCACCCGCCTTTCATATTTGCTCTCAACAGAGCTAAAGTCACAGGGATTACATTCATTAGACTCTAAATACCTCACGCTTTCAGACCTACCAGCTCCAGAAAAAACACACCAAATGCTGACTACAGGGAAAAGCCAGAGAGATAAGGGGAAAATACACCCCTGAACTCATAAGGAAATGGAGGAAAGCCACTGCGTGATGAGATAATGATGGGATAAGAGATGTGTGGGAATAAAGAAAAGAAATACCAGTGAGCCAAGGGAAAAGTTGTAAGCAGTATCACCTACACTCAGTGGTCCTAAGGCACATCCTGGGTCTGCACACGGTGACTTGGCCCACAGCAGACTTTCAACAGTGCAGATGGTGGAGAAGACAAAGGGGTGGGCAAAAAGGCAGCGGATAATTTTAATGCTGATAACTTTAATTTTATTCTCACCATGAAATGTAGTGAGAAGAGACAGAAGAACTCCAAGTACTGTTTGTGTTTAGGGAGCAGCATCTTCCGGAAGGGCGAGGCTTTAAGAAAGCAGAATACCTCATAACTTCCACGAGTTTTCAGAACTCTTCACGCTTATCCATCAGCACACCTCAAATCTCATCGGTTCGGAACAACAGATTTAGAGCTGTCTGGGTTGTGCTTTTACATGCCCATTGCTCCATCGTCTCCACACACTCACTGAAAGACTAATGCAGCTTCTAGATAAGCAGCACTCATTTGTGTGGTTTCCTCTTGCCTACATTATCTTAACCCTTGCTGAGATTTGTCAAGTGTTCAACAGAAAATCTAGTTACAGTTTTGTCCCTTTAAAAGCTTGCCTTTTCTTGGAGGCAAAAGACATCTGTGGAATAATAATGAATTTCTTTGGTTTGGGGTTTTTTTGTTTTTATTAAAAGCTATTCTTCCTAGCAGGAAATGAAAAAGAACAACCAGATTGGTAGAATTTGGGGGAATAGGGAAAATATTTCTAAAGGTTAATAATAATACTGCTTAGTATTTATTTCAAGGAAATGTGACAAACCAAAGAAAAAACAGATGTTCTTAGTAATGCTCCAGTTTCTCTGCAAACTCAGGTATTGTCCAGAGTACCGGCAGTCAGTGCTCATAGAAGACAGGAGGGCTGTCCCTAGGATACACCACCTCACTCTGTACAAGGTTCCTCCCTGACTTCTCACTTAAAGACTCAGACTGATGAACCCCCCCCCCCACCGCCCAAAACCTCCAGCTCAGCACTGGGGCATACCCAAGCCCTAATGTGACTTCCCACATCCAAGTTCTCCAGCTCCTCTACCTCAGCAAGCTATTCCTGTGTATCTGTCTGTACCTCACGCTGAGACACACAGTCTCTTTGATTTCTTATTAAAGTGATTTCTGGTTGCCCAATGCTTTTAGTACTGCTGCACTGAGGTTTTGGAAACCTCTAATCACAAACACCCTAGAAACTTTACCAGGAATGTGCTCAGCTGCATTCACTAGCTCTTCAGTCTTGAAAAGTAGTATTTAAGCTGAACTCCAAGAGAATTTTTCAAAAAGCTACATTGAATTCAATTCATGACACACTATTAAGAATTATTTTACAAATGAAGCAGCCTAATATGATTTAAAGGGTGCAGAACTTTCCCATAGGGGGAGAGAAGCAAATCCTCCGTGAGATGAGTACCAACACAGTTGGTACTGAGGCTTACAGAACTTTGATGTTAATGAATGTGGATGGGTTGTAGAGATGGGAGAAAAGCTGCCTTTATCGGTTTTCCCAGTACCAAGCTGATAGCCATTGTAAAACTGCTTTTTAATACAGCTGTGCAGCTTTTGCCAGTAAGCCACAGGTTTCCATCACATGATCAGGTGAAAATGTGCTTAACAAGGACGTGAACATGCTCCTTTGTTCATAACAAACTTATCACAAGACAGACAAAGCTCAAATTATCACAAGAGGGCAAACGTTTAGCTAGCAACACGTCAAAGCATTCCAGCCCGCATCTCACTGCTGAACAGTCCAAGAAAACCAAAAAAAAAAGAGTCTGATCTTGTTGAATACCTCCTTCTACGAATAAGTCGTCAGTTTTGCTTTTTTGTAACTCTACATCTGGAGCCTGTTTCGTTGGGGCATAAAGAAAAAGAGGAAAGATATTTGGAGATGCTTAAATTGCTTCAATTCCTGCCGTGAATGACTATGCAGTGATTTTGTTAGAGAAAGGAAAACAATTGTTTCCCATGCTCCCTGGGAGAAGGGCAAAACATAACCTGCTGAATGTGCAGCAAAAAGGAGTTCAGTTCACCAGTATGAAAAACCTGCCAACGATAATAAGGATAAGCCCAGGAATAAGGCAGCTGTGGAGTCCCTACTGCTAGGCTACAGTAGGAGCCCCATAGGTGCTGACCTGGGCTGAGGATGCAGGCACACTCATGCTGTTTCAGGTAACACAAAGCTCATAACAATGCTGAAATGC
Organism: Zapornia atra; assembly: GCA_013400835.1. Classification (NCBI taxonomy): domain Eukaryota; kingdom Metazoa; phylum Chordata; class Aves; order Gruiformes; family Rallidae; genus Zapornia; species Zapornia atra. The sequence continues at coordinate 52,043 of VZTU01034353.1, forward strand.
CTGTTCCTGCATCCATGGATGGGTAGGTATTTACACCTGCGATGGCAAAGACCACTTAGAACAAGTGAGCCCATAAGCTCCTACAGCCCCGCAAGTCTGTAAGGCAGCAAATGCAGCAGGGCACTGGGGACTTACCTTTCAGGTCCAAACAGACCAAAACAGCACCTCAGCGGTGCCCCCAAGAGCTATGTAAAATATCAACACTCTCTCTTCCAACCCTAGCCCTCTCCAGTTCCCTGCACTTTAAAACAGTTGCTTTAAAATACTCTGACTTCAAAGCTCCACAGTAAATTAAGCTCCACATAAAGTCCATTCAGCTTTTTGTTTAATTTGATAAAAGCTCATCAGACCTTCCAAGTTACCTTCTGGTCAATACTGCCTCAAGAAATCTGCAATTCAGCTACCTGTGGTTTTTCCAATATTTCTGTAAAACATTACTGACAGAATCTGTTGGCCTGCACGCATCAGGTCTTTGGTAAACATCGTTTGAGGACCAAAGTCTCTTTCAAGCTATTGTGATCTCTTCTTTTTCTCTACAAATCTTCATTTTGGGTGATTTCAACCCCCTACCCCCCTGCCTTGCTCTAACACTCCGGGATCACTCATTTTTATGCAGTATTTCTCCCCTGTTTTAACCTGATGACATACTGCACCCTCTTCCTTTTGCATATCATTCTAAGGAAAAGGATTGATCTTGATAACAACAGCTCAGTTCTTAACTTGCTGGCTACAAGGTTTAGCTTTAGCCTAGACAAACTTATTCCTAAGCCTGATACTTTCACATCTATTGACAAAGATTAATACATACATGTTCCACAGCCTCTTGCATCTCAGATTACCCCAGAGCACTCTACAAACTGTGTACAGGGTCCCTCATTCACTGCTAACTGCCAGCAACGCTACATAAAAGTTAGTGAAGAGGTGAAAAAAGAGAGCAACTTCTCCAAGTGAAATTACAAGGAAGCTAAGGGAGGTCGACAATATTACTCCTTGGAGAAGCTGGCCAGAGGACCAAACAGCACACCTATTTAATGGCCAAAAGGGCAGCAGGGTCCCTGTTTGAGAGAGAGAATCACCAGCAGCACAACGCGGCTCCTCAGGTCTCTGCTGAGCAGGAAGCGTTATCAGCTGAAGAAAGCACACCGCATGCAGCGCCGTCGGCGCGGCTGCTGCTGCCGCCTCTCCTTCTGCAGGCTTTTCATCTGAGCATTATCAAGAAAAAGCAATACCTAGCCTAAGAGCTTTGACAAGATCCCAACACAGCGGTGACAATAGGAAAATACACTGGAGATTTCATTTTAAGACCTCTTCGCTGTTCCTTATTTAAATAAGCCATCAAAAAGCGCACGGAGAAACCTGATCATTTCAAGACTACACAGGATCAGCCTCCCCCATCCACCTCCCCTCTCGCTGAGCACTGACCTTGCTAGCAGAGCAGCCTCAAAGATTTTAGATTTCCTACAAATTAGGATGTTCAGCAAAGGGGAAAGAGGATTTTTTAAATATATACACACACACACACACACACAGTGACTGACCATGGGAAGCTGAGCAGCATCCTGTATAAACACAACCCTGTTCCAGTAAGGATAGTAAGTATACTCTTATTTCTCTAATGGAATCCCAAAGTTTTAGGAACATGGGTACAGCCCTTCCAAGAGGACCTTATTTAAAAAAAAATGTAGCAGCTCTGTTTTAAGCATTTAAGTCTCTAAAGACAGACAAAAGAAAACACAGGACAAAGTAGAAATACTATTGATTATGCATAATTGGTATAATTAATTTGTAATTAGTTCAGTAAAATATATAGGCATTGGAATTATGCTTGTACATTTCTGGGAATATCCTGCAAGTCACTTGGGATATACTTATCATTTACTTGATAGATGAAACATTATTAGAAAGACAGCCCATTAAAAATTAATATACTAGAGTAATAATTTCTTGATCTCAGCATTCAGTTTCCTACATACTCAGATTCCTATTCTACCTCACAAGGAGTTTTTATTAACACTGTTTTTCAGAGCGTGACTGGGGAAGCACAGCACTTCAGACAACTGAGGCACAACATCCCCTACACCAACTGCATGTCAATTTTGAGAAAACAAATGGTAAGTACTATAAATTATATACCATGGGAGTATTCAGCAGCACATCAAAGTCTATAATGAAGACTAAGATGGAAAGGTAAGAAGACTCATGCTTCAAAACCAACACCAAACACGAACGGCGAACAGTAGGAAGAGCCTTCCACAGTGCTGTAAGCAGCCTGGTCTCTAATTGCTTAGCATTCCTTCCCTTCTGCAGCACATCTGGCATCGCTCACTGTCATAAATGAACACGCCTGTACAAGCAGGATTTCAGGGGTTCTTAAGTTCTGCAGATAACAGTCACCATTCCCTCACAAGAGGCAACTGAACCGGGCCGGTAATGCAGTAGCCTTTCAAAGACGTTATCATACCTTGACCCGGGGGGAGGCAAGGCAGAGTAACAGCCCATCACTGGTTTTTACAATAATATGACTTCATTATTCTTACTGAGCTTTCTGAAGTCCTACTGATCTTTCTGAAGGGCCACGTCAACCAACAGCGCCAGAAATAACTTAATCTTAAAAACCCAGAATACAGTCACCTCACCTCCAAGATGGGCACACAACACCAAGGTTTCTGTGGTAACAGAGTCAGTCCTTACTGTGTAATTGGAAGCACCACAAACAGGCCTTCTGCTCAGAAGGACCTCTTAAAAAGTATTTTCCTGTCCCTCCATCAACACTTACGGGAGTCTAGAAAGGTTGGTGCCTCAGTGATCCACTGAGCCATGAAGCTAGGCCATGTGAAAACCCATCTTTATTTAAAAAACAAACCAAAAAACCCCCCAAAAATCATGTTTAGTCAAAAAGAGCAAAATCAACAGTGAATACATAGTGCAAGTAGTGTCATTTGCTGTAATACAGCTTGACTCTTTCTTGCAAAACACGTGCCTAAACCCACCAGCAAACCAGCCTTTCAGTTTTTTTAAAGATGGGTAAAATTGCAAAAGGAAAAGTAGAAAACAGAGTGAGGTCTGCAGGTCCTTTAAGCCACAATTAAACACTTCACTGCAATTTTGTGCTTCTCAGCAAATCTGCTTTAAGAATTTTGAACAGTCTCCCAGGAACCACACACTTTTCCACCCCTCCCCTCCTCCAATCTAGCATGGACAAGTATTTATTTTCTTTGCCCTGCACTCAAGAACATGATGGACATATTTATATAAACACACACCCAGTCACAGATATCTCTCTATAAAAATTAATCTGCAGATGATGAAAAGTGTGCAAGATCTAAGAGGCAAATCCCAAACAAAAGAGCATACTTTATACATAAATATCTTGAAATTATAAAGATCTGAGATTAAGTGGTTTACTACTCATTTAGAATTGATTAGAATGTATTTAAATTTAGCTGAAAGTACCACAACATTGCTCATGTATTTGCATCTGCGAATAAGTAAATAAAAAGCCTGTTATTAAAGCCTTCATTAATTCTGATTATATGAGAACTTAAAAGCAAATCTGTGTATTACTGCTCTGTAAAGACTCCTAGCAACTCTACAGTAAAGCTGGCACCACAACACAACATGTGTCAGCGAAAATGACTAACGGGATCTATTTTCAGTAATCTTAAATCATGCTGGTAAAATATAGAATTAATGGGTTTGCATAATACTTTGAGTATTTTTTTATTCTAATTCATTCCCAATTCACTCCTTATTGTATGAAAAATTGAATTTGATGTCACTTGACATTCACACACTACAGTTGAACACATTTTATTAGACTACAATGTTCAGGCAGTGTTCAGAAGGGATGTGTATATTATTATGAAGAGTGATCCAGCTAGTTTATCTCCTTAAAAATATGATGGTAAGAGATTTAAAAATACATCATATTTACTAGAAGCATGGAGAACGTTTCATTCTAACTACAGATTTTGATAATTTCTATACATTCAATCAAAGCAAATATTTTTGAAAGGATTCATTCATTTTAGTAGAATTTTCCCCCAATTTAAGACATCTCTATCATTTTTAAGGTGTTTAACAATTAAGTATATAATCTACCCAAAAATGGTTCTTCTTGGGCAAATCAAATTTTAGGCTATGAAGGACTGGTGAAAGTCAACTTCACCCCCAAATTCTACTGGTATCTCTGGCATGGTTTAATAGTTTAAGCAGAGAAGTGTAAATGCAAAAAAGAAATGTTAATTAGGTTCTTCAATCTCTACTGCTATACTAATAAATTAAATAAATGCATTAAAGCAAATCTGTGTTTACAGAAACTTGGAATCTAAAACACCTATTCAGCTGTCAGCCCTGATGTTCCCATTTAACTGTGAAGGGCCATCCCAGTAAAGTTACCTCTGCAAAGGCTACTTTTCACGGCTTGATTCAGAGCCTAAGCAAACCTTCCATGCCTTGAGTGGGTCTGCAGATCGCAGACCAGCACAGGTCCTTTATAAATGAAAGGTGATTTGGGGCAGCGAAGGGCAAAAAAGCAAAAAAACTCATTAAATTTGGTACAAAGGAAATTATGTTACAATACCTAAGAACGTTTGCTTGTTGTTCTGGTACTTGAAAAGTCATTGCAAGATAAAACAAAATAAAACAAAAGCCAACATCCTCCCAACATTTAGCCATTAAATTCAGAGTTAAGAGGTGGAGTTTGATTAAAGATTTTGCACTTTACCCCAGCCACTAATCAGACTGGTTTAGAACTAGCTCTATGTGATACTTCCTAGAGTTGGCCTCAAAATAAATTACTTTTCCCTACACAGTTTCTAGACCCAAATGCCAAGTCGATTACCCAGTAATCAACATCACAAAACATTTTAATGCACCACACAAGATGAAGGATCAAAGGGATTGTTAGTATTTAGTTATACAGAAAAGTATACCTGATAGTCTAAAATGCTGAATCCTAAACCATTTTTGTCTTTCTCCAGTTCAATAACCTTCACATCAGGAGACCATAATGCTAATTCCCCTTCTTCTTCCTCAAGATTAATGTCTTCTTCGGGTTTCACCTGAAAAAGAAAAGCTCTGGTTCACATACTATTCTTTCAGTTCTTTACAAACAATATTCCTTCAATACTTTATTATTAATGGCTAATACAAGCCCTGTAATAAGCCCTTTTATGGAATTACAACTTCACTGAATATTCTGCATCTAATTTTCTTCAGCTTGCTGCATTGGGTACTCCCTTGGGACTATGCCTAGATGTTTTGAGCATCAGGGCCCAACCTGGCATAGAAATACCCATGTACCAGTCAAATTAGTTGTTACGATATTACTAACCTGTTACATGTTGATGAACTTCAGCTGTCCCGTTAGATGCATAAAGGAAAAACAAATATCTTTATGGCAAAAGATTTAACCACTGACAGCTGATAGAAAGACCAGACAACCAGACACATCTCATACTTGTGGTGTTTGATATGCAAACAAAAGATTCTTACATTGTAATTACATAAATAGCATCTAATTTGGAAAAGCAGTTTCTTTCATGATTTTTGTGCTATGTGTAAAAGAAAGAGGTATGGTGATCCTATTTTGTTGGGTAAGGACAGCTTCATGAATACATCTCCCAAAAAAGCATCTTTTGTTGTCTAACTTAAACCACATGTTTTAACATTACTGCTATTCTATCAACAGAAACTTTACAAAAGACCAATGTATCACGTTTGAATCTTGTACCATTAACATCCCACCAATTTAACTTTATTTCTTCAGACAAATAGACCTTTTAAATGGAGGCAAAAGGAAAACGTTTGTCTTCCACAAGCTCTTTCTTGATGCTTTTACAGAAGAAAGCAGAAATATTGTAAGACTGAATTAAGGAGGCAAACTCTCTTCACTCCTTACCACCTTATGGCAAAGGTGTGTAAGCTGGCAGAATGCACATGGAAAATGTTCAGTAAAATGCAACATCAAAAACTACAGTGGAACAAGTTCTACTGTGACAGAAAGGGCCTTTTACAGCAAGGTGCAATACTGAACACCTTATCCCTCCATGAAACATCCATATTTCTTGTTTAACTCCCCACCTTAGGGGAAATTAGATCAGAAAATATCAGAAAGGATGAGATGTCAAGGTGTAAATACTTTTTATAAATAGGAACAACCATTACAAGTGTGAAGCTTTAGTCTGAGACTTTAAAACTTCTGTAACAGGAAGAAACATTAAACTTCTTTTTTTTTCCAGTTCTATAAAAACCCACTCAGAACATGGAAGCAATCAGCTAATGGTGGCAAGGATATGATTTACTATAACTCAGAGCTCTCACATGCTTATTAAGTGTAAGAATAATGAATGGGATGTACGCAGTCGGCGTGCTAGCTCGGTGATTTACCTACCTTGTATTTATAGTACAACCAAGTTTCTCATGACCAACTTGTATAAACTGTAGTAAAAGTACCAGCGCTGCAAACAGGAACTGTGTAGCCGTGAAACACCAGCTGTCCCTTACGAGCCCAAAGTGAACAGCCAAGGCGGCTTTATAGGACAATTTAATACAGGTCTGCCTCAAAGAACTATACATTTTAGGAAATGTTATTTAAGACTGAAAAGTGGTCTGGATCAAACAGCAAAAGGAAAACAGAAACATCACCTTCAGAAAGCTAAGCCACTTTCTCAGAAGTACATGCACTTTTTCCAGAAGTTACTGTCTTGCACTCAACAGAATGACATAAGTCACCTACCTTTTGTTCTGGAGGGCAAACTCCCACAGTGGGTTCATCCACAAGAGACTCACTGCCATCATCAAATAGTCGTCGGCAGCAAACCAAGGTGAAAGGGGGCGGCACTTCCTTCAGAAAGGTGATCGCCTCGCGGCGTGACTTTCCGTGCAGCTGAACCCCGTTTACCTACACAGAAGGGAGAACACACATCCACACTAGGATCATGAAAAGGATACCAACCAGATTCTTGTATTACTTTTTTTGCATACATGTCTGTGAAGCTCTAATTTTACTTTGGGATTCTGGCTGAGCCTGTGTACTTTTATTAACATATGCTTCTGAAGTACACATGCCTTACTGTAAGACAAGCTTCATCTGCAAGATCTTGTGACTGCTGACTGCTACATCATGTCTCTGCTCTCTTCAGCTTCCTTTAGTTTTTTTTCCTCACTCACTACTTTCCCCAACCTTAATCTTTTGTAGAACTTTTATTTCATTCTCACCTGTTACTTTATTGGGGATTCTTCTTTTTTTTAGCATTAGGCTGAAGTGGTTGAATTGAAAAAGATAAAAATTCAATTTTCAAAGATATTTAAGAAAACACAGATTTTGAGCTCAAATAACTCATAATCATAACTAGCAAAACTTGGTCAGTTGTTTAAAATGGAACAAAGTGGTTGAAATTAAAATAGATCCCCCAGAAAACATGCAAGAATGTTTATATAGTAAGAATGAAAGCAATTACAGTAAGCAATTAATCAGAAAACCCTGACAAGGGTCAAAGCTTACCATCCCATGAGCTTTAGATCCTGAGTGACAAGAGAAGACTGTAAGGCCATTGCTAATGGATGTTTTAAACCACAGACTTAAGAAAAAAAAGAAGATAGATGGATAGATAGATAATAAGGCTGCTTTAATAATGGGATACTGCAGTTGTGCTTCCTCAGAAAAATACAGTACAGTGACTCATCCTCTTATCTGTTTTATAACCTGCAATATCATGAGGGTACACCTACTTGCACCATAGTGGTTTCCTGACATATGAGGAAAGCAGAATGTCAGTAGGTATCATAGCTGCAAACAAATGTCCAAAGTCACTGGAGTGCCACCAACTGGTTTAGGAATCACAGAACCTCAAACTGCTTTGGGTTGGAAGGGACCTCAGAGGCCCCCCAGTGCCACCCCCTGCCATGGGCAGGGACACCCTACACTAGCCCAGAGTGCCCCAAGCGCCATCTAACCCAGCCTTGAACCCTGCAAGGGATCCAGGGGCAGCCACAGCTTCTCTGGGCACCCTGTGCCAAGGCCCCCCCACCCTTCCTGGGAAGGTTTTCTCCCAAATATTTAATCTAAATCTCCCCTCCGGCAGCCGAGGGCCATTCTCCCTTGTTCTGTCCCTCCCTGCCGTTGTCACCAGTCCCTCTCTAACTTTCCTGGAGCCTCCTGAGGGACTGGAAGGGGATCTAAGGTCTCCCTGCAGCCTTCTCCAGGCTGAACCAGCCCAACTCTCTCAGCCTGCCTTCACAGAAGAGGTGCTCCAACCCTCAGATCACCTCCGTGGCCTCCTCTGGGCTGGTCTCAGAATCCAGCACACATCATTCAGGCCCATCCACAACATGAATCCGAGCACAGTTAAGTGGGATTAATTAAAGACCCTCTTCCAACACCTCACTTCATAGTCCCTCTAAAGAACAAGGAGATCTTGGAAGCCTAAGGATGGGCTTTGCCTCTAGTATGCCTGTACAGAGGTGTGTATGTGTATTTTATTTACATGCTGATTTCTAGGATCACATGTGGCTTCCTCTACCTTAGCATTGCAGTTTGGGTCAACCTTGTGCAAGACAACACAGCAATCTCACTTTCACCACCATTTTCTTCCTGATCTTCCTGATCCCCTGTTAATTTTCCCCCCACTTTTTCCTTTGTGCTTTTAACAGTGTGTGTACAGCTAATAGTGCTGGGAAACCCAGAGCTCCTCTCACACTATACCCCAGCCAAGGAGAAAAATCCAGAGAGGTGTAACTGGCCTCCAACATGGTAAGATGAACTGCTATGGGGTTTTTTTCTGTAAGAATTACAGCAAGTGCTGAGCTATCAGGCTAACCCATTAGTTAATTATTTAAGCAGAAGTATCTAAGCATAAGGATTTTTTAATGCATTGAGAGCAGCAGCGTGGTGGAAAGTTACCAGCACTTCTCAGTGTACTGTGATTGATGGAGAAGAGCCACCACGTGCTCCCAAGCAGATTTGGGGACTCCCATTTTTCCTTCTGCAGCTGCCAGGAATAAGCCTCTAAACACACAAGGTGCCCAGCACCCCATTCATTCCCCATACCACTCTGGTTAGTTGTGCCATCAAATAGGAGTATAAGTTTTTTAACAAAACTAGAAGGACACGAGGAATCAATTTACTCCTAAAAAAAGAACACAATGAAATTAGCTAAAATCGAGAGCAGGGAGAAAATACCATGCTCCCTATCATAATTCAAACACATCATTAAAAATAATCAACATCCAACCTCACTATATACTAAAAAAATTCCTTGCTGATCACTTTTTAATCCCAAATGTATCAGGCCCAGGTAGAGCTGCTTGTTTGGGGAGTGGGGCTGTCACTTTTTCCATTGCAAACCCCTACTTAAGGGGATTTATAACTTGGCTGCAAAAACATACTCTGGGCTAAACTTGGCATATATAGCTTTAGCCCTAGAGCACATTTTTATTTTGTTGGGTTTTGGGGTTTTTTTCCAGCTATAGAGTAGAAAAAAATTTACACTCAGTAGGTCTGGACATATCTGTGAACTTAATTGTAAGTACACAGTAATAACTAAAACTGTTAAAAACATACAATTAAAGTTTCCCAAGTTACTCTATGGCATCACATTATTGCTTTTTGTATACAATTTTTTTGTTTAGTGGCCAAGGAATTCAAACATCACTTCCAGCATTCCATTAATCCCTTCCTTTAGGAATCAAGATTTCCTCCATTAAGCAGTAACTGAGGCAAATGTTCTAGGTCTTAGTGATATCACTATGAATTTTTGATGTTAAAGGGTGAACCAACAAGTAAATGCAAGAAAGCTGTACACCCAACAAATTAATGTTTCAGAAGGTCTAATTCTGTTTCATTTATGTCAATTAAATGTTCTTTGTATCCACTGAGAAGAGGTTAAAATTCAAAATATTCCCTAAAAAGCAGGCATTCACAGAATTGTAGGGGTTGGAAGGAACCTCAAGAGATCATCAGGACCAACCTCCAATTCAATAAGGAATTGGTATCTTCTCACTTGCAGGCTGAGATACAGATAGATACACACACAAAATAGGTATTATTTCAATACTATCAAATAAATATTTTTCCTGAGCAATAGCTCTGACTCCTGTAACTTCCAAGCTGCCCCAATATCTCTTTATACATATTTAAACAAACTGATGTACCGGCTCAGACACACGAGTGTCCTTCCACGCTCAACAAGCCAGTTACAATGCGTAACAGGAACCACTGTTTCTGAGCCTCTTGTAAATTTTTTAGGAGTGACAAATATTAAGATTACCCACCACAAAAGCTAATGCCAAACTGCCCAAAAGACTGAGCTAAAGGACAACAGAAACAAACGAATTCAGCACAAATACCATCTCTGCCCTGACAGCTCTTGATACTCATGCTGAAGAATTTCAGCAGAAAACTCCATGAAGTCACTAAGAGGTCACAAGAACTTGACATTTTGTCCACAATGTAGGAATGAAACAGTGAAGAAAACTAATGTGACTTCCAAAGCTCTACTCTGCTTCCACAGGCAACTCCTGAGTACTCCTATTGGACACATGGCAGCCAAACTAGAATTTAACACAAGCATCTTTATGAAGGTGAAGCAAACAGGAAATGCATCAGTTCTGTTTTGAGGGAGTTGTTTCCTTTTTTACCTCCAGGAGTTCATCCTCCAGTTGCAGAAGACCAAGTGTTGCAGCTGGACCATCTGAAGCAATTGATGATATATAATGATGTCCATCAAACGTGTCAAGCTCGACTCCTAATCTCAAAGTGTGGATGGGTAATAGCTGCCAAAAGATAAGTATTGCTGAGAACACATAGAACTTTATCTACCACAATATAAACACACTTAGGATTCAGTAGGTCACCAAATAAAACTAAGCACACAGTGAGATGATTAAGTCTTCATACTGACATAATCTGTGTTACAGCACAAGTGTCCATAATTTTTTTATACAAATTCATTGCACAAATGAAAACAACTCATTTGCCCTTTGAGGGATGAGGGAATTTGAACTAGATTTTTAAATAAGCTTATCATGTTGGAAGAAATGCCAAAAGTCCCAACTAAAGTCTATCTCACCTAAAGGGATAGGCTAGACAGCAAAACTTTCAACAAAAGTGAAAGAAATTCCATAATCACCATAATGTCTGATTATGAGTTTAAAGCCTTTCTTCATTGCGACATCCCCACAAGTATGCATCATCTCCACAGACCTCTTTTGCACAATATTAACATACAATTCTTGAAAACCTCCCAAAAACTGTCAGAAGACTGAAATTAATTTCAGCTCTGACCATTTTGATTAAACAGATCTCCCTCTCCCCAAGCTAGGATGACTACAGCAAACTCCTCTGCAGGACTTTGAACCTCTGCTCCATTCTGCAGTGGCTTTCAAGAATTGAATTTCAATGCAATTAAGTAACCCAAAATTTGAGGCTTATTTGTATTGTTTGGGGTTTTGTGGTATTTTCTGTTTGGTTGGTTGGGGGGAGGAGTTTAAAAGGTTCATTTTAAAAAGTTGTTAGTTTTTTGCCTTTTTTTTTTTTGAAAAGTAAGATAGAGGCACAAAACCACTAAATTTCTGAAACTCATAGATCTGGAATTGTGTCATGGTCTCCTGGGATTAGTCTGCCAACATATACCACGAAGGAAACCATCAGGTAAGTCATACCTTCGAGTACTTCTGGAGCTCTGAATCGTCTGTAATGGGCATATCCACATTCACAACCTACAAAATTATACATCAGAACATTTTTCAATAGCAGGACAACAAAGACTTTACTGGAATGACAAATCCTGGCAAAAAAAAACCCAACCTGATGAGCAAAATAAACTGTACTAAACCAAAGTCACATGGATGTAAAATAATTTTAAACAAATGTTAGAAGAATCTTCCAGACACGGAACATTTACAACTAGGAATGTGGTGATTAGGCACTATTAGCAGACTCCAATATTATCCTATTCTTGAAGCCCGAGTGCCAATTTCAGTAATCTGGTGTAAGCACAAAATGCCATTATGTCTGACACAAATACCCCAACTGACTTGCCAATCAGACTCTGAAAAGAATGATAGCTTAAGTTATTACCTCAGGCCATAGTGCAGCCAGCTAACATCTAGGCTAAACCACCACCTTCTGCAGCACGTTTCTAATATGGCTTGAAATGCAACAGGTTTATGACCAAATCTGAATGCAAACTGGCTTATTCAAGAATTAATGGCAAGAAATATCTTCAATATTTTATGTTAATAAACTAATTACGTTCACCACTAGTTTTCTTTTCTCCCCTAACATAATTCAATCTGTAATCTTAGGTTTACTTCCATTTTAAATGCAAGAAGATGACATCTGTGGTGATCCGTGGCCCAGGGTTGGAGTTCGGGACACTGAAGCTGAATATGTTTGGGAGGATTGCTACACTTGTTTCATTTGGAAATAGCCTTGTAAAAAAAATCAGGTACCTATAGGCTCCTTTGGAAGTTTCTAGTTTAACAAAGTGCCTATGAAACAATACTAAGCCTTGGCTTTTTCTTTGGCTTTAATTTTAAATAGGGCTTCCAGCATCTCGTTTTCCAGTACCTTGGGTGTTTTCCCCAACAGACAGAATCTGTTTCACATCTGTTCAGTTGTAACTAAATGAATCTCTGACTCCTCAGCTTGACTGCTCACACTTAGGTACCTGGCAACAAATCCCACAGAGTCACACAGCCTTGCACAGACTTCCAGGGTCTCTTTCTGCTTCAGCAGCATCTCTGCTCCTTCCACTGGTACCACAAAGGATCAGTGACGCAGAAGCCATGAGTGACACCAAACCCTCTTTCCAAACAGCTATTTCACTGAATCACAGAGTGATATGGGTTGGAAGGGACATCAAAAGATCGTCTAGGCCAAGACCAGAGCAGAATCACCTAGATTAGGTCACACAGGAATGCGTACAGGTGGGTTTGAATGTCTCCAGAGGAGACTCCACAGTCTCTCTGGGCAGCCTGTCCCAGTGCTCCATCATTCTCACAGTGACACAGTTTTTATTACATTCACATGGAACTTCCTCTCCTCCAGCTTGTGCCCATTGCCCCTTGCCCTATCGCTGGACATCACTGAGAAGAGCCTGGCTCCACCCTCCTGACACTCGCCCTTTACATATTTATAGACATTGATTAGGTCACCCCTCAGTCTCCTCCGGGCTAAAGAGACCGAGCTCCATCAGCCTGTCCTCATACCTGATGGTGTTCTACTAATAGTGTTCACACCTGATGGTGTTCCACTCCAGCATCTTGATTGCCCTGCACTGGACTCTTTCAAGTCATTCCCTGTCCTTCTTGAACTGAGGGGCCAAGAACTGGACACAATATTCCAGGTCTGGTCTCACCACAGCAGAGTAGAGGGGGAGGAGAACCTCTCAACCTACTAACACACCCTTTCTAATACACCCCAGGATGCCACTGGCCTTCTGATGGACTACTCAAACCCACAGGCACATTCACGATGACCTTCTGGGAGCTGGGTGTAAGAATGAAGACAGCATGAAACAGGGACTGCACTATCAGGCTGAAATCAAATAAACATTGTTACTGAACGCAGCCAAGCAAGACTAGACATAGGTACAGACAATGAGGTCTGGTTCTTTGGAAGAACCAAAAAACTATTTTCAAAATGGGATCTCCACAACAGCTTCTTTCTATTATTTAAAAGGACCAATCATTAACATTTCCACTCCTGACATTTTACTGGCAGCAGCTAAAGAAGAATTAGAAATGGGCGATTTCATGAACTAAGCAGGTTTTCATCCTCTGTGGGAAGTGTGATGGTGCTAAGGGAAGTAATATCAGACTCTTGAAATGTAAGGATGGGAATACCAAGCAACTGAAGTGGGGAGCCAAACAGATTTATTGCATCATGCACATAATCTTACACGAACTTCAGATCTTAAAGGAGTGCTAATGGAAAGAAGAGAAGTGAGTTTCTCAAGGCAATTCTTAAAGCTACTTTAAATCTTCCAGGGAGTGACTGGAACGATGGCTACTCCAAGTAGTAAAAATAAGTGTCTCTAAATCAACTGGACAAGCACTGCAAAGACAAACAGGGCATTTTCTTGGTGGTGGTGAGAGTTTTTTAAGTCATCGGAAAGAACACCGGCTGGAGTCTTTTATCTGTACTCATTGGCTAACACAGCCCTGAAAAGCTGTAGTGAATTACAATTTCAGTCAACTCCTTATGATGATTCATCAAAACAATCTTTTCCTTGGCAATTATTTAATATGAAGTGAAGAAATATCTAATAGACGCTGGCACCACAAAGTTACACTACCATGAATTACTTCTTATTTTCCCAGCATGTTTGAAAATCATTCTTTCATCCTTCTAATAAAATTGTAAGGTTCTTTATGAAACACAGGAGCTCTATCCTGAGCTTTTTTATCCCAGTGCACAATAAAACAAATCGATCATAAATGAAATCATAAAAATGCCAAATATTTTAAGTGACTTCTATGATGCAGACTTAAAAGGACAGCTGATTTTCTTAAATCAGTGTTCCTGTCTTGTATCTGTGTAACAATAGCATCTATATGAGCAGAAGGAGGAAAAAAAACCTCAACCATCCAACAACTCATTATAACGCTCCTGTATTTCAGCCTTGATGTTACAGGAAACAAAATTTGATGTCACTGATCTGTTCCAAACACGAAACTGTTCTATAAACAGCTTGTAATGCTAAACTCACAGATCTGTAATTTAAAGGAACAACATACATGAACGTAGTTTATCAAAAGATGACATACCATAACTTCATATTCAGGTCCCAGCAGGATTTCCCACTTGGATTTCAGCTCATGTGCTGGAGGGAGTGGGGCTCTTCCTAAATATGAAAGCAAATATTAAATTTACAAGCATACTGTACATTCAGAAGTACATTTACTTCTAAATACTTCCATAAAAATTCAGTGTAAATAAAAGATTAGGGGGAATAATTCCAAAAAGGAAAGTGCATTAAGCTGAGCCTATCAAACAGTGCAAACCAAAAAAAAATCTTAGGAAAACAATGCAAAGTGTCAGCTACTGCTAACGTGTGATTTATTCAGCTGAGAAGCAGAAGAGGTGATGCTTACATTGATGAGATGCGAATTCTGTACCATATAGTACTGTAAATAAATCATTCTTGGAGGCTGCAAAACAAATCTCACACGACTTCATAATTTGTTGCTATAAAACCGCTTGCTGCTCCAGGGAAGCTTCATCTCCCACCAAAGTGAACCCCCTTAAAGAAGTAAAACACCTGACAAGATATTGCTGTTAGCGAGGGGCTGCGTCAGCACAATGCAGTCACAGACTTTATTTATACATTTGGCAGGTAGAAAGCCTTGTCTAGTTTAATTAGGCCAGTAAGTAACATGAGCTTTAATGTAAGCTCCAGTTCTAAACCAGTCTTCCGTGGGAACTTGGCTATCTTGACATTTATATCTTTTCAGCTTTCTTACTTATGCAACCAAGGCAGTATTACATTCATGTAAGACAATTTGACAGAGCTAGACAGCATAAAATGACTGGCTGCCCTGCATTTGACCTCATCCAGAAGCTCGGCACACATATAAAGTTCCAAGCTGAAGCAATGTTTAACTGGTAAGAATCAAGCTCTAAAGCAAATTCCATCTAGCAGTTACAGCAGCAAGCAGCAACTGGGCTCTGAATTACCAAAAAATCTCATTTCACACCCCCCCCAAATGACTGTATATAGTTTGTCAGGTGTCTATAGGAGGAACACACCACTTAGTATTGCTGTTGTGTCATACTGAAGTTTAGAATGGAAATCTCAACCTCACATTTTGCACACAAACTCCCAAGTAAAATAACTCCACGGGGGGAAATTTGAAGACACCAAGAGAAGCTCAGAGCCTACCTACTAGCAAAAGCCAACACAAATGGCACATCAAGCTGCCTCTATCAATACCTTTGTAAGCTGCAAAGATAAAACATTAGCTGTGCAACACAATCCTCATTACATCACTTTCTAACTTTGAAGTTTTCCTCTCATTAAAAGGAAGATTTAAGTTAACTTATATAACAACATAGCCCATCGCTGCAGCTCTTCCACTCGCTTTCTGTCATGCTGGATAGGCAAATTCTCTCTGACCTGAGAAAACACACACCTCAGAGCCTAACAACTGAGGTTTCACTTGGAAATGTCCAGATCATCTTTAACCTATCATCTCAAGAAGACAGAGGTATTCAAGGATTCCAGCAATTCAGAGAACTATTTTCTGTCACCATAAAAACCTTGGGTTTGTAAATACAGCCCACAGCTCTCTCTGAAATAAATGATCTCCTTGGAAAAAGAAAGGGGAAGACACATTGTCATGAAATTCTTCTGAGGTGAGTGTTTACCAGAAGTTACCCAAGGAGTAGTCATCTTCATGAGCCTTTTTATCAAGCACAGGCTGAACATTATCATTACTTCCCAGCAAAACCAGAACATTTGTGCATTTTTCTACTTCTAGTTGCAGAAATACATAGGGATAGAAATTCCTTAGTCTCTTTTTCTGCTGTTATAAAGTTACAGCATGAACACACAGGGCCTAAACACCTGCAATCCCCCATGCAAGCCAAACACAGATTTTAAGGTTCACCAGGAGTAATGAATCTTTAGGGTCAAGCTCCAAGTTCAGTTCAGTAACTGTAAGCTGTGTTCGGTTGGCTGAATACAGATTTTTTTGTCACTTCCAAAACACATTACCAAAATCTATGAGTTGTTCAGAGCAGGTGCTGATGCATGTCTTCATTTGAAGTTTCCCACTTTCTTTTTTTCAAAACCTCTTTGAAGTCTTTGCTTATAACTTCCTCAGAAGTGGGGAAATGTTGGCTAGAGGGATTTGGATTAAATATATTCAATTCCAGGGGTATCACCCCGTTTACTTAAAATGCTCCTTTTTCCCTAAACAGCTTTCTCCACATGGCAGAAGTTTCTTCTTCCTAGTCTCTCATCCAGCTGGATTTCTTTCTCATGACCTGAGATACATACATACCACGTCTTCTATAATATGCAAGGCCTCAGAACTGAAAATGCTTCCCAGGGACAGCTTTTATTAGCAACAGTTTTCAAGATATTCAGACTGTCCTTCTGCCTGCATTTCCACAATGTTTTTTCATTTCTAATTAGTAAGCATCAAGAATAAATGACAAGTGTATTGTAAAACTTCTCTTTCCTGGTCAAAATAGGCAGCATCTTCAAAACTGGGATCTCACTGCAATTTCCTCCTAGTTTCACAGACTTACTGTGTGAGGATGGGCACTGTGCTCTTCATCAGGGCATTACCTGCTGCTGGATATTTTCCTCCCATCAGTTTTTAAGTGCCTGAGTAACATCATCATTCTCTTTGGGTTTTGAATACTGCTGCAAGGCAAAAGAAAGCAGTTCTGCCCAGTCTGCAGTCCTGCAGATGCAGCTGTTAAGTTAATTGCCTCTAGCCTGCTAGCAGAAAG
Source organism: Zapornia atra (assembly GCA_013400835.1). NCBI lineage: Eukaryota > Metazoa > Chordata > Aves > Gruiformes > Rallidae > Zapornia > Zapornia atra. The sequence goes on from VZTU01034353.1 coordinate 69,513, forward strand.
TTTCAGGCCTCATGCACGTCGCATCCCAAACCACGCTGCCTTTGTAACAGAACAGCTTAAGCACGGTTTGCCTGGCCAGAATGACTATTTAATACCTCTCCAGGAAACACAATTTAATAAGAATTTCACACAACTGGGCTTAAAGGGAAGTAATACATATTTTATAAAACATACCTTTTCCATTAAACTTCTAAAAGCATTTCCAGAGTTTAGTCAGAGCCTTAAATTAGCAATATTTATGTTAGCACCATTATAATGAAGTGCCCATCACCATGTCCAAAATAAGCACCTATCTTTGGAATTTAAACTTGGCCATTAAAGTCTATTCCAAGGTGAAATCTTATACATCGTATTTCAGTGCAAGTAAAATTTGCAACTAAGTATTTCAACTTTTTAACAGACAGACACACACACACATTTTACAGTTGCCTAAAGCTTTTGCAGAACCTTGTAGCTTAAAGTGGTTTTTCACCATGGAAAAGCCCACTTTAATCAAGCAATGATACCTGCTCACCATTGCATTAGATGCTCCTGATCCATCACCCAGTTTCAAAGCCATGCCCACTGCATTGTCCTGCCAGCTCAAGAAGGACCAGCACTGCTAGGTGGCATCAAGGGCTGTACCCAGCTGCAAACTAACAGCATCTTCGCTGTTCCCATTTTGGTATCCCAAGGGATACCGTGCATAGTGCATACAAACACACTATCCTGTATCCCCAGGGTAAGGGGAGCTTGGATACATAGAAGAGTAGAAAAATTTTGTAGCAGGCTTGCTACCTTCTGCAGTGGGGAACACAGTGCAGATACACCACACTTCCCCTGAGAGGAATCAGTGTGGGCCCAACTGGCAGCTGCTGATTCCAGGCATGAAGTCTTTGCTGGACCCAGGTGCATCTGCACCATACTCCACTGAGCTCCAAGGAAGGGGATTAGGGGATGTGCACAATACTAGAAGTGGAGCCACTCATACACATACAACTCGGTTACAAACTCCCTTTGAAACGAAGGGGCTTTGGAGTGTTTATGGAAAGGCAGCAGATCCACATCAAAGCACTTTGAATCTGCTGTGGGAAGGGCTCAAAAATACAGTTTGATCTAAGCTGATTATAAGCCGAGCAGGGATCAGTAAGGCATATCTAGATAACACACCTTGAGCCTAACAGAGGTTGTTAACTTCAAGCCAAGTAAAAGCAATTTTATTTCCCAGCATAAACTGATCCTGGCATTGATATGCCATATTTGCACAGCACTAGGTATTAGGTAACAAATTCCTCGGAAAGTTCTCTCTGCACCAGGGCAGACAGACACCTGCAGCCTGTGACACAAGATAACCCAGTCACAGGTACTCAGAGACTGACTACAGAGATAATATTTGCTTCAGTAGAAAAAGAAAATGCTTTATGTGGAGGAAGTTCCACAGTAAAAGTGACACAGGGCAGAGTGTGCCCTGTTTTCTAGCCTCTCTCAAAGCAAGTGTTAAGTTCTTCTGGCTCTTCTGCCTCTACAGCTAAATCCTTGAGTTATTCATCCATTGTAACTGCAGAGCAATATATGCTCTTCCAGTCACACAGCTAAAACAATGCTCTGATAACCTCACATCTCAGCTACTCAACTGGCTTCTTGTTTCTGGGAACATGCAAAAGTCACAACAAAGTATGTCTAGTTACAAGGCTTGGACAGAAAAGTAAAACAGAACAGAACATAGGAGCTGCTACATTTCTCTCGTTTCCAGGTTGTCTTTAATACTGACAGATCTTCCACAATCATAGCAAAATTGTTATTCATTGACAGCCATAATTTAGAATCCTCTATTACATCTACATATCTTAGAAACTACAAGGCATAAGGATAATTTATGCTGACTTTAACACAAGCTGTAGAAATTCACCCAGAAGTTCCTGTAGAAGAGCCCAGAAATCTGCAGGGGAATTGAAGTCTGCCTTCTGGAAAGACCTCCAACCTCCAGAAGTCATCTAACAATCAAAGCGATCCCTGCCTTTGGGATCTGCCCTCATCCCCGATTGCCACGGCTGTTAAAAACACATGCCAGATCTGAACTCCTGTCCAGCTTCCAATTCCAGGTCTTCACACCTTTTACGCCTTTGCCAGACCAGTGACTCATCTACCAGCAACAATTTTCAGTTTGGCCAGGAAGCTGCAGACCAGGAAGCCAGAAACCTTATGCCTAGAGGCTGAACTGTAGTTTCCAACAGTAGCATGGGAGGAAGCAGTATGCAACAGTATTACTACCACAAAGTAAATGAGGTGGGTCTGGGAACCAGCAGGCAGCAAGGAGAGGTTCTTTGCCAAGAGGGGAATCTCACTGGTGGATGTAACTTGTGCAAGGCTTCCTACTTCTCTACCACTCCTGGAAATGTCACTATAAGCAGGACCAGCAAACAGGAGTGAGGCAGGTGAGACAGATGGGCATGGCAACAGCATCATTTGTGTAGAAAATGAACTGCAAGAAATAATCCCCTGTCCCTGGTCCTTCAGCCAGCCCTACTCAGTCAAAACTCTTGGGGGAGGACGCTGCAGCTCAGGTCGTGTTGTATGAGGCCCAGGTGAGCAGCTGAGGTGAGTGCTGATGAAGTTTATTGCAGCACTAAGAGAGCAAACTGCAACTAATGGGCAGAGGTGATGTACAGGAAGCCAACAGAATAATTTGAAGAGATTCTGCGGACATAGGAGCCTGAGACCTGTGAGGGCAAGAAGCTAGATATGACTGAGGTAACACTGGATCCAGAAGTAAATGCAAACTCCAAGTCCTGATGCTGTTCACCTTGCAGTCTAGTTCAGGGCCCTGCCAGCAGAGGAAAAGGTCCTATCACTCTAAACCACCCTTGTAACCAGTCCCTCTCCAGCTTTAGACCCTTTAGGTACTGAAAGACTGCTATAAGGTCTCCCCTAGAGCCTCCTCTTCTCCAGTTACTTGCTAAATAGCTGACCAAGCTGACTGCCAAGATAGCTACATGGATGAAGAGTGTAACACACCTCAACTTTACTGAAGCTTTTTGACATCATTTATGTCAGCATCCTCATTTGGAAACTCAGGAATCATGGTTTTGACGACTGATAAGTAGGCTGAAAACTAGATGGACCTCTGGAATCAGAGAGCATTAGTCAATGGCTTGACAGCCAGTTATGAGAGATGGTCAATAGCTACAGGGACTAGTATTACCCAGTACCTTCATCAGTGACCCCCCTGATGACACAGAATGCACTCTCAGCAAACCTGAAGACAGTGCTACATTGTGCAGATAGAGTGGGGTGAAAGAGTTGATAGAGCCAACAGGTAGAGTAAGCAAAGACATCCATTATTGAAAATGGATTAAAGACAATTCCAAAGGCTCAGAAGAGACACTGCAAGATATCCTATCTACCTGTTTTATTTAGGCTCTGCTTCTTTTCATTTTGAAGATTATCCTTCTGTTCTTGGTTAGCATCCACGCTGGTCTCAGTCCCCACAGCTCCAGGGGAGGCAAAGGTTAGAACAGTTGGTTGCACTATGAGAAGAGATGAAAAAAAAAAAAAAAGAATCAACAAGATGCTGCAAAACACATGAAGCAGTAACACCATCTCACTAACTCCTTGGGTTTGGGGTTTTTTTTAGCTACAGAGAGGTTTGGCACTCAGTTTTCCTGAATTTCCATTTCTTTCCATTCCTCAAGTATCTCATTTTCTACAATGTGACCTCATAAATCCAGGCTAGTGCAGTATCTAGTCCTAATTGTTAAATCAGGTAAGTGTAAATTGAGTGAAAAATAAAAGCAGTTGCTAAAAAAGGATTACCTCTATCTGAAAGTCGCTCTGAAGAAATAACAGAGGAAGATTTCCTTCTAAGTAAGGTAAGGCGTACAGTCTGTCCTGTGTTTCTCAATGCCTCTACCACTTCTTGGTTGGTATAATCCTGTATATTAACTCCATCAACCTAAAACAAGAAAATCATATCAGATAACATTAATCACACTACATTCTTCAGCTGTACCATACACTGTCAGCATCACCCATGTTATTTTGTGCAGAAATTATATGGTTATTCACCTAAGACAGTAGTATTTGCAAAACAATCTCACTAAATCAGTTACATTTCCCTAATTAGATAAGATTTAAAAAACGCATTTTAAAAGGAAACTCATAGTAATTTCTTCTGTCTTCATGGGGCAACCACAAAGCAGGATTTACTAATCTCAGCATGCACTGATTTCCTCCTACAACTTTTTCACTTACAATAGACAGCTTCAGGAGTACTGCAGATGAAGCTTCCCAGAAAGAGCAGTCGACCTACAACTCTGCTCAGTTCATTATCACTGTTACATTTCCTCACAGATTTCTAACATGCCCCACACAAGTCTACACACATCAGTGTTCATATAATCCACTCTGAACAGCCCAATTCTTACATTAATTCAGATGTTTTAATTTACACACAAAATACTCTGTTCACTCCACTGTTAGATCATGCATCAGTGGGGGCTTCTCCTGCAAAACTGCAGATAAAAGCACAAGGTTGTATCAATTTTTGTTCTCACAAAGAAGCAGCTGACTTTGGAAGATCTAGTGTAGCACACATTTTAAAAGCAATTTAAAATCATATCTCTATAAATATTATCTCTTAAAACAAAAAGGCTGTGTAATTCATTCCTGCTTGTACCATGAATGCAAATTTGGCTATTATTCAATTCACTGTTATTTAATGGGTTTTAATTTTTCCTCACATAAAGCTTTGGGTTTTTAAACGTAAATTGTGACTATTAACATTTTGATTGTATCCACACTACGCTACACAGTCATTAAGGACCATAAACAGTGTGCCACATCTTGCAAAATCTTAACCATCCTCAAATGCCATTCAATTCAAATAGAAGCTAATGCTGCTCATCTTTACTTTGGGCCAAAAGCCAAGATTCTCCCCTCTGAAACATTTTAATCCCAAAGCTTGCCTCTTTCATCATTAACTACTATTTACTACTACTTTGAATATAAAATAATATTTTAACCACAGCAAACCAAAACCGACTTCTGTTACAAGTCTACCTAAACAGATATGACCCTCAAATTGTTTCCTCTGCAAAGCAGGGAAGGTTTAATTACTCTTAGGATGTCTTTATTACATGGTTCTTCCAACACTGAGGTTGTTATAAAGCATTAGAATAGTATACAAGCAGACTATTTTACTTACAGCAACAATTTTGTCATGAACGTGAATTTGGCCATTATGGTCAGCAGCACTACCAGGTATTATATTTTTCACAAAAATCCCTGAAGGTTCTGTTGGCAGGGGAAGAGGAGGAAGAGAAACAAGTCACTCCATTAAATTGTTTCTTTTCTTATTAAGATTTTTAATTACAGCCTTTTTCACACACTACTTCTGCCCACAAAGTTATGATTCTGTAAACCACCAACATTTGCACATAACCATTCACACAGCTTGACATAGTACAACTGAAGATCTCTGATGGAAATAACAGCCCTGACACAACCATGTGTACAGTGACCTCATTTTTTTTCCTCCTTAAAATGGCTCACAAAACGCCACCTCCTCCAAGGATTCATCCTTGTGCTTACCCAGGCTTTAAACCACAATCACTTAAATCCATGCTGCATTTGATTTCAATAGGACTACCTAAGCTAAAAGTAAAGTATGTGCTTAAGTACTTTGATCAGGACTTCAATCATCTTCTTACAGCTAAAGAATTTAGTACTTTAAATCTTAATGAAAAAGGATTTTTCTTTAAAAAAAAAAGAAAGAAAGAAACATGGAAATCAGAAAAGCTGTCCTTTGTCATGTTTGACATGTAATTATTAATTTTAACTTCTAATTAGAACAAGGAAATAAAACAAAACAAACAAAACACAGTAAAAAACCAATCATCAGTTGAAACAGTAACCCTTCCCTTCCACAAACTCCTGCAAAATATGAGATGCTGATTATTAATTCTAGTGAATCTTCACACTTCATCAACCCTTTTCTGAAGTCTAAACTTTCCTCAGACACCTGCCCAACATGGCTTGTCCATGCTCAGCACAAGCCCTGTACCGGTGCTGTGAACCCACCTTGTCCCATTGTCTGACACGTGTTCCTCCCCAGCCCAGTCCCAGTGCACACTGCATGGGTGGCAACACAAGAGGATGTCCTGGGAATGGAGGGGGCTGGAAAAAACCCCCAGCTGCACCACGTTCCCCAAATACTTTCTGGAGTCCCATGAGGAAGGGGAGGGGATAAAAGCTCTACCCCTTTTGTGTGAAACCAGATATTCAGCTGAGTCAATTTTAAAGGTAGCATCGTAGAATCATAGACTGGTCTGGGTTGGAAGGGACCCCAAGGATCATAGAGCTCCAACCCCCCTGCCACAGGCAGGGCCACCAACCTCCAGGCCTGGATCTACACAAGGTTGCGCAGGGCCCCATCCAACCTGGCCTTGAACACTTCCAGGGACAGGGCATCCACTACTTTTCTGGGCAGCCTGTTCCAGCACCTTACTACTCTCTCTGTAAAGAACTTCCCCCTAATATGTAATTTAAACCTTCCCTCCTTCAGCTTCACTCCACCCCCCCTTGCCCTGCCATTGTCTGCCCTTTTAAAAAGCTGCTTTCCCTCCCGTTTCTCTGCTCCCTTCTAGTACTGGAAGGCTGCAATGAGGTCATTTGTGGAATCAACACCTGAAAGGCAAGTTAACAGCTCTAATTTAAAGGCGATTTAGGGCAAAACACAACAAACTGATTCCATGTCCCCTATCCTAGCAGAGACATTTTAATCTAACTCTGCTCCCAGAGTTTGGCACTTGAAACAGCCACCTGCTCAAGGCAAGGACATTATCCTGTGAAGGTGGCATACACATCATGCACAGCCGAGACTGTGAGCACCTACAGCCTGGCAGAGGACTGGACTACTCTGATGATTTCTACAAACCAGTCATTTAACAAACCAGACTTGCACGTTGAGCTATTCTGTACTGGGGACAACCAAAACTGGTTTTGAAATTCTGTGTTAATTGAATAGTGTCATGTATGTACTGCAGGGGTAAAATAAGGAACAGGGAGGACAAGAACTTGCCTGTGTTGAGTCTGCACATACAGGAACTCTCTGTTACAGTCTGCACAGTAACAACACAAGCATGTAAGATTCACAGCCCGGCAGTCAAGTGGGAATTATTTCTTTAAGCTCATTACAACTCTTTAAAAGATTTTTGGCCAAATTTCACTCTGCAGCAAGTTGTCTTCATAGGTTTTTGTACACTACAGTTTCAAAGAAGTGCTATCCATTTTCCCCATATTGAGAAGATCCTGTCCCAGACTTTACTAAATCCCATAGAACTCACCTATATCACATGTGCCAGCATATCCAACGATTGTGATTCCCAAGCTTTGTCCATTATTTTTTATAAGTTCCACATCATAGGTCTCAAAAAGGTTGGTGTTATCCTGTAAATAAAGAACAAGACAGTAAAATAATCTCATAGTTTCCCAGTACCATTACTGTATTTCAGGTGAAGTTCTTCAGAAGTGAGCAGTGGGTTTGATTTTCCTATTTTAGGAGGGATCACATTTGCAAGAGAGATATACCTAAGATTTGCTGAAAAGAAGGTGTTACCCAATGTCATTAGTTGCTTTTTAAATTCCTTCCTAATACTTTCTCCCCATACTTGTCCAAGGTCTAATATTTATATTTTATGGAAAACAACAGTCTTTGCCAGACTGCTTGAGGGACATTTCCCTTTGGATTCCAGTGCCACTTGGTAACAACAAACTCCCCAGTCAATATCACAAGACAACAGAAACCCTGAATGCCCTCAGAATTTCTCCTCTCCCTTTCACATGTTAGTCCAGATAACAGTGTCACAAATCCACCTGCCTGAGCCCTGTCTACTAGACAGTTAAGAAGCAAAAAAGCCTGGTATAAATACAGAGTGTTCCCATGTTACCCATTTCTGCCAGAAAAAGCAATTCTTACATCTCTATTATTCACTACTAACAAAGCAAAGGGGCAACAGGAAAGGGATCTCAAAAACAGAAACAGTAAGCACATGGAAGCAATTGCCTACTAAATACAAACATAGGACACTAGGTAGGTGTTTGAGCTTATTCCTTGGTTTTAAGCTAGATCCCAAACTACAATAGTATTCCAAAAGTCAATCTTACACACAGCAGCCTAAGTTTGAAGTGATCCTGTTCAGATCTCAATGCCACTAAACCACAAAGAGCTGGAAGTTACCAGGTTGTCTAAGGCATTGGGAAGCAAAACACTCATTAGTTCACAATGAGTGAAGATTAGTTCTAAGGCTTAACACAGAGGAAGGGAGAGTATTAATTTGTAAACACTTTACTGTTGAACTGATAAGGCAACTTCTCATAGCAAACAACACTTGAAAAAGGAAGCATGTAACACAACCTATTCTCTAAACCCTTCACTAACTACAATCACCAAAAAAATATAATAAAATTATAAAGCCACTGGCTAAGGTAACACTTGAGAAGTGTATGGAAAAATCCTCACAGAGTATAAAAGCCTCAGTATATCCCATTGTGCAACCCCTCTGCTCTGATGAGTAAAAATATAACTGCAAGACAGAATTCGAACAGGATGCCCTAAAGATATTGGTGCCACCAAGGAGAAAAACAATTAAGCACAGACATCTGGGATTGCAAAGGATAAATTAAAATACATTGGTTTTGGTAATCGCATACGATCCAATGAGATCAAAAATAAGGAGGTGATCAGAGTGAGGTCCTTTAGTGATGAAATCATGAGGGATAGAGTCACTAACAACAGCAAGAAAAGGACTGGGAAATTGGAAAACATTTCTTAAGGGAGAGAATGAAAGAGAAGTTTAATCCCACAGCATCAACTTTGGAAGGGCCTACATTAAAAGCAGGCCGAAATTATGGCTGTACCTATTTCACTTTTCACCAGAAGAGAAATACACAGACAGCTCTCTCCTTATCACACACACCTCCCTCCACTAGCCATCTCATTAAAGCTCATTAAATGCTTTCTAATTCTTTTGCTCTGAAAGATACTGATGGAGATGAGGGAAAGTTTTGACAATCTGTCACTTATCTTTAGGAAAAGGAATCAAAACAGTAAACATGGCTAGAGCAACACCTGAAATGGAGCTATGGCACTGAGAGTCCTGCTGTTTTGACAGTCAAAAGCCCTTCCCAGCCAGTGCTCTGAAGTTTTCTCTAAGTAATGTTTTCTAGTACAATGAAAAAGATTAGAAGTGGAATCTAGAAGAATCCAAGTCCTAAATACAGTCACTAACGTTGCTGTCCCCCTCTTGGACAGTACAGGTAATGTGACTGGTTTTTGTGCCCATGCACAGGTCTAAGTAGTTTCAGTTACTCTCTGCTGCAGAAAATTTAAAGGAAATCAAATATTAATATAAAACTTAAAAACTAGCAATACATTTAAAATTTCTTTCTGCTAGTTTGCAAACAAGAAAAGGAAAATAATTTCTATTCTAAAGCTCACAGCTGGTGCAAATGCTCAGAAACGAGAGAAAATAGATTACAGGAAAAGGTTCTGTTGCAAACAGGACACAAACTGGGAGGTGGATCATTAAAATTATCATTAACTTCATAAATACATTCAAATTAGCCACTATTCTTGACTTCAGCAAATCTCTCAAAATCAGAAAGGGGTTTTGTCAAATCCAAACATGAAGGCATCATTCAGTGAAGAAAACAATAGATGACATTCAGAAATAAATAGATGAAACTGCAACGTGACTGTTTTCCCCTCTAAACTACACAGCAGGAATAAGAAGGACACTGAACAGGCATCCAGAAGGAATAACATTGTAGAAGGGCTGCAGCATCTACAACGTTTGGGGTTGATTACTGACAAATAGACCAACCTTTGAGATGGGTAACATAAAAAAAAGTAGTACTCTGTAGAGAAACCAAAACTAGGACCATTGCATTTTTCCCTAATACAGGTCTTGGAAAATCTGATGCAGTGAGAAAAGAAGTGTTTCATAAAGGCACTGATTCTCTAGGAAAGCCTTTTTTCAGAGCATGAGTCAAGCCCATTTTTAAGGCTCCAACCTTATATACATAGATCCCTCCCTATGATCTCTCTGTCACTGATGTTTCCCACTACAGCAATCCCTCTTCTGAGGAGTTTGACACGGACCCAAAATACTTTACTGACAGCTTCAACCACAGGAGTCCTCCAAAGGGATGCAAGAGACAGAACTAATGGTCACCTCTGCAGTGACTATACCCAGCAAAAGAGGAGGCAAGTTTGTACCAATACGACTGCTGGGCTGACCTTTAAAAACAGTGCTTCAAAGGAAATAGCTTTCTCCACTCACATTCAAGAAACTAGACAAGACAGAAAAGGCTACTCAGATTCTACACCTAAATCTAAGCAGCACAGTAGTAGCAGATGGTACACAAGCACAGCTTTGTTTATGTTTCGAGACCTACTGTACACTTAGTGTAGCATTTGTTGATTTTAATTACTCAAAACTGAAAAGAATGACTTCAAAAACAAGAGACTTTGATATGACCATGATAAGATTTGCTAAAACAAGTTTCAAAATTTTTAGATATATTTCCTATCACAGACAGTAGCGTAGAGGATGAAAACATTACACTTATGTTTCATAAAAAAAATGATTGTGCTGAATAATTCTGGTGTGGCCACAGCACTCTGGGAAATTCACAGTCAAGTTTTAAATCCACTTACAAATGATTGATTAGCAAAAATGTAATGAGCTAAGAAGGAGAAATAAAAGTACCATTTATCGATAACGTTTATGGTCTTGGTAATTAAATTACCCACTCTGAAATAAATTCTGTAGGGCTGGTCATTCCCATCCCAAGATTGCAGGTATTAATAACATACAGGAAAAAGGGGAAAATTATAGAAGGCAGAGCTGGAATAACGACCACTTAAATACACGTGTATGATAGCTGGAAACTCGCAAGAGGAGAAGCACTTTAGGTCTCAAGAACACTCTGTTCTCCTCCTCCTTTCTGAGCCCAAGCCACAAACATAGTTGAAAATGTCAGAAGCAAATGCCAGATACTTACATTTCCATTTTGGAATGAAGGTAAAGTACTGACTGGCCAGCTCACAGGAGCTGGTGGAGTCTCCACAATTTCACACTTGGGGTCTCTTGCAACGATCATCCTAACAGAATTCCCACAGTTTCTCAGCACTTGAGCAACTTGTTCGCTGGTCATTCCTTGCACGTTGATCCCTCCAATCTCTAAGATGTGATCTCCTGTCTGGAGCCTCCCATCCTTCAAAACATAAATAAAATTGAAAAAATGTTTCCAGTCTATTCCATTACAAAATTGAAACTGTGTAAAGGCACATTCATGGCCATGAGAGGCAATGCAAGAAAATGGCATAAAATTAACCACAATGGCAACATAGTAAATAATTCAAGGAAGCATTTGCACAATCAAGCACTGTTTTCCCCACAGTAGTTGGCAGTGGTAAATCAACCTTTCCAAAATGGAGTAAGAATGAATGTTCCTAAGAAAGTGGTTACTGAACTCATTTAGGAGAAAACAGACAGCAACAACTTTTTATAGTCTCACAGGTTCTGTGTTGCTGTTTGATGGACTATCCCTCCTCAGATAGGCATTAGACAGCATTTTGATTCAGAACTTTTTAACTGTTTTTCCTACTACTTTTACATTAGCCTGGCAATTCTTTCCTTGTATGACTAGCTCCAACTCAAGTGAGTAAATCCTCCAAAGGTAACAAGACTCCACACAAACCATTTTTTACATGATAATTATGATTCATGACCTACATCATCATTTCTATTATAAGCAAGCATTCATAGGACCAAATCCTCAGCTGGTATTGATCAGCCCAGCTCCATCACCTTAGGTGGATTGATTTATATAGCAATCACTGCAGAGTTATTCCCAGAACTAACTCAAACTTATTTACAAACTCATCCAATTTTAACATGTATATGTGCTCATTATTTCACATGTTCTTAATGATGTCTCATTCAGCTGAGAATGATGGGGTGAGTTCTTAACTTACATGCTTCATTTGTAGCCAAAACACTTTATTCCTTACAGCAAAACAGGTGTTACACAATAATTAAAAAATACTCATTTATACATGACAGGTTCAGAGGGAGGCAGTCAAGCAAGAGCCAAGATTTTCCAGTAAAGCTCTCCGAATCTCCACTTTTGTTCCCATCCTGTACTAGAGGAAGTACCTAGCCTGTCTCTTTTCTATGTTACTGGATCTTGGCTGCATAGATTCCAGAACTCAAATGTTGTCATGGCCAAGTTCACATTAAAAATCCCAACCTGTTTAATTCCTGAAATGTCGCAACACTTATCACCAGGTCTTTAAAGATCATCAATCAAAGGTTACAAACTGTTGTTCCCTGAGCAACTTTAAAAGCTATCGGTAACTTCAAGAAGCTTCACATCAAACCTAAGCATCTCCTTGACTTGGTCAGACCACAAGGCAGGGATCAAAACCCCTTTAAAATGAAACCCACTAAACCCAGGGTATCTTCAATCTATAAACTGAACCTTGTGACACAATTACTTCAATAGGACAACTTCTCCTGCCCAACAATTAATTTGTCCCTATTCAGTTTGTCCCTACAGGTGTTGCCAAATGTGCCAAATTCTACAGAGCATCTGCAAACCTGAAGGTGAAAATATCAAAAGTACTGAAAATCTTAGGTTACACAACTTTTCAGAACTTCTGCATATACAACAATGTTATAAAAGCCAACACATGTCTGAGAAACAATTCATATCAGGTGCTGACTTCTGCCTCAATCATACCTTCAACATATTTATTTATAAAGTATATGCTGGCATTCAGACTTTGATGCTATCAGCTTCCTTTTGTTTAAGTATATTAGTTTATTTTAAGACTGTCAAAACCAGTTAATTATACTTTACAACCAAACAAGAAGTGACATAATATAACAAATTACCCGATCTGCTAATCCCCCAGGAACAATTGTTCTTACAACTACTCCACTCGACTTTCCTCCTACAATTCCAAACCCTAATCCTGAACCGTCGTTAATCAGCTCAACGTCTTCAACGTGGCCCCAGTGAATCTGCAATTAATAAAAACAGGAGATTTTAATTTCAGTCAATCTTTAATGTTTCTCACTTTTGCATGTACCAGGAATTATGAGAATTAATCAAAGCAATTTTCTCTCTCTACCCCACAGATTGGAGATCTGTTGGATTTTGTTCAGCCAGCTTCATTTCCTTATAAACACGAAGAGGGATTTCTCATCTGTTTTTAAACATACATTTTGTCCTTCACTTTCAGGATACCAGGGAAAGAAACTTAACTAAGAAGAAACAGTTTTAAGATTTTTCTTGCCAAAAAGAAAACTTTCCTTTTAGTTTTTCATAAATTGAGAATACTGCAAACAAGGGAGAAAACCAGAGGGAAGGAGTTAGCACTGGCCTAGTTTACACTTAGTATTCCCCAAATTCTTCTTTCTGTTATTTCACTTACACACTCTAAACACCACCAGTACACTCTGAATTAATAGCAGAGTACAATATTCTGCCACACTGAATTGGAAGCGTGTTTCTAAGCTACACTGTACCATGACCTTATGTTCTACAAGACAATCTGAAAATAACAAAGCTGTTAAGCAACCCAAACCCAGCCAATGTTTCTGTCAGATTAATATCTCATAGAAACAAAAATGGAGCAAAGTAGGCAGATTTAAGTCTTCTATGAATAAAGGATTTATTAGCATACTGAAAATCTTTGCCAAAGCCAGTTAAATATCATAAAAGAAGTTTAAAGACCCCCTGTAGAGATATATATTTGTATTTTATTTTGTTAGTCTGTTCGGTGCAGATCTTTCAATGAAAAAGCAGTTAAAGTTTAATTCTTTAAAATTTTCAGTGTAATAAACAATATTGATTATCCACTAAAACCTTCAGATTTCACTAGCTCTGTAATAATCATGAGGGAAATAATTACTGAGAATAAGGGAAAGCACTGCTCTTAACCAGATTTTCATCAAAACCTACTAGCATAATAAATTAAGATTCCAATATTGCAAACCCTGGATTTAGGTGTGCACTTTGACCAATTCAGTGAAGCCACCTGGACCATATGGTTTGAACACAGATGGAAGTTCAGCCCTAGTTTATTACGTGTCCTGGTGACAATGTCTCCTTGTTCAAGAAAACAAAGGGGTTCCCAATCAATGAAATGCGCAGATAAAAAACCCCACCTGATAAATAAACAGGGATAGAGAAGTTCTTTAATGGATCCTTTTTGTTTGTTTTTAAAACAAAGACAAGGCCTTTTGGCTTGAGCAGTTTAAGTTTAAATTGGCTGGGATATTTCAAGCAGTGCTCATGATAGGTTACGTTTACACTCTTTCAAGATGTAATCAGAGCATCTTTAATTGCTGAACACAAGTAGGTTTCAGCTGGGTATACTCAAAAAATGCTTTACCCAGCCTATGCTGAACAGACCCTGCTGCTAAGAATATGTTGATCTACTAAAGCTTCTGCTAGCCCATAAAAACCCAGGATCTATTTTATAACAGCTTCATGCAGCTTTGCAACGGAAGCCTAACACTTACTGCATGATCAGTCTAAATGAAATGCCATCACATCTAAAATCTGATTAAAGAAGAAAGGCCCTATATGTAAGTTTGCTAACACAAACACAACTACAAGCAAACAAGAAACCAACATAGTTTGAAATCTGATTTTGAAGGTATTACAAGAACTCACAGTCTCAGGTGGATTTATATCACTTAATAAGACAGACGAAGTTCTGCTGTTTCCTTGAACTGGCTCCCTAGCAACAACCAGATGTAGAGATCCTGTGGCTTGCTGGAGGAGGGCAATAGCGTGCTGATGGGAAATGTTCTGATCCAATGGGGTGCAATTAATGGCCAGTATGTGGTCATTTTCCTTTAGTCTTTGATCCCTTAACAAAACATTAAAAGAAATTTGAAAATGCAGCACAGTGACTTCACAAAAGGCTTGTGTAATTCAAATATGAACATTCAAAATGCATTTATGCAAGGTTAAATATTTATATAATTTTTTAAAAGTCTGCTTATTAGACTGTCTTCACCAACACAAGAACTCCATGCAATGCACACAGTACTGAATTGCCCAGCCATGTTTTGTTCCAACTTTATCATTTAACTTTAGAAATTGGCTATTTTTTTTCCCTTTGCTTCTGTTCAAACTTCTATGAAATCCTCTCATCCTTTCTTGAAGATACTGAATTGCAGGGCAGGAAAATAAGTATTTTTGTGGTTACACAATAAACTAGGAATTGTTCTTCATTGTGTTCAGCACCACACGACACTATTCCTAAATACCCACAACTCAGGCTATGATATTGTTTTGTATAATTATTTAATCTAAAGATGGATGAGCCACATATTTCTATTTACTCAGAATCTATAGCATCAAACTTCAGATGGCAAACTCTCTTGGAGGAATGCACAGTTCAAGTTTTACCTTAAGAGAATAAAAATTTCACAGTTAATTCACCCTAGCGATGAATTTAGATTTGTGACAAGAGAGAAACCATCACTCATCTCCTTTGTTCAATATTCATTCTGAGCACGAGACCAAACTGTTACATAGACAGACAGTGCCTTCAAAGCTCTATAGGAATCCAAAAAGTCTCCGGGAGATCTTGTCTCAGAAGCAAAACGGGAAGCATGCTGGGGAAATTTATAAACTCCGAAACAATATAACTGCACATCTTAACTAAGGCGTTTTAAACTTCCTTTTTATCATGC
>VZTU01034356.1:0-22446 GCA_013400835.1 Zapornia atra
CCTAGTCGCATCCCTACAGGCCAGATCCCAGAATAAATGGAGAACAATGGGGCTAATGAAGTTTGTCAGGACATGCAATGCTTTTGACATAGTAACAGGTCTTTGGCTATTGTTCTCCTTCTGGCCCTTTCTAAAGAAAACCATGTGATGCCAGGATTTGCCAGCAGTTATTTCACTGTCCTTTCATTAGCCAATACTGGGAAGACAAAAAAAAAAGGGAAAAAAAAAGCAATCAAATGCCGGTATATGGAGAAGATGGCTTAATCATACCTGAAGGGAGCCTACAGGAAAGCTGCAGAGGGACTGTTTACAAAGGCAGTGATAGGATAAGGGGTAATGCCCTTAAACAAAAAGAAGGTATGTTTAGGTTTGATATAAGGAAGGAATTATTCACTGTGAGGGTGGTGAAGCACAAGAATAGGTTGCCCAGGGAAGTTGTTGCTGACCCCTCCCTGGAAGGAGGGAGCCTGGATGAGGCTTCGGATATCCTGATTGAGTGGAGGGCGTCATGGCATGGCAAGGCAAATTAGTTTGTCTTTAAAGTCTCTCCCAACCCAAACCATTCTAGGATTCTATGATTTCTTATCTAATCGCTAATGCCATCTCAGTATGTATACTGAAAATATGATAGGCACAACTTCTGTCAAGCATAGACCAACCTTGCAACTGAATGCAAGGCCTTCCCTGAACTTTCCTGCTAATGGATCTCTACTGAATAAAACACTGTCTCTGAAGGTTGTTTCTACATTTAAAGAATTCTTTTGTTTCTTTCCTTCTATTTGCTCTGCCTGAAGTTGTTTCAGGACTGTCTTGTGGTGTGCTATTGTTTCTGGCCAAGGAAACTGCTTCTTGAGTGACTTTAGTCATACATACTTTTTGTATAGTTGGTGTAAGATTTTCTTACTTTGCTTCTAAAGGTACAGGCTTAAAGAAATTCAGAGTATGTGCTCAGCAAAGGGTGGTCATACTTCGGGGGCAGATAACGTTTGGGATGGAATTGTGTTTTGGTATTATGGGATTATAAGGAGCAAGGTTCAACCAAAGGACATGATTTCTACAAAAAAAGGGGAAAATGCTCACTCAGAGTAAGAACTATGCAGTTTATCTGTTCCACACTACCATCAGCACCATCATGTTTTAATTCCTGTGGTGTTGTTACAGAGCTTGACCATGGTGTCTCTACTCTGCTCCATCCTTCATGCTGTTTCTCTCAGAGTTAGGACTCCAAGCTCCCCTGGTTTTGCGGACATCTAAGGTTGCAGGTTCTTTTGTTTATGGAACAGACTCCTTGCATATCAACTGCATTCCACCTTGGAGGTGTCCCTCTATTCAGTAATTTGCCTCCAGTAATTATTCCACGTTTTTCCCTAAACCTATGCCAGTCTGGCTTCACATTGATGGATTTCCATCCACAGTAAAATCACATCCCAGACACAAAGATCATCTCCATCAGTTAGCAGCATGTACATTGTCACCCAAAATTAAGAATTGCTAAATGTTCTCAAGAAAAGTCTGCCAGAGTATTTTCAACATAGGCAAAGAAAATATTTTTATTTCACTTGTTCTTAGAAATATCTGAATAATTTTGGCTGAGGTTTTCTAGCTGTTTCTTCAGTGACAGATGGATTAGAGATCTGACAGATGAGCTAAATTTTGTACTAGAAAAGAAATATACCATGTGTACCTTTTGGGTATTCTATCTGTCTACATAAAAAGTGAGAATATGTCATGTTTTTAGATATGTACTTCTCAACCAAGTCACCTTTGGATGTGGCTTATGTTGTTCAATTATTCCTTTATTTCTTTTTCCCCTTATCTTTATGCATAGGTCATTAGACAGTTAACTGCCTTTAGTGCTAAGAAATTGGTTTTACGAATTGTCCCCTTCTCTTAGATTCAAACACAGGTAACTAAACAAAGAACCTTCCTTCATATGAAGAAAGATAGTTCATAAAATTAGGGTAATCATGCAAAAGAAACAGTGAAATTGAGGAATGAGTTTTGTATTTTGTTGATCTAGTACATGGAGCATGTCAGTAGCTCTCAAGAGCATTGTACTGAATCCTGCTCAGGTGCAGGTTTCGTGTGTGACCTTGGCTTCTTTTCTGCTCAATTCATGTGCGTAAGTTGGAGACACTGTTTCTCAAGTATAACTAGGTAATTAGAGAGAGAGGCATCTCTGGAGGCCATTTCATCCTATTCTAGAACAGGTGTTTAAAACGGAGGAGATAAATCAGCAGAGAAAGTGACTGCCTCTCTCCATTGCCTTAAAGGGAATTGGGAGAAGTAGCTTAGATTGGATACTGAATTTATGGATAGCTAAAAGTAAATGAGACATATCACAACATTGAGGAACAAAGTACTTTTGCAGTTTAAAAAATTGGTTGAATTCTGATATAAATAATTAGAAGACAAAATATTTAAGAAAAATCTGTATTTCCAGGTATTAAAGAAAAAGTAGCTTGCTTTTCTCTCTGTGTTTCCCTTGGATACCCACCATAATACTATCATTATAATTGCTTTCTTGTTGTTGCTCTGTTTTGGTTTTTATACATTGTAGCTCCTGAGTTTTAGCCAGCAGCCTTGAATTTTTGCAGTATCTCGTACTATCACTGTGAAAAGCACATGTTCTTTAAACATACACTGTGTTCTGTATGCAAGTCAAACAAGATCTTTCCTCAGACTTCTGTCTTCCTTTACTTCCCTGATTTTTTTTTCTTTCCTCTTTCCTTTCTAGATCTTCTTTTTACAAACTACGTTTTTTCCTAAACTGTATTAGGCAATCTAAAAAAAATCTCTTAAATTGAACAAGAAATTAACACCTAACAAGAAATAAGATGCTTTAAAATAGACACTTTTTATATACACCATTAGGTAGGAAAACAATCCCCAAATACGCAGCATATGAGATCCTAAAGATTCCATCATTTCCTCTAGAAATTATAATTTAAACCCTTGTGATCTCTCCAAAAGTGCATTGTTTGTTTTGGAGACTACTGAGCTCACTTAGTTCCCAGAATAATTTTATAGCATTCTTGGGTTTAAAATCCTCCATTATAAGGGGAGATTAGGGAAGAACTGCCTTGTTGAGCTCTATTTGTCAAGAAAGATATCTCTCTTCCACTTTATTACATTTAGAAATCTCAGAAAAATATCTGTCCCAACAGCTACTAAAAACTGACTGCAAAGATTTTGCTGCCAGAATGCAAAATACAAAACCTTTATGGTAAACATAAGCAAAGCCTTCTATCATATTTAGATAGTTTTCCTTCATAAACTTAATGGACTTCTGAAAATAGATTTTTTAAAGCCAGAGGAGATCTTAGACCTGCTGATTTGGGGTTTTACATGACAGGTCATAGAATATCATCAGAACTAGGCCAAATAACTTGCCTAAAGGAGGTTTCCTAGGCATTTATTTTATCTTTCTCTGAAAATATAATGAAAAGGAAGTCTGATGGTAAACAGAACTCTATATCTAGTTTCACATGATGAATGGACTTTTGACCGAATGGAAACCTTTGTAAAAGTAATACAAACTATTTGATGGGCTTAACAGAAATTGTGGCACATACACATTACACCATTGGTCCAGGGCATGATTATAACTGATTTCTTGATTTGGCACCTTTGCATTCTGGTAAATACTTGTGGATGTCCACATGAACATCTGAAATGTTCAAGAAATAAAGTTCAGGGAATAGCTGAAGCTTATAACACTGATAACAGCAAATCTTGGCAAATCTGTATCCAAGAAATTTCTGCATAACATAATTGTGGAAGTGCAGTTACAAAGGAATTACTGAGCTTACTGTCTCCCAGCTGATGCATGATCCCAATATGACTGCTCTTATTTTAGTTTTCCAATTAGAAATCTAACAAATTAGTTGAAACCAGTAGTGAAGCAGGTTTTAGCGGACAAATAACTGTATTGAAAAGGGCACAAAAAGTTCATGTAATCAATCCCAAAAAAGGTATCTTGCTCTAGATCACTCTGTGGCAGAAGAAAAGGTTACTTTCTTTAGCTGCTTGTCATCTTTCCTAGAATTTTCTGTCCTTCATTGATCTGCCAGTGGTATAATTTGTATGAACAACCCCTAATTTGTTAGAAGACTTGAACATCAAACTTTTGGTCAAGTATAATGGAGCTGGTTTTCACAATGCTGCAATGACAGCACATTTGCAAAATACTCACATACTTCATGAAAATATTGAAGAGCAAAATCAGATATTGAGCCAGCTGAATCAAAGGAAGACAGCTGTCCTACAGCCTCATTTGCAGCTTAGAGACAGTTTATGAAGTAGCTAACTACATTATCCAAAATTAAATACTGATGGCAACTGCTGGTCACTAACCACATAAGCATACCTTGTCCATCACTACAAAATCAAAACAGGTGAGATTGAACTACTTTTGGAAATGGCTTAAACAGAAATGAGCTGAGGTTGTTCACACTGTTAGTTAAAATGTCAGGGTGGTGTAAGAAGCTGTGACTCACCCATTTCTAAGCCACTGCCTTTGGTACCCTGGCCACGGGCATGGCAAGAGAAGGTGAAACATCTAAGATCTAGGGGTGTAAGAGAACAGACCGCTAGCAAGAAAGACTCAGGTTCAAGTTGAGCACACCAGGTGGTCCATCTGTACTCTAAAAGGTCAAATCTCACACAGCCTGTACCTGTTTTAGCAAACTGATTCAATTCCCACCTCTTGATTAACCGTATTAACAATTAATTAACATTTAAATAGAGAATAGAGGCTCTCCCAATTAGCAATCAGGAAGGACAAAACCATACTTATTGGAAAGGAAGAGAATTTACTTTTATGGACATAAGTTTTACTATGCAGTTCTGCTTCTGTGCCAGAGATGAATCCTTGGCCCAGTTTTATAGATATAGATATATGTGTGTGTGTATACATATATTTATATTATTTTTTTTATAGTAGCAGATAAATAGCCATAAATTTATGTGTCTTTCTTGGTGGTCATTGCAACCTGCTATCACCAAACCTTCTGGGTGTTTAAGCTTAGGTGGACTGGATTTTCTAGAACACTATAAAGAATTTTTGTTACCTAATTAAGAACAGATCTGAGGCATCTAAAATATGCCTGCAAGACAGGTGGATTGTCATTCTGAGTGTTCTTCTCTACTGACTTATATAGCTAATAATTTGTAGAGTTATCATCATACTGATTTTACTATTACTTCTAGTTATCTAGAAAATGTCCTTGTAAAATTTTACTTTTTGTGTGCACCTTTCCTGGAGTATTTGCCCTTACCCCTCAAGCAAAGTTCTACACATCCTGAGACATATTTGTGTCTTCCAAATCATCATACTGCAATTTGTGTAACTGAGTGTTGACTAAAAATGAAAACCCAAAATGAATCCAGAGGGCAGCCTTCTCCCTAGGTGTGTTACCACAGAAAGAGCGTCTTTTGTCAGATGATTATATGTACTGTCTACAACATATAATGCCTGATAAATTTCTTAGTAGATCAGAGTCTTAAACGATAGCTTAAAATATCATAATCTCACAAAATTTAAAAATATTTAAGTAGGTGATAAGCATACACATAGAAGAAATGGGAAGAGGAAAGTGAAATATTTTTAAAAAGAAGAGTCTGTGTTCTTCCTAATCCATGGTTTTAGGGAAAAAAATATTTTTCACACTAATGGTTACCTACTTTGTTCAGTTCCCCCCACCCCCTTCACTAAAAACATATATTTACTTGAAAAAATTTTGATGCTTGATTCTTCCTATGGTGTTATGTTCACTATGATGTGACCTGACCAATGCCAATTGAGTGTGAAGCACATTCTGTTATACACGTGTTTTTGAACAGTGAGTTCAACTAGAGTTGCTTGATACATATGCTTTTATCTTTGGGTCCACTACTGTCTGCTGCTGCCTTCTTGTCATTGTTTTTCTCAAGTATTTGATTTTATACATTTTAAAAATAACACATCTGACATATATTTAAGACAGCTTCCAATTCTTAGGTTTCACAGATTCTGTGTAAAGGATTGTGATTTTTACATTAGAATAAAATTGCCTTACTAGAGTATAAATACTGGGTTCCATCCAGCACAGTTTAAGCTGTATCTGTTTTGCATTTTTCATGGAGTCACTAAGTGTTATAAATCTTCATTTCATTGGGCTCCTCTTCTGCTTCAAAGCACAAAAGAGAAATGAACATTAGTTTTAATGCATTTCATTATTACTCTGATGAAGTGTGAAAGGTTTACTGAGTTCTTTTTTCTGGAAAACTTCAAAGCAGGACTTTAAAAAATTACATTGCCTCCATTTTCAATCTGAATTTCACATGGTGTGGGATATGAATGAAGTTAGGTGCCTCAGTTGGCCACACTTGAGTTGATGGGAATGATTATTAGAGGTGTGTAAAATTCATTGCTCATTGTTAAGTAGGGATCCTATAATATATTATATTGCAATTAAAAAGAAAAACTGCAGATGTAGCCAATAAACTACTTCATTATCACAAAAGAACAACTAAAAAGATTTATTACCACCTTTAAATTTAATTAGATTATAATTTTTTCCACACAACTCAAACTTTCCTTACATTTCTCACAAAATTTTATAATTTCAATTAAGCGTCTTGATATCTGACTATTTTTATTCATTTATTTAGTCATAGAACAGAAATCAGAATGTGTAAGACAAATTAATGTTAGAAAAAGGATGCCTTGCCATTTCACTGATTTGTAGATCCTTATATATATGAAATCTATAAGTTGGGGTAGTAATACTTATTGCTGAGCTAATTAGTGATCCTAGAGTTGATCTTTAGTTCTTTAATGGCAGAGTATAGTGGAGACTATTTTTGGAGGTGTGCTACAAAAAAAAAAGAAAATAGAATAGGAATTAAGGAAAAATCTGAGTGAGTATCAGGAAAAGAGAAATTTCACAAAGAGCTATTAAGGTCTGGAATATATTGAACAGAGACTGTGTGCAACTGAGCAGCCTGACCAGGAGTAGCTGATCTCCAGAGGTCCCCTCCAACCTAAATTACCATCTGATTCTATACTGGAAGTTTTCAATTTAATTGTAAACTGAGCCCTAATTTTCTTTACATAACATAATGTTAACCTAATCCTGTGAGCAGCAAAAGCTTGTTCTCTATAGGTTTTTGCATTAGGTTTGGATTCTCTTGAGCATAATAAGCCTAAACTGACCTTATAGTCTTTATCCAAATAAGGTCACGAACAGTACTATTCTTAAACAAGACAGCTGGTTTTCATAAAACCTGTAGGAACCTTATAGCTTGAAGAACTTTATCCTTCTTTGAGAACCTGTTGAAGTTGGCCAGTGGTATAAAAGTCTTAGACACACATACCCAGTGTGATCATGTAAATGTAGTTTCCTTAGGGATCCAGGCTATAACTGGTATGGTTTTATGCCTGTCAGTCAGTCAACTGGGACATCTTCAATTTCATACATTTTGGTGCTTCTATCTATCTAGCATGCTGGATGTAGCATTCATGTGCCTAAATACACACAGAATTCTTGTAAAGGTCTTTTGCGGACCTCTCCCTTCTCAAATACTCTGAGTAACTGAGTTTCTATTCTCTACAAAGAGGAATATGGGTGTTTATGCTTCTGTGTTGGTGCATTTTTATTTATGTAAATGATTTTTCTGGCAAAGAGAAATGAGATCTGAGACTAGTAGAATCTTGGTAAAAAGGTAACCCAGATTTTTTTTTCTTTTTTTTTAATGAAGAACAATGATGTGCGTGCATGTATGTATGTACATGCACTGTCATGTTATTCTTCAGGACTGCATCCAGAAAGATTCTCAAGTCATTGGTGAAAGGATTTTTACCAGTTCTTTTAATCTTAGTTTAAACACATTGAGAAGTTTACAGAGACAAAACTAATTAACATTTTGGTTGCTGGAAATTTTAAAAGCCAAAGTGATAGCTATAAGAATGAGAAAGTTCCTCGACAGGTTTGTGTTCTTGTTTGTTGGGTGAAGCTTTATTATTGAAGATTATGAATAGCATAGAACACAGATATCCAAGATTCCTGTGTCTGAAGCCAGTAAATGCTCTGAATAAACTCTCAGAGTACTAGATACTAAGGAAAAAAGGGAGCAGGGGGAAACAACCCAAAGAGCTTCAAAGATGAAAGGTGCATATGTGAAACAATTTTTCCCAAATTCATGGCCATATGCTACAAATCAATGATTAGTTGTAGCATGAGATCACAAAATGCCTTGTTGGATGGAAATATAGAGGGTGAATTCTTAAAACCTTACATATTAAAAGCTCCAGTTAACATGCATAGAAAGAAACCATGCTGGAATTGATGAGTAGAATACAGTGAACCTGCAGTTGTATCTGTATTTTTTTTAAAATCCTAAGCGGAATAAAGCTTCAGTTCTTCACATGGTATAATTGTTCATATCAGTTCACCCTGATAATCTTCAGAGTCATAGGAACAGGGTGACATTAGAATTTTATGGTACTGATTAAAAAAAAATCTGTGTTCTGTCAGAAACTCTGCTAGAAAAATATGGCAAACAAAAATTTTATGGATCCTGTGCTTTCAGACCAACTAGCAAGTATTCATGAAGCCAAATGAACTAATTTCTGTTCTATTTATTTCCCTCTTCATCCTGGCACCATAAAAGCATATGAGTTCAACATCTTCTACCAAAAAAATTCTGGTCACCTTTTCAATTTATGCTGATCTCCAACGACTCCATAAACTACCATGAAGTTCATAAAATTCAGGAGTGTTATTAAAAGGAGTGCACAGTATACTGTGTGGGATGAAAGACTGGACAGCAGCCTGGTCTTCAAAACAACTGAGATTCACTCCCAGTGCTGACACCAGCTTTAGATAATTTTTCTCTTGTCTTTAGGTCCACCATTTCTAAAAATCATTCACCTTTTTGTCTGGCAAAATATCTATTGTATTGCTTTTAAAGAATTCACAGTACTAAGCAAGTATTGATTATCATTTCTACTGTGAGTATTATGATGATGACGATGATTCATCAGCTCAGTCAGATGAAAAAAGGTGCAACATCATTTTAGTAGACATAGTGGCTGACAAACTAACCTGGTCACTTTCTTTAACAAACTTACTTTCTGAATGAAAGAAATGGAGTAGATGCCATGTTTCTCGACTCTTAGTCAAGTATCAGTTCCATAGGAGAGACACAGAAAATCGTTAATTAAACCAGAGACATGTATAAGAAAGAACTAGCTAAAAGGAAAATTATAATAGATAGTGATGTCAGGATCATTACATTACTGTCAGAAATCCCTAAGGATCAAAATAGGATAAATGTTAAAATCAGTGAAGCAATGTGTTGTTTAAATTTGCTGATATCCTAAACTTCAGAGATCCTGCTACGATGAAAGCTTGCTGCAGTGTCAAGAGAAATTACATGATCTTGAGAACTTGCCTAATGAATATGAATGAAATTTAATAGTAAGGATTTCAGAAGGCTCCTCGTAACTAATAATAACAATCTAAGCGTTACTCTGGAAATGTCAGCAGTTAGAATTTATTGAGGGAGAAAAAGAACTTTTCACTTCAATTGATTACAGGTTGACTATGAGCAACATGTATCATATGGCTGTGAAAATGGAAATGTGATCCTAGATAATGTCAGTCTAAATATTTCCAGTCAGGTTTGGAAAATATTAACAAACTAGAGAGCCTGCCATTTAACAGATACTGTGAGCTGTTCTGTCATGAAAGTCACCCATGTTGAAGAAGGATAAATGTAACTGCAATAAATGCAAACAAGAATTGCTATGATGACCTGGAGTGCCTGAAAATCAAGAGTATAAGCATGGTGTACAAAATGTAAGTATGTTTAGCAAAGGTTTAGAAAAAAGGAAAGGTGACATGGTAGGTCAGTCTGTACAGGCAGGGGTGTGTGGGATGACTGATATTGAAGGAACCAGAAGCATAGCTGTTTTCATCAGTGGGCAATGATGGTACTAAATTAATTAAGTTATCCTGTACCAAACACGAGTCCAACAACCTTCCACTGAGAATATGGAGGACAAAAAGTAATTAATAAATAGTATTTTATTCATTAACAAGTAATCTGTGTTGCAATTGCCTGGATTGGACTGGATTCAATAGCCCAGACTGTCCTTTTACATAAAAAGGTCTGTGAGAAGTACTCATGAAGTCACTTGTTTTTTGCTCTTTCATAGCAAGGTTACCAGGGCAGAGCTATAAGTGTTGCAACTTTACCTGCATGTAAATGGGAGAAAAGCCTTTGCTGAGAGTCAGAGTAGGTTTAGGATGAGTCTAAGGATGACAAATCATCCTGGCTTGCATCAGGGATACTGTAGCCAGCAGGACCAGGAAGGTGAACATCTCCCTGTACTCAGCTCTGATAAGGCTGCACCTCAAATACTGGGTTCAGTTTTGGGACCTTCAATACAAGAAAGACATCAAGGCCCTGCAGCATGTCCAGAGAAGGGCAACAAAGCTGGTGAAGCATCTGGAACACAAGTCTTATGAGGAACGGCTGAAGGAACTGTGACTGTTCAGCCTAGAGGAGGTTCAGGGGAGACCTTATTGGTCTCTACAGTTACCTGAAAGGAGGTTGTGGTGAGTTGGAAGTCAGCCTTTTCTTGCACATAAGTAGCAATAGGACAAAAGAGAATGGCTGCAAGTTGCACCAGGAGATATTCAGGTTAGAAATCAGGAGAAATTTCTTCTCAGAAAGAGTACTTAGGCATTGGAATGAGTTTCCCAGGGAGGTGGTGGAGTAACTGGCCCTTGCGGTGTTCAGGGAAAGATTGGATGAAGTGCTTAGGGACATGGTTTAGTTAGTAATATAGGTGGTATGAGGATGGTTGGACTTTTTGTCATTAAAGCACCTTTTTTACATCCTTAAAAACAGTAACATAAAAAAACCCCATTAAAATATATTTGGATTTTATTTACTGTCCTTTTCTCTTAATGATACTCTGTGTCTTTTGTTAAAGATGAAAACAGCTGCCAGCTCTCCTTAATTTGCTTTCTGCACAGTGCAAGATTGTATGAAGAGTATACATGTTAATTCATTACCAAGATGCAATAAGGGAGAATTTATTGTGGTACCAGCATGCTTTCCTGTTAAAGACAAGCTATTAAACACTGTCTCACTTACACAGGGATTGCCTGTGATGAGTGATAGCAGGCATAGATAAAAGTAAAGTAGCTGATGCAGATAATCCACTTCCATAGCTGTAAAGGATATCATGTGTTTGCATTTACTTTACAGTCTATCAGAAGTAACAGAAGATAATGATGGCAGGTGGTTGAAAATATGTTGACCTTTTCTTTCATCTTTGTGTTTTTGTGACTAACTCTAAGCTATGGGCTTCACAAATCACTGTATTGTAGAAGGTAAGCGGGGAAAAAAAAAAAGCATTATTAATGAGTTACCTAAACCTTGGTTTATATACAATTATATTTGAGAAGATATATCTAGTACTGACATCTTCATCCAAAGAACAGCATTGATAAACAGGGATAATTAATTTTTGCTATATGAGAATTCCTATTGGAATGTATAATCTTCATTACTCTGTGGTGGGAGATAAGTCTGCTTACCAGAGGACAACTTTTTGGGCAAAAGTCAGTCCTAGAAAAGTATTATTCTGGGTCCCTATTTACCCCAATTTTTTTTTTTTCTGCTAAGCATCTCACTTTTGGCTTGATTCTTCCTGAGGGAACCTCTTTTCAAACTGAGAAAAGAACTTGGACTCAGCTTACCTCATTCCAGGGGTAGACTACTGCCATCTCTGATTGACTTCAGACCCTGCTGAGTCATCGTGCGTTGCAAAGCTAGTGAAATAGCAGCTGGCATATAGGGAGATAGATATAGGCATATAGGGAGATAGGCATATAGGATGATCTCTACCTTTTCTCCTTGTTTGGTCCAGTGAATATTTAATTAATTCACAGAAGTAGAATGGAGCTTCCACAGCAGGAATAGAAAGAACCTTTGCAGCCCCAGGCTTATTTCTTGATGGAAGGGCTATTTTCTGTGTAACATGTTGGTATATGTCTTCCCCAGACAGCAAAAGCCAGACAAAGGGTCCTGTATAAAAGAGGACTGGTCAAAACATACTGTCCTGGTGTTTTCTTTCTGATACGGTTGGTGTGTCTTTCTCAGACAGGTGAGGACAGATTGAGTTGCCTAAACATAGGCTATTTTACACACTCTGGAGCATTAAAGACATCTGCTTGGAATTTACAACTCTCACGGGCTCTGTGAGAGACCCACATCCTTCTGGGGTGGCAGCTGGAGGATATTTGTTTAGACAACTCAACACTTTCGCTCCACCATTTTCTAATTCTCTATAGGGTTCTGCTCACTTGTGATTATGGAATCTACAGGAGTTGGGATAATATCTGTGTGTGCCTGGTGACAGAAGTAAAGGACCATGTGCAATTTATTGTTATAATTCTTGGAAATATGAGCAACCATAACACAAAAAAGGCTCTAGGATTTGAATTCTGAAATGAGGATTGTGAGACTGCTGTTTGACCTGATTCTGTATCTGAATCAGATTTCAAGGGTCAGAGAGGCAAGTCTCTTGGGCAACCATATACAAAATAGTGACTAAATATAGCCAGGTTACCACAACATTTTCCTTAGACTAGTGTTTCCTCATCTATATGGATCGAATCAACACAGATTGAGACTAGAACAGCTTGATAATCAGAAACGATTTTTCACATGTTAAAGCAATCAAACCCCCAAAACACCAGATGATATCAAGAAAAATATTTGTGGTACTTTTATTTTTGCAAAGTAAAAAAGAAAACAAAACGAAACAACTACCTTTAGTTTTAAGATTCCAACCCCACCATTCTGTTTCTTTTTTTCTCTAATTACCTTCTCGAGAAGAATACTTCCTGCTTCTCCAACAGAAATATTGTTGGTGTTTCGATTCTTTTTAGTAAAGTGTGAATTATAAAGTAAAGTAAAACTTCAAAGAAAAATGTATTTTAAGACCTTTAAACAAAAAAAGTAATTTCTTCAAGGTATATGTTCTTTGGAAAACTTCATCTGTTCTAGGTAAAATCCCATGATGTGAATATAATTGTTTATAGAATTTTTATGTTCTTTAACACTTAGTTTTGTACATTGGGGTATTTCATAAATCATTTTTATACCAGCTATTTGAAAATTAAGGGATCAGTTGAAAAAATAATTTCCATCTTTTCTAAGTACTTCAATCAGGAATCAATAAGGAATGTTCCGTATTTTCTATAAGTCATGCAAGGAAAAAGAACTTCAAACTTAAGAAAAGCTTAACTTAAACAGTAGTGTTAATGAAGTACATGTAAAGATATACAAACCTTATTTCTTATGTTTCTGTAAAATGATCATTCTTAAATAAAACAGAACTTTTTTGCCATGCTCTAAGAAATAAAAGTAGGAATCATTGCTGGAAGTTAAAAAAAATAAACAGATAAGCTTAAATGAAAAAAAAAGTGAATTTGCATGAAGCTGATAATTGTCAGGTAAAGTAACAATTTCAGGGTTCAGTATTTCACCTGTAGCCTCTAAATAATTATTTCTCAAGGGGTATGGAAGGCAGGAAATGAGATGGGGGAGTATATTGGGAAAAGTTCTGCATCACCATTCAGGAAAGTAAGGTACTGTCACACAACACTCAGGGATTTGGCACTCATAACATACAGCTATATCCCAAATTCTTATATGTCATAGATGAAAGAATCACAGAATCATACAAAGTTAGGGGTTGGAAGGGACCTTGAAAGATCATCTAGTCCACCTCCCTCCTACCAGAGAAGGATCACCTAGAGTAGGCCACACAAGAACATGTCCAGGTGGGTTTTGAATGTCTCCAGAGAAGATGTGTAATTCTGGGCTAAAATGTTTTATTGTAGGTTTTAAAAGTTTTCTTCCTCTGCCTTCCTTCCTTTACCATCCAAGAGCTTTTATGGACACAATATTGTAATGCTTTGGACATCTTTGAATATCTTAAGTCCTTTTCATTTGTTTTTGTGCTTGTGTGGGGTTGGAGTTAATGCAAATAGGACTCAAGAATTATTTTCACAATTCGCAGATGAACAGTCGGATCTTTATGTTATTTATAACAGTAACATAGTATTGGGAAATAAGGAAAACAGCTGTCTCACAGTTGCAGTAGTATAACACAGATTGTTAATATGTTATCTAATGAGTAATAAAAAAAAAAAAAAAAAAACCCACAAAAAAATTTTGGTAACAAATTAAATTAATTTGCTGACAGATTCAATACCAATTTTATCCCAGACTTAGAGCCTTTCACTTTTCTAGTGTATATATAGGCAAAATCAATACTCACATTTAGGGTAGGCTTGTGTTTTGGACATCCTTAAATGAACCATGCTTTACATTGAGACAATTAATCAAAACCTCACAGCTTTTGGCAATCCGACCTCTCTCTACCAAAGTGGTTGGGAAAAGTGGCTTCAAGTCTTATGGGTGCCCAATTTTTTCCCATAAAAATGCCCTGTCTTTTTAAAAAAGTTTATCAGAACCCACTCTTGTCACTTTAGCAAAAAGATCTTATGCAGGAATGGCAAGTGAGCCTGGAAGAATTAAGATGCAAAAAAGGACCAGATTAACTCCTGAGTTCTGCAAGGAGATACCTTATTT
Source organism: Zapornia atra (assembly GCA_013400835.1). NCBI lineage: Eukaryota > Metazoa > Chordata > Aves > Gruiformes > Rallidae > Zapornia > Zapornia atra. The sequence continues at coordinate 14,665 of VZTU01034356.1, forward strand.
TACCTGTTGATCACCTCCTGTTTTATAAATTCCCACTGATAAGCCTATACCAGAAAACCTTGCCGACCTTTAAGACCTATGATTGATGAATTCAATGTAGGCAGATAGCTTATCCTGTAACACTTTACTGATGGTACCAGGCATTGAATAGGTGTCTGAGATCCAAAATCTATTTCTGTTGATTCCTAAATGATCTTAAATGAGTAAATTTGGTAATTTCTTCTTCTACCTTTGTAGGTTTCTGCTATTTCTCTTGTGTGTGTTGAGATAATTTAATTCATTGAGGCATGGACAACTTATTAAATGATTGGGACATTATTTCCTTGAGACCCTCCAAGTACTGGGTACATTAACAAAAACAGTGAAGTAGTGGGTGAACAGATACAGTCACCTACAGAAATAGGAAGTGTAGACATATTGGAAGCACTAAAGGTTTGAGGATCAACATGTCACTACTTCACTAAAGAAGTAGTAGAAGAACCAAGATAGGGTGGACTCAGGGAAAGGAAAGACTAATGCTCAAGAGCTGTCAAAATATTGATCACATGTGTGCAATAGTATGTTCCCAGATGTATTGTTCATGAAGAGGCTTTGGCTTGTGAATGAGGCACCATTCTTTGAATTGGACAAGGTAAAGAAATACAAAACTGTATTTTGTATTTCAGTATGGGTTGTTTTTTTGTTTGGATTTTCTTTTTTTTTTGGGGGGGTGGTTCTTTTTTTTTTTTCCTTATCAAAATAATAGATACCTGCTGGCTTGTTATAGTTAAATTGTCATTTAGTTATTTAGAATGTCAGTGTATGTTTCAGATCAGCTTGGAGGAAGAAAATAGCTATTGCACAACTATTTAACTCTGAATGGGTAGTTATTTTGAAGGCTGCATTACAATGAGTGGAAAAGAAGTTCTGAAACTGTGTGAAGTCTATTGTTATATGTTTATTATTGTTCAGCAATGTGCATGCTAAGAAAGAGATGCAAACTACATAGAGGTTACACAAACTTACTGTATATGCTATTTATAAAGGTCCCATCACCTCTCAGTGTAGCTGATTAGAATCACTTGTAGCTATGAGAACGATCGTGTAATCAAAGACACATAAATGTGTTTTTTTAATTATTCACACCTGCACACATTCAAAACAACACACCCCGCTGTATCCTTTAGATGCCGTAAAAAACCCAAACATTCTGTTCAGATCCAGTGTGCTATTTTTAAGCACCGACACTTTGTTATTTAAAGCTCAGTTGTTGCTTTTTTTTTTGCTTGAACATAGCAAAAAGTAATGTTTATCATGCAGAATCATGCAGAGAGATGCACAATTTTGTTTAATTTTGAATTCAGTGCATTGTTCCATCTGAACTGAAAATAAAATGTTTGGTGTTGGGCTCTTGTAAGAAATGTAAAGAAAAGCTGATTCATTGAATACATATTTTATCCAGTAGTTTGGGAATTACAGCATTTTCCCAAGACTGCCAGACATAGATTTCAATTTCCTACTTTGTCTGAAGATATTTGAAGCCATACTGACACCTGTAATGCTACCTGTAATTCTATGTTAAGGCTGAAGAATGGTGAGATGGAGGAAGAAAACCAGTTTATGTTGTGTAAGTAATTGGACAGTCACTGAAAAAAAACCTCCTAAGTGGTATCACTGGCTTTTTCTAGTCAATGTATTGGATAAAACCCCAAAGATCATTCTAGTGCATGAGTCTCTGACTCTGAGTATTTAAACAGTCTTTACAGAGTGAACCCATTCTAACAGGAAAGAGCCATTGCATTACTCAACAAGCAGGTGTTTAGCTTTGATGCTGATAATTAGACCAACTCTGGTACTACATCTGTCTTTCTTTGAGTCAGAAAAGGGATTTAAACTTGTATTTTCTACCCTCCAGTTGAGTATGTTAACTGCACTGGGATACTGGCCCACTGCTATGTCATAAGAGTAATATATCTAGAGAAGAGATGCTGTTATTTTGTTTTGACAGTGACTGTGAATTTATGTGAGCTGTCCGTTGCTTCTGTTTTTCCTCTATGTCTTATACATTCAAGGAACCCCTGGGAGTCTGCTTGGCCTGTCCAGTCACAGCAAGGTTTACAATTTGAACTTACGGAGCCCCAAGGAGGCTGCTGGACATGCTCCAAGAAAGTTGTCAGCCACAGAATCTTGATTCTCTTTATTTGTATATGCTATCCTATGTCATTCCCCCCATGGTGGTAATTCACATTAGACCTCCAGGATGTTGCTGTTTCTGTGCCTTAAACTCTGTCTACACCACCTATCATTATTTTCAGGTCAAACTACAGCCAGCCCTTTTTCTTTTATGGTTAGTTGGTGCTGCTGCTTTTCACATTACCTCATCTGGCTCCCTTTCTGTGAGAAAAAGCAGAGAAGAAACTCATGGCCTAATACTGTACTTGCTCTTTGCTTTGTCTTTTCTATCTTCTCTCTGTGTGGGCATGTAAAGGGTCTCCATCTTTTATCTTGTGCTTTTTTATTTTCCATTCCTTTCCAAATAGGGATAAAAAAGAAGAGAATAAAACTTGCCCAACAACAGCACATCTCTACCTCTACATTCCTCCCACTCCTTTAATATTTATAATAAAACTGTCTAACATTCCCTCCACCCAAACAAATGCATACATTTACTTTAAAATCAATCTATTCAGTAAACTCTGCAGTGGGTGATGGTAGTTCAGCCCTGAGCAGGCAGCTTCACCAAGCACAGTGGCACTCTGCTACTAGGAAGGAAAAATGACCTTCCATTGTGGAAGAGAAGGAAGAGGAACATGGATGGCCTGAGTCATGTGGAGGGTCTGCAGGGACCAGGATGGATGAGGAGGTACATGGTCTGTCATGTTATCCTACACCAGATTACTTACCTTGGTTCACCAGTCAGAGCCCAAATGCTTCAAGTGCAACTGGTTTGTAGTCTTATCAGCAGAGGCACTCTTAATGAGGGTAGTTCACAAGCACTGGTGTAAGGCTTTTGCTGATGTATCTGTCTATAAACACCTGGACTTAGCCCAAGGATGAGCAGCCTTTCAGAAGCTTTCCACAAGAGCCAAGGTCTGTGAAAATTTTAACTCTGTTATACCTATGTGAAAATTTTAACTCTGTTATACCTAACACAAAAGGAGACAAGCCAAAAAGGGTACTGTTGGGTTTTTAAAAATATTTTAACAACTTCAGAATTCCTTCTGGCAAAAACGATTGTGTGAATGCATTTCCTCATAAACCCCACGCTGCTGGAAACCTGAATTCAGCTCACATGTGAGGAGACCCACAGCATGTTTCTGTTCCTACCTGCTCCTGCTTCTCTGCTTCTCCCTCTTCTGAAACATAGCCAGCAATTTCTGAAAAATTACTGTAGATAAACCTTCTAATTATGAGGGCACAAAGTGTGCTGCCTGCCTTTGCTGTCCCCATCCACACCCTGGGGCTCCACAGCCCCAGAACACCATTTCAGACTCCCCTGGCCACTGGCCCCTGCCCCAGTGAAGCCCCAGGAGGACCCATCTCCAGCTCCCTGCAGCTCTGCCCCGCCTGGCCATGGGCCCTCTGAGACAGGATTGCCTGTGGGCCCATGTCCCAGCCTGACCTCGGCCTGTCTTCATCCTCAGTAAGATGCTTGCTGCCCCTCACCTGCGAGCTTGCTGTTCCTCAGCTGCTTTCCCCCATGGAATGGGAGCTAGCTGGTATCCCCAGGTAGGAGACCCTAACCCTGGCACTGAGCAGAAAACTGAAAGAAATTTCATGAAGAGAGCAATGGTGTCCATTTTGCAAGACAGACAAAAAAATTACCTTTCAAACTATAAAACAGTTATCTTAAAAGTGTCCTCATTAACTTCCTATGTCTTTGAACAAAGAATTGTAACAATCTCTTTGAGCTACAATAATCCTGCCCCTCCAGAGTGGGGTGAGAGTGTCCATCCAACTGTTTTGCAGTCTGTATTTTGTAGCCTGACTGCATGTTTCTGTTGCTTTCCCTATGTTGACAATTTAAATTTTTTTTCACATGCAAGGGGTGGAGGAAGGCATGGCAGAGGGAAAATGCAGGGTGTGGGTGGTCTATCTTTAGCTGCAGCAGCATGGTTTTAAAATGACTTAATCTGCTTGAGACAATTTAGGAAAATCTGGCTTTATGAGTGATTCAAATTCATATCAATTGTGATTCTACAAATATAAACCTTCATGACAGGATTAACAGGTGACTTAAATAAGGGGTATGTGGAGGGGTATAAATGGGTGAAAGTCAATTAGAATAGTGAAACATGAAAATCGACTGAGAAGGTGTGTGTGACTGAGCAGATTCATCAAACTTATTAAAAAAAAAAAAAAGGAATGCTTTAGCTCTTTTTCTGAAGTGCAAAGCACCCAGTACTCAAGATGCTTTCCTTCCTTAATGAATAGAGAAATAACTACTTAGTTGTACAACAACCTTTTAGATTATGATTTTATTTTTTTTTAATCTGAAGGGTTATTTCCTGACATGAGTTTCCAAATGTATGTTGATAAAGGTAATTTACTGGACAGTGAGATTTAGGCTCCAGCTTCCAAGCAGCAGTGTGGAAACAAGCTACCCTTAAACCAATGGATCCTTATTTTAGCTTTATTATAATCCAAAATTAATACGTGCAGTTTAAAAGACGAGACACACACACACAAAACCAACATCAACAGAGCTAGCTCCTAAAAACCTTAATTTGATTTTCCAGAACATATTGGTGGATAGGGCATATAAAATATCAGTGAGTTATTTCATTGTTGGCTGTTAATAAGAACTAAAAATCATTAAGTCTTATAAAGATCCAGATAAAAAAGTAGGGCAGGGATAATGGGGGAAGTGCAACAGTACTTCACAAATTCAGAGTAAGATACTCCTGATGGACAGTTGCAGTGCCATTGCCAGCCCAGGAGTGTCTGCTCCAGACAGAAATCCCTCAGTGTTTAAGTGGAGTCTTTAAGGGTATATACCATACTGGCTGATTAAGTGTGTAGCTGTAGTCATTTAGGTGGGTGTCAAAGTACCAACTGAAAATTGCCTTTTGAAGTTGTCTCATATCTGTTCAAACAGAAAATCCAGGCTTCAAGTTACTCTGATGCAATGTTACTGCCTACATCAAAGATAAATCTGGTAAGTATTACTCTCCCCTATTTTCACCCTCCCCAGCTGTTATCCGCACCACCGGTGCAGCAGATTCTCTGTGTCTTGACTTACAGAAATTAAATTTGCCACTGAGGAGAACAGTGTTTATTGACAATAAAAAAGTTTCAGGTCTGAAAATGTACTCTTTACCCACAAGATGATCCATATTTTTTAAAAATATAATTCAACGTTACCCAAATTTCTTTGCTATTTAGTTATCAGCTGGGAAGATAGAGAACATAACTGAAGCAACAAATCTGTGTCCTCTACTTCCCCAGTCACCTGCTTTAGGGAACTCTGAGTCACTTCAGCTTCCTCTTGACATTTTGTTCCCTAAAGAGTTCCACAGAGCCCATTGCTTCAGGTTCTACTTCTGTCAGCCATCTAGGTCAAAGCCAATTTTCTCTCTACTGGCTTCTCTTCAGAGGGACATGGAAGAAAGCTCTATCTTTTCCTCAGGTTACTATGGCTCTGCTAGTCAGTAAATGCAGTACTGGGAATCTAATTGGTCATATTTACAAAAACTGTTACTAATGTTATTCCTTATAACTTGGCACCCTGCCTTTCTTCTTTATATTGAATGTGCTTTTATTTCAATATGCTGCTTACTTCTGCAGAACAGACATAATAGCAAGTTAACATGCTGGTAGAAGAAAAAATAATTCTCTCTAATTGGCTGTGGTGATGCCCTTTTTCTTTTTATACCCCTTTTGTTATGCTAAGACTTTCAGTACTGGTTTTTATGAGACAGGAAATCAGACCAGTCTTTCTCTCCCAAAAAAGAAGAGGATCTGCTGCTGATTGTTGGAATGTGGTTTTAGTGATGTAGGTGTCCGTAGGAACAGGAGAATAACTGTACACATTAAATTTCCATAATACCATAACAATAAATTCCTATAAATGCCATAATACATATACATAATAAAATAAATATGGAGAGTTCCTTAACTCTTATTTTCTATTTTACTAATTGGCAAAGCAGATGTTATTTCTGTTGTTTCATATGACAGTTACAGCACTTTCAATCCAGAGAGTTCTTCATGGATTTTAAGAGTTATATTTTTTCTTTCTTAGCATACCTATAATAAGATAGAACTTCCAGTAAGTAAAGTTTAATAATGTCTAAATTACATGACCATGCATCAAATCCCCAAGTTCTCATTTAATGTAATTTAACATTAGCCTTTATGCAGGTAAAACCATCTAATCTTTGATCTCATGATCCTACATGTTATACTGAATTTACTACTTCACAAGTGTTTGCCATTGCCTCTAAGAATGACTATTAAGACAATAAGTAATTAAAGCAGTCAAAAGTTTTCACGTTCTGTATTGTTTTTTTAAACAAAAGCCCCCTTTCCTTACAAACCATATTGCAAAAGACTTAAATTGCTTGAAATGTATACTGATGTATGACAAAAAAGACAAAACAGAATGCTGAATTCATTACCTACTGCAGGATTTTTGAATCAGTCTAGGTAGAAAGACATTTCTTATTATTATTAAATGTAGATTTCTTTTACTTGGCAAATTTCCCTTCCCCCTTGATAAGAAGGGAGACTCAATTTCTTGAAATCAGCTTATGGCTTCCAAACAATGGTCTGCCATTTGACAAGGAAGGTAACATGAAGAAACCTCAATATTTTGTAGCCTGACATCTAATGTTTGCAGACACCATATTAAAAAGGACTGTTGCTACTTAGTCACTGTGTCAGATTACTTTGACAAATTATATATCAGATATTGTTATTTTAAAATAAATTCCTAAATAGTTTTTGAAGGTGCTTTTCTTTAATACATTCAACTTCTTTGTATTGAGTTTACACCCTAAGTCGCAACAAATTTCATGCTGAGCATTATATGTGTTAGAATTATGTATGACATCTACTAATGACCACTAGGTTAAACCTCAAGTGTTAAGTGAATTGCAATTATAAAAGGTCATAGATTGCATCTAGAGTATAATTAGGCATTTGGGAGTTCTGGTTCCTGAAACTAAACATCAGAAAGGGTATTTACTGAAATTTTTACCTAGGGATCTTATGCTCTCCTTCCACTGATGAACATTTTTTTGTTATCTCCTGGGGATATGCATCCTGTAAGCTGAATGTGGATACAGCATTTTTATACCAGAAAAAATCTTAGGAGCTATCTTTACTTTTGGGATTTTTTTATATAGTGACCAAAAAAACCCCACAAAACCTATTCATATTTATATCAAAGGCACATTTCAGATACAGACCAACCCTAAGGCTATATTTTTCTGTCTTAACAGATAGGCAGAGTTCCAGGGCGAAATCCTGGCACACTTGGACAGAATGAACTCTTTAAAGCCATGAAAATATAAAAGCAAGAGAAATATAGAAGAAAACCTGTGTCTTGTCATGTGACTATTGCCAGCTTCTGTTGCAAAAGCAAATCTAAATGTTAGGATTTATTTTTCTATATGAACCTATTACGCATAAAGGCATAATGAAAAGAGATTAAATACAAATGATGTTCACTCTGAGCATAAGATTTGTGTCCCTTCTCTTACCTACCTTTTCTCTTTATGTTAACTATTGCTGTTCATCATCTTGGACTCCCATTACCCTGGACTGCTTATCCCCATCTACTTAGTTAAATACATTCTT
>VZTU01034364.1:7019-18836 GCA_013400835.1 Zapornia atra
GACAAAAAATAAGCTGAAAAAAAAAAAAGATGGACAAAATAAGTTGGAAAGCTGTACAAATTGCAGTAATTTTCTATTATTTTTTTAAAAAACCTCCACAGTTTAAACAAACTCAAAACTGTACTTGGCAAATTTTAGTAGGAAAACAAATGTTCCACACTTCCCCCATAGCCCCAGGCTGTGAAAGGTTGCCAATTACTTGATCTGCATTTTCAATTAAATCGAGAGAAGATCACTGATAAGGAAACCATGCAGAAGCCAGCCTTCTCTGTTTTTGAACACGTGGCACAGTTGTGATCTTACAGATGAAATTAGTATAAGCTCAATGGCTTTTTTTTGTGCAAGTGTAACACATCAGCATTCTTGGTTCCAAACAGAAAGAACGCCCAAATCTCAGTGTGGCGAACAAAATAAGAGCTGGTGCTCTTTGAGTTACTTCCTTAATGCTGTTTCTTTCCCTGACATAAGAATTCTGTTCTTGTCAGATAGAGAGTCAATCACTGCTATCTAGCAAGAGAATCCTCTCTGTTTCTGGGTATAATTTGATATTTTGATGATGTGAAAAACAATTAAATACTTAAGCATTACATAACTTCAAAAGTCTCTTTTGAGATGAAAAATATGCAAATGATAATGTCTAATATGGTTATGGTAAAATTCTTTAATTTTGACTTGAAAGCAAGGAGATTTCAAGACAGCATGATATATTTGATCCAATGAAATAATCAAACCAACTTTGTATCACTTTGGTGGCAATTTATCTTCTCTGCCTGAAGCAGAAAGATATTCCTGCTGCAATAATGGATTTATGTAGTTTTCTCCCATATCTGTTTCTTTCAGTTTAAGTATTCAAAAATGTGAAGTCCTTTAGTGGGTAATAGCTCCAGGCATGTAACAGATAGGAGACTTCCAGGAGATGAAGGTTAGAACATTGCCTTGTTGAATATAGTTACAGGGCTACAAGTCAGCACTCTTGCTCTGCTAACAGGCCCCTGCGTTCGCTCCCTTATTATACCAGTGGAAAAGGGGAAAGAAAGGCTCAGGAAACTAATGGCCTGCAATTGCAGAAGCAGCACAGAAGGCAGGTTTAAATAGTCAGCCAGCAGGATCCCAGCATTAACAATCTCTGTCCCAGGTTCACAGCAGCAGCAGCAGCAGCAAGATCTGTGCGAGCATCGCAGCAGTATCGGTGCTGAGCACTGCGGTCCTCCCCGCCGCACTCATTACAAGCACTGCCTGCTGCCTTCTGGGCACCGTCACCACCACCTAAAGACACGGAATGGCAAGCAAGATGTGCAAGCACCTGGTGAGATAATGCCCGTTTTATTCTGGTAAGAAGTAAAATGTGCCGATAACGTCTTTGACATTTAATGATGTTGCTTTCATTTTGAACACATCATTGAACAGATATTGAATCCATTCATTTTGGTAATAGACTCAGAGCTGTGCAGCTTTGTTTTAATAAATAAATAAATACAAACCCCAGACTCTTCTCTGTGTGGGATGGAAGGTGGGAAGAGTCATAACCCCCTATATTATATGTGTTAGCATTTCAGGAGTTTGGCTTTTCTGTGTGCATCTGCATGTGTCTCTTTGAAAAGCTAATTTCATTTTCCTATTCTTGTCTGCAGCTTTTCCAATTTTGAGATCAAGCTGCATATTATTCTTTGTCAGACTGGCTATTCCAAAATAAATGCTAAAACTTACATATATTACCCATGTTTTCCAATTTGGCTGGAGAAGGTTTGGTTTAAATATTATTTTTCAGACAAAATTGTAGCATTTTTTCCTTATCACACCAATTACATTTTGTAATTATATGTCTCCAGCTTGTAACAAAAAACGGGCGATTGAAATTAAATGACATTATTTGTTAAAAACTGCATGGAAATTTTCAAGTTTTGCTATAGCTTTTTTAAAACTGGAGGAGCACTGCCATGATTGTTGCCACATTTACTTCCCCAAATTAAATTCTCTGTGCTTTTATGCAAAGTATCTCGATTAACAGTATTTGGGCAAAGCAGGGTATGACACATTCAAAGCTGAATATCACAGCGAGGCACAACAAGCCAAAGTGTATAGCAAAATCCAAGTCCAGGTTTTTGTCTTATGTTTGGTTGTTAATTTTGGCCAGTGCATCTCCACTTGTTTATGTGAGGTGGCACCACATTTATATGGCAACAAATGACATGAAAACCTGCTCTAATGCAAAGATTTAAACATGTTCGCAAAAAAGAAGTTTGAACTATTACTGAAAATTACTATTTAGACATAAAAATAGTCAAAGATGCCAAACTCATTATATGTTTAGTCAACTTACTGAAACCCCGAGTCCCTCTTCATATATAAATGGCAGAAATAATTAAAATAAGGTCAATCCCATATGATTTTGAAGCATGTCCAGAGAGTTACTGAGTCAAGGTCATGTAAAATCACATGTAAACTATGCACCCATGTTACCTAATGAAAGCACATAGTACTAGTTGCAGAGATCATCCTAAACTCTGCTTACAATTTTAGCCAATTCTAAATATCCACCAGTCTTATCCTGCTAATCAACTTCAGAGTCCAAAATTCAGTTGATGTTTTGTGGTTTGTTTCATTGCTTTGGAGAGCTCACACATAGCCGAGAAATAGGAATGAGAGACACTGGAACAGACAGTACACCATATCTGCTCAACAATCTTCAGAAATATGCAAACTGAATAGGGGGGTTGACATTTTAACTCTTTTTTTTTTTCTTTTTAAATTGGCCATAACAGGAACTCCATGTGTCCCCCTATAGAAATATGGTTCTAAATGAAAAAAGAAAAAGAAAAAAACAATGTTCCCTCTCCTTCTGTGTCTGTGGCCACTTGCAATATGTTCTGTTATCTGTGTAGCTACTGGTTTCCTTCATTTTTCCTGTCAACATCCAGCTTCTTTCCTGTCTTGTTACATTTCCCTTTGCTGAACTCTCTGCCCCTGTGGAGAAAACAACATGGTCTCTCTTAAAAAAGCTATAATGGAATCACAGAAAGGGCATTGCCTTACTGGGCTTTTGCCAAATTCTGCCTCTGTCTTTCTTTATTTTGAGTTACCAAAAAGATGCAGAAACAACATGATGGACAGTCCAACAGTTTTTTCTCATAGAAAAAAAGAGTCATAGAGTAAAACTGTTTTCAGCAGGAAGGTAATAAGCTGTTAAAAAAAGATGTTTGAAGAAAAGCCTGCTCATAAGATGAATAAAAGCAGTCTACTGAGCAATAGAGAGGACAGAGGTCAACCAGGTTGGCCGTTCTGTGTGCCGTAAGTTGGTTATGACTCCATTTAGCTTCACATTTTAAGAGGAAGGGATGCACTGCTGTGATTTGCTATGGCAAACCACAAAAAGACTACACTCTGCAGGAAGGATTCTGCCTCCATTCTCAAATTTCAACAATATCTGAGCTGTGGGCAGTAAGGAATGAAGTCCTACACCCTTTTAAGACAGAGAAGTCAGAGAATAATCCTGATTTGTTTTACATGCAGACATCCAACATACTCCCAGCCCCTAATTCTACCAGTGGATTCCATAGTGAGTATTTCTATAGCCTCCCTTTTCTTCTCCAGAAACTTTAGCATATAACAATGCACAAAATAGCCTAACTTAAAGTCATTAGCTACGCACCAATGTGGATGTTTATATATGCAAATCTCTCTCATTAAGTCCTGCAAGAACTTTCCTGGTAATTTAAGAATTACCTACCCACATACTTTAAGAAGCTCCAGGGCTAAGCAGCAGCTACTGATTGCACTTTTGGATTTAGACAACCAAAGTGGCAGGTAGGTGCTTAACACCCTTTATGATCTTCCTTGCTTATAATCTCTCCATTTTTCATTTTCATAATCTACTTGATGGAAAATGGTTTCCTACATCAGTTTCCTGAGAGAATAGATAGGTTAGAGATTAAAAACTGTTTAGGTAATCCATCAGCTCATGTATACCATCGAGGTATCAGAAACAATGGTAAATTTCTTTCGATCAGGCCATTTCAACCTCCAGTCAAACAGACCCAAATATTCGCATGACTAATGAAGCACCTGGTAATGAACAATAAAAAATGAAGTTTTCATTTCATTTCTCTGTAGTTGAAGGCAGTTTTCTGTCTGCTGTCACTTGGTTTCAATGAGCAGGTTTCTAGCCCAGCTGAAACAACACTGGATTTGAAAGATGTACAAACATTGGTATCATCAAACATATTAGCAGCTATGAAAGCCAGACGAAGCTTTTGCCAACATCTGCAGCTCGTTTCCCCAGTTTAGTAGAAAGATGCAAAAACAGCTCAGATTAAATTCTGGATGTGGCAGAAGGCAGAGGATGAGACAAGATCTCATTCTAATGAAAACTGCCACCCTTACAGTAGTTCCTATATAGAATATAACTAGAACTTGAGTTCCAGTCATTTTGTGCTTGTACAGTCATTAGTATGCGAACTTGGGTCCGTATCAGTAGCGTTTCCTTTGGCAGAGTGTGCAATATAAAACAAGTAACAAAACACTCTTGAGTTCTTTGTATGAGACTAAGTACTAGGGAAATCTTCATTCTGAAAGGTAAAAAATACCTTTGGGGAAAGATACTTGATGATTAAAAAAATGAAATTACAATAACACAAAATTAACAATCTCAAAAGTTTTTAATTTCTTTAGATTCCCTTTTGTTTTGCCAAAGATAGAATCAGAATTTTTGCTAAATTTTTCTATTCCTAGACCCGGTAATTCACTTAAAAACAAATAAAAATCTGGATAACATAAATAAAATAAGGGCTACTTTGTGATAACATGATTAAAACTGCAAATGTAGCATGAACTATTCAAAATACAGAAGCGGATTTTGTTAATCCATTTCACAAATTCTTACCCTGAAATGTGGTATTACACAAATTTCTACTCAAAGAGAGTAGAATGCTATTAAAACAACAGCTCTTCTGAACACAGGTCTCACTGTTCTGAATTAATAGACATTACCCAAAAATACCTGGAATTTTCTACAGTTCATATTCAACTATATTCTTTCCTATAACCTGTGCCAAAGGCAGTATGCTTCAGTTCCATATTAACAGTAAACAACAGTTAACAGAAAAATACTTGCCTAAAACTTCCACTTTAATGGGATCCCACTAAATATGCTTCTGAAATCAAATATTCACATATTTCTACAAACATGTTTTGGGACAAAGCTAAGCAAAGCCAAGATTGAATGCTTGATACTTTCTGACCAGTATGACTGTGCAGAACATATTACACATGAAACATGGGCAGACAATAGGCATAACCTGCTCCAAACACTTGTTTTGATGTGTTTTGATAATTTAAAATATTTCTGTAGATAGACTATAACAGTTATGAACTATAGTTCAATGTGCTTTTTAATGCACATAGGATGCAAAAAGATGCCTTCACTTGCATGTTTGCTTTCTCAAGGGAAAATAATTATTTACTGGGAAAAGCAGTCTACTGGCTTGCAATGCTGCATGTCAGTCTCTGTTACACAGATGCAAAGCAGCTATTCAATAGGTAGCCAAAAGTGTCTCTGTAGAAACAGGGACATACATAATGGACTGTCTGCTGCTTTAAGTCACTATACTGGGGAAACACATTTTTAACTGGTTACCTCTCTCAGGTAAAGACACATAAATATGCAGATTGATTGTGCATTTGAAATTGTTAACTCTGAATGCAAAGTCAACATTTAAATGACCATACTGCAGTTCTGAAAATGGTTTATTAGCCAGCACATCAAAGCAGGCAGAGAACTGATTCAGTTCCCTTGACAGTATCATGTTTTTACTGCTCTACTATGAAAACTGTTTTTTCTATCAAAACCTTGGTTTTTATATGCAGGAGAAATCCAAAGCAGTGTGTTAAGAACATATGCCAAGAAGGTCAGTCCATCTACAGAGTGGCTGCCATGCTTCTACTTTCTGATATATTTCTCTATATGTTTTTTCAACTTTAAAAACTTTATGCATTGTGTCAAGTGGAGTTCACAAATAAGAAAATGCCTACAGCCCAAAAGTAACAACCAAATTCTCATGGTCTAACATCAGCGTGGTGTTAGAAGAATGGTAAAATTGTTTCATAGAGTGAAATGAAAACATACCTCCTGTCTACCCTGACATGACAAGAACTGATAATGGACAATGGGTATTTACAGACAAATTACAGAGTCAAATTTTCTTGAGAAGACATATTTGAGTATTGTGGTGGTTCAACCCCAAACAGCAGCTGAGAACCACATGCTGCTCACTCACTCGCAGAGGAGAAACAGACAGAGCCTCCATGGTTTGGGATAAGGACAAAATACTGACAAAAGCATCGTGAAAGGGGAACAATAACAGCATGCAGCAAATTTCACTTACACAGAGTATGTTTCCAACCCAATTATAACAGAGTATTGCATGACACAAGGCCCACCCCCATGCCTGAGTCCCACTCAGACTACCCTGGAAGCACCCCAGAGCACCCCTCCCTGACCAGCCTCTTTTATGGGGAGTGATGTCAGGTGGTGTGGATACAGCCTGGGATAACTCAGCTCACCTGGGCTGACTGCTTGGGAAGGCTAACTCTGGTCTGGTCAGAACCAGGACAAGTATTCAGAAAGATGCCCTAACACGTGAATTTTTATTTAGCAAAAGGTACATCAGAAGCTGTCAAAGACTGTAGTAGAAAGCTGCCCTGCTAATGACCTAATATCATTGCTCATATTATTACTTTCCTTTTAGATGTCACCAGTATCGTTCTTCCTTTTGTTTTTCCCCTGGTGTATTTTTCAAGCAGGTGCCAATACCAGTCTGAAAAGTCAAGGTAAGACCTGCATATGAAGACAGATTTAGTATTAAAAAACTCGATTAATTTAGAGATATTTGTCCACACACAGACACACATCTGCCTAGCTAATCAACCAAATGTGTAAGCCTTAGATAACCTAAAACAGGTCCTATAAGAGAGTATTATTGAATTCTTACTATTCCTGGGATTTCTCTTTTCTTCCAAATCTTCTTTGGTAAACAAAGCTGTCTAAGGATACTAATCCAAACCTAACAGGACCAGATTTCCCTTAGCACCCATTGCACAATACAGTTCAAAATCTGAAATTTAATATTCATGGGAATAAGATTATTAAGAGCTGGGTGACTGTGAGAGTTGCACATAAGAGGTTAGAAACACTAGTGTCTGTTTTCCTGTTATACAAATGTGTAAGAGGAAATCTGCAAGGTCGTTATGAGAAGGAGACAGAGTCTTAATGGCAGAAAGATGTTCCTGTTTTGGCTAGAGAACGTGGAATAAACAGATAGACAGTTCCTACAAAGAATCTTGAAGGACATGGTTCCTGGTGTGTGGCCTTATCCATTAAATAAATATTCAAGTTTATGCCCCTAAATATGCTAACAAGCAAAAAGCAGTACATGCTAAACATATTTGACTATAGTACTCAACTCTCCATCCAAATCATGTTAAATGTCACCCCTGGGAGGGAACAGCTAAGACTGAGGTATAAACAGTATTGAGAAAGCTACCTGTTGGTCAAAAGAAGAAGTTGAAGACCCCAAAGAGACAGACAAAGGGCTATGCTCCTCCTCCAATAAAGACAGGTAGGTGCTCTTGATAAAGTTAGCATGGTAAGCCACTGCGATTTCACTCTTGTGGTGAGAATACCTGGGGTATTATTTTGCTGCTATTCTAGTCATATATTAACATTACCGCAGTAAGTGTATTAATCAATAGTAATTCTGAACTCTGTGTACCTGTTGCTTTATTAAGCTTTTTATTATTTTCAACTTTGTCTCAATGAAAGTTCCTTCAGGGGCTCTGATAGGAAAACGTTGTCTCTGTTATGTGGTGTTATATATATATTATCCTTTAGACATAAAACATTGACCAAGTCTGGGACTAAGACTGGACCTAGCCAGAACTAGGCTCCTTTCTGAGAAGGACTTTAGAAAACAAAGGGGTCCTTTCTGAACCTCGTGAATGAATGGTAGGGCCTCCCTCAGCCACACACCAAACTCACACCGTTTAAGTGACAGTGACATTAGCAGAGCTGTCTTTCAAAGCATGCAAGCATCCTTTCACAAGGAATTTACTTTGGACCCACAGGAGCAGCCTCCATCCCCAGAGGAAGGGGCAATGTTGTTTGGTAAGCCCAGACTCTGAGCAATATTTTTGTTTTTTTCTGGATCTAAACTGTAAATTCAGGCTGTAAATTGTAATTCTTAAAGTGCTTTGTCCTTTCAAAACTAAAGCCCTCGTATCCCTTTTCTAGGGAGGAATATCACTGTCACTAGCCAGCTTAGTGCTTAACAGGAGAGACCTTCTATGTTGCACCTAGCTGTGCAATTTGATATAGTTTACTGCACATGTGCATTTCTAGGCAGAAATTTAAGTGCAGCAGTATCTATGTTTTTTGGGGATGGCTGATTTTTGCAAAATCTCTTTTTTCCTAAATGTAAGTTCTCTCCTTCTAGCTGCACTTCTCTTCTATTTTTTTAAAATTCTTCTCCTCAATATATGAATGTCATTAAAGATACAAGTCAACTTCTTTTTAACTATATAAAAACATCCATTAATGCTCAATATATGATAATTTTTACTAAAAACACCAAAAAAAAAAAAAACCCAACAAAACAAACAAACAAATAACACACACAAAACATGCAACTTGGTTTTAAGTCTCCAGAAAATTCTCTCCAATAATAAAAGTTAAAAATTTGAGCAATACTTACAGAACTTTGCAAGGGCTAAACAGTTGAGTCAATCTACTTTTAAAAATACATCACAATGTAAAATTAGTTGCAACAATTACCTAAGGAAACAACTCATTTTCAAAGGTAGTAAGACTCAGAAATGCAAGACCAATACATCTGAAAGAGTTCCAACTTAAGTCTTTATCTGCCTCCAATCTTTTTTAAAATAGATTTTATCTTTATCTCTTAAAAAACCAGTCTAACAGTATGTTCTATTCTCTCTGATTAAATACTCTTAAACAATTTTAAACTATTTCAGAACCTTTTTCGAAACAAGGTTAGCAATTTAATTTGTTTAGGTTGGCCAAAGTTTCAGAGACAGTAAAGTTAGCCACAAAGGGTCTGACAGAGCGGGAGGTTATGGTGTCAGCAGTCTACCCAGTGGCAATATGGACACCTCAGCCCTTGAGCCAATAATCATAATAGTTTCCTGACCAAAAAGTTTTTTTGTAAAACTGAACTGACACTTCATAGTTTTTCCCAGCATCTGAAGCCAGCAGTGTGAGAGAGTTTGTGAACCGTAGGAAGAGAACTTTGCTTTGTGTTTCATACAAATTTTGACTTGGGGCTAGTGAATGATACCTCTGCTTGAACTGCTCTTTCCATGTTACCCCTTTTTGCAATTGCTACTATGACTACCAAGCAAGAATCTGATGAAATTATTACGGGCAACATGTGAACATCATGATGAATTGCCTTTCCACATTTCCACCCATTCTATTTGCAGAATTCCTGTTCTGAATTACAGATAAAGCTCAAGAGTAAAAGAGTGGTTAGCTCCTTAAAGAAATCACAGATCATGTTATAATGCAGTGGTAATAGTATGTTTCATGACACCTGGTTTAAAAGTGGGATAAGACCCTTCAAACGGACTGGTAGAAATTAAATGTATTGTCTTAGTACACCATCTGTAGTTCAAGCAGTACAGTCCTTTTTGGGTACACAGAAAAGAGAGTCTCTTGTAAATGTGATTAATTTCAGGCACTTCAGGTAGCTTTCTCAGTCAAATTCAGTCTGACACAGAAAGATAAAACTTGCTTTTCTTTCTTACTCATTACATGAAAGGGCTAGCACCATAACAATGAACTTCATGTCTAAACTGCACCATTTGCTCAGCTTGCTACCCTTCAATATTCCTAGGTGGCTTCTTTAAAGAACTGACATACTATTCATGGATTTTCTGTGAAACAGGGTGAATAAGCTCAACTTTCTTTAAATAAGCTATGGGATCCTGTAGTTCTTTTCATAGAGGATTTAACCTACCTAATTCATTGTACACAGACAGATATACTCCTTCCCATCACATTGAACTGAATCATACGCTGTGGCATTACCTGAACTTTAATGATGTGGCTTTATCAAAGCCACAAAACATTCAGCATTCAGAATTTTTGGAATATCTCCTAACTTCATGTCCATGTACAAAAGAGATAACACCAGACCTTTTTGCCCATGTCTGTGGTGACAAGCTGCCAGCATAATGAAAATAAATACTTCCGATTTCATGAATCCTCCTTTATGATAAAACCCCTTCTGAAACCAGTGACTCTCTCTGATGCGAATGGCAGGCAGAGGTAGATAGGTTAACAAACTCATAGGTGTATTGCTAAATAGCAGAGTTAAATCTTTCAAGCTGGAATTTTACTTACCATGGATTGCTATAGCAAGTATACTATTTCTCCAAAGAAAGAGATGCAATTGATCTCTCCTGGGAAAAAGACTAAAATCCTACTTAATTCCAGAACAAAGGGTACTTTGTAATTATGTCTAATTATAATGGGAAAGATCCAGATCCTCTGGAAATCAATGGAACTATTTCAACACACTTTTGATCAGGTCCATAAATAGAAATACTTTGTGAACCACTGTATCACTGCAGTTCAATACAAACCACTTCAGAGGATTTACTGAATTTCCAGAGTGGAAATGTTGGAATTTTGCAGAAAACAAAGAAAAACTCCCTCGTGTGATTTGGGTTCTTGCAGAGTGTCTCATTCAGAATGCAAGAGAATGGAAAAAAATGTTTGGTATTTGTTGCAGGGTTTAATTACCTTGGCACTCCTTGTTAGTAACACTGCTTCCTCGCTACCAGGAGCCATTTGTAAGAAGGGTATGTTTTTTTCCTTAAGCATCATACTGGCTGCCAGACTTACAGCTCGGATGAAACTACATCAGTCCTATGTGGGGACCCTAGCTAAATCCTTCCATGCTTACAGATGTTTTGCAATTTAGATGGACAGCAAGCAGTTATTATTTACTCAGGGTTTCAGGACCTGCCTTCTGGGTGCTGAACCATACAGCGGTTTACCCTGGTAGCCATGGAAGACCCCAGGTGTAAAGGTCCTCTTCTGCTTTTATGTCTCACTGTCTTTTCCTGTTTGCATCACAGAGCAAAGCCTTCTAGCAATAAATCAACTTCAGTGACAGAATGAACTCAGAAATGAGTAGACCTATAGCCAGAATGGGGAATCTTCTCCTTGGTAATACTTCATAATCTCCCTGAAGACTGAGTATGATGGACGACAGAGAGAGGAGAGACATCTAGGTGTTAGGACACTATGAATACTTTGTTCTATCAACTTTCACGAATACTGTAACTTCTCTAGCTATTCCAACACAAGTCTTACCCTCATCTCTGCCTACAGAATAGATCTGCTGAAGGGAAAGTCAGGTCTGTAATATTTCTGGTTAATTTGCATGCATATGCTATTTACACATACCTATTCCAAAAAATAGATGTTCAAACATCAACAAAACCAATTTTTTTTTCCATTTTCTTGAGATTCATCCCTTTTGCATCTGCGTGTTTAATTGTGCATTCCCTTCTTGCCAGGTCCCTAAATTCTGTGCAGTACCTCTGAGCACCAGAAAGCAGCTAGGGTGGGAGCCTTTACTCCTTTTTCAGTGTATTTGATGCTTAGGTTTGATAGCATCTGGACGGCTCGTATCATATTAGCTGATTGTGCTATGGATACAGGTCTAAACGCTGCAGTATGTGAGTGGACAGTGGCACAGGACAAGGAAATATGTTTTCCCTTCTTTTTTTCTTTTT
>VZTU01034369.1:0-47539 GCA_013400835.1 Zapornia atra
GCAGCCTCAAAGTAGTGCAAAGTTGTGAAAGCCAATACTGAACTAGTCACCAATATGCAGACTTTATTCACAGTCTGCACTTAAATTAGTTGTACAAAATTTAAATAAAGCTACTCTAAATCTTGACTCTTGCATTATAGTGCTTTTGAAAGCAGGGGATTTCCTGGGGGATCTATATTTAATTTCTCAGAGTGTAAGAGAGTTTGATTTATGAGAATTTGGGAGCTAGCAACAGAATTCAAGATACTGGATTGCAATGCCTTCCCATTGTGTTTCCCTGCTCAGCTTCTTTGACATGGTCCTTTCACACAACTAGAACCTTCAGCCAGACAGCACACTTCTCCACTTTCAGAGTGACACAAAAACCTTAAGACAGAACTGCTCAAAGTAACTTCATAGCTGTCACTTTATTATGTTTTGAAACTTCAGTTATATATTTACACATTAGACTATGAATGACATCACCAAGCTGTCACTGCTGATAAGGTTAGACAGCCTGTTCAGGCTCAAGGTTTAAGACTTTTTTCAAACCTAAGACTTTAGACTTTTTTCAGACTTAAGACCACCTTCTGATCACTGGTTTTCTCGGCAAACTCCTTTAAGACAGCACTTGAAAAAAGCTAAGTAGAATGCAGGTTTCAGTAGAAACAAGCATGGAAGCAGCTTCCATGTAATTACCACTTAATATTCCTTTTGCAGAAGATGTGTCCTAAGACCTAAACAACAGAGGTGTCATTCTTCCTCCAGCACTGGACCAAGTGGTCCAGCAACACAGATCCTGGAAGGATCCCTAACTTAAGTCAAACATCACCATCCAGAACTACTTTCCAATTCAGAGATATTTTCCCAGCTACTTCATAAAAAGGCTATGAAATTGGCAAGAACAATTTCTTGGTTGTGAAAGAGCTAGTTAGAATTATTCTCTCCATAAAGCACTAAAATTCCAACCACTAAAGGATTCATTCAAGACTTATATTTAAAGTGTATATAGTACAATTCCTACAAGCTATAACATTTGTAAATGCTTTGGTAAAAGAACTTACATTACAAACCAAGATGTACCTAGCAGATTACACTTCCATTAAATCATACTCAATGTTGTTGAAAGCTGAATAAATTTCAGAAAGTAAGCACAGAGTAATTCAGAACAGACATTGTTCATGCTTCCAGGTCTCCCACTTGAGAGGAACAGAAACAATGAAAATTTGACATGTCAGAACTGGGACCTCTTTGGGGCATTTAAGCACTACACAAGAAGAGATTAGAAAGAACATTACTCTGAAAGCTTATGCTCCATAGGACATTGTTTCAGCAGATTAATCTGTCTGTTTCTCTTTGCTCATTTTGCTTATCTTCTAGATGCTGAAAGCTATAGGTAGTTTATTGTTTAATTGAATAACCACCGCCACAATTAAACATTAGCCCTGAAGTGCCTTGGGATGTCAAACATGTCTTTTAACTATTCTCTCAGGTAGACATGTCATTGCCTGAAGATTCTGCCCACTGGCACCGTATTCTCACAACACTCAAAATAATCACAAAACCATTTACTCATATTGTCAGCACTGTCTATAACTCTCCTTAATAAGCTAGTTAGGCAGTTACCTGACATCTGCAAAGGCATTTGAGACGCTGTTGATGACATTAAGAGGTCTGTCCCAAACACAGAATTAAAACAGATTGGGTACTTAATGCATTGGCCATACACCATCTTAAAATTATTAAAGTTAGATTTAGTCTTACTCCTAATAATCACTCTATAAGGAAAAATAAAAGTTATCCAGTAATAAAACTAGTAATTCTAACTAACAACTTTTAATTTTCACTAAACGGGCATCTTAAAGTGCATATGTCAACTAATACTCATTATTATCTTCTATAAATGGACACAAGATGAAAACTGGTGTCTTGCCTCCTGGTAGTAAGAGTGGGAAATAAAGAAGAATGGAACCACAGGAAACAGTTCCTCAGTGTTTATTAAGACAAATAGAATCCTAAGTATGCTTTTCTCTGGAGTATTTAATTTATTTGTATTTTCTGCTCCTGAAATAAAATCGGTAAAATAAAACAGAAAGTTCAGTCAAATCAGTGATTATTGCAGAGTCTCAGTAATGTGTGTCAGTCTAAGACAGCTGATTAAAGAATCAACAAATAAATACCTTATGCCAGGTAATAGACCTATTGTCACTGAAGTGAATTAGCCCTTGATATCAGAAGAGGAATTCAGAAGAGAAAAAAATATAGTCTCCTGTATCATCAGAAAAACAATGACAGAAGTGGTAAAATAAAATGATCTTGCATCCAAAATACTCTTAGATCAATCAGGACAGACAATTCTGCTACTGAACCTTATACCTTTCTAGTATTTCTGCAAAACCAAAGCTTTGGTTTTCAAAATTACAGCAACAAAAATATGGCAGGTTTTGGTGAAACACAGTAAAGGTGCAAATTAAAATCCTCTCAAAAAAGCCTTATTTTTAGTCCTCACTCAAAGAAGTGTCAAAATCAGGTCACACAACAAAGAAATCTGGAACTGGGTATGCAAAGCCAACAGCCTAACATTGATCACCAACATTATTAAGAAGCCTTGATTCAGTGTCTGCTTATACAGAGCAGACTGCCAAGTCCTTGAATGTATTTGTTTTAATGATAGACATCACCTAAGAAATTCCCCACAGAAAATGTATGCAACAACACAGCAGATTAATTCAAGTTCTTGATTTACTGCAGTGCAGAACTGGCAGTATCCCAACACTACTTTGGCAACTACCCAGCTATCAGAAGGTGCAATACACCTTTAGGAATATTTTAAGGAGAATAAGAGAGAGAGAGGAGAGAAAAAAAAAAAAAAGAGAGAGACCAGCCCTGCTGCAGCAGTTCTTTACATGATTGCCACAGAAACTTATGGATTCACAAGCAGAATGAATATATATACTACCTGCAGAGGTCCACCTCAAAATTCACTGACCCAGAGAGACGCTTCAAACAGACAAATTCTGAGTTTACTCTGTATTCACAGCATTTAAAATATTTGTTAAGTGTCTCTTATCTATAGGACCCAGGTAGAAATATTCTTCTAGGGGCTCTCTGGTAGGAACATTCAGCAAGCATGGACAGAACACAGAAGCACGAGCCAGGCCTCAACAGATAGGTGCATCTTGTCCAAAAAACAAGGTTAAAAGCAAGATACTGAAGAATACAAGAGAAAAACTTTACTGGTAACTCAGAATATCACCAGTGGAAACATCAGCTTGATCCTCACACACGTCTCTAGTGATTCCTTTCTGTAGTGTTTTAGGTTTTAAGTGTTATAGCTATAAAATGTAAACAAATACAGCTATGGATCACATATTTGTACAGAATAACTTGGGTTTATGATAGCACCATCATAAAACTTCTGGAACACATACAGAGCATAAAAGCACTCCTTCATAACACAAATGCACGCATCAGAAGACAAATCTCAGTGAGGTGGTCTCAGCAGAGCTGTTCTGTTTTAAAGTCATGCACCAATAGCTAAAGAAGCTTTTAGCTCATTTTTGTCACACTTCGTTGCACAATTAAGTCAGGCTATACAGAAACATACAGCAACTTTGGCTTCACTTTTTGTTGTTTTTTTTTATGTGCTGCTTCCACTCCTGAGGGGCTTCAGGGCAACTGTGAAAGAACCATGAATTTGCTATGTCACTTTTATTCTAGGACTTAAAGTTTGACTATTAGATTCCCACTCTTAAGGACTACTCATAGATCTGTTTCTCAACTGTCCTTGCACAGAACTGCTGTACATAAATTACACAGATCTACAGCTGCAATGAAACTACAGCTTAGCCATTTAGCTAAGACACACGGACACACCTTACAGTTACATTCAAAATCCCTGCTTGACTTTTTGTGTCATGCACATTGCTTGGATAGATGACAGCACATCTCATCCATGGGAAAAGCACACTGCTGAGGAAGGTCTGCAAGTTCCCTGCCGGTCGCTGCCCTGAGTTCATCTCTCCGGTGCCTTTGGATGATCCTCTAACACAAGCTGACACAAAGCTACACAAAGTCAACACTCCAACATTTTTCAGACATCATGCTCTACCTCACGAAAGAAGCTAACATTTCCTTCTAAGAAAACCCTAAGTATTTCAGTAGCAACCAAAGAGCTGTGCTCCTTAGTTACTTTCCAAATTTCATTTATTTTAGGCTTTGGTAGCTGGGCAAAGCCAGCTATGGAGAAGGCCAAGCAGCTAGTCCAAAACAAACAGGTTTGAGTCTTGTGATTTGCCATGGTGATGTAACTCAGAAAACCTGACTAAGATTGTATGGTGATACTCCAGCTACTGCACCTGAGAATTTAGTGCTAAGTATGGAACTATCCAAAAAGACCAGTTTAAATTACGTATCTTTATCCTTTTCACAGCAGCTTCCCATGCACCTCTCCCCCCTGCCCTTAAGCACTCCAGTATTTACACAAGTGGATGTTTTTCATCCCAGATTGTATGACAAGTGGGGACTGTGGAAAAAAGCAAGACAAAATGTAATCGTACCACTGTCAGCAATTGAGAAACTAAAGAGATTGATATTTCTCATTTCAGCTGCTGACATTCTCTACAGTAATAACTCAGTTTTATACACAACAATTTTTTCTCCAATCTCGTTTGTATATATGCCCTTCTACTTTTTTCTCTCAATGGTGTCCCCTGAAAACACTGAATGTCATTAAAGCATAGAAGGCTGCACATCTGAATGACATAAAAGCACACAAACATGCAGACATAAGAGCTTTTCCCCACTCACAGATATTAACTGTAAAATTCAGTTCTTTAAACCCTTGTTCTTTTCTAAGAATCAACACAATCAACACCAGTAACACACTACTAAAGTGCTACAGGCTGAGAAATTTGTTACTGATAAGAGGTTAACTTTAAAATAAATATCTTTTAATCTTCCCAATAGGGACATGTGGAAGGTAGGAGCATATATATCCTATCAGGCTTTTGTTGAAAAGTTCTTGAAAAGACTAAAGCACACTTTACAATAACCTGGGTTGAGATTTCCTCTGTATTTAAAAAAAAAAAACAAAACCCACAAACATTATAAGCAGCAGCTAAGATAGATAGTTTCAGATTCAATTGCTCAGAAACTAAAGGGAAAGTGATCAGAAAAATATGTTGTTCTACAGAATGGCAGTTAAGAAACACATAATGTTTTATTAGCAAATTAGTTTGGACAGTAGGTCATCAGAACATTTTCTGCCAATGCGGTATCTTTAGAGAGGAAAATAAGGGAAGCTTAAAGACATACAAGACTTCCTTACAGAAAGAGTAAGCAAAACATCACTGATGCATGCAGGCAGAAATTTCAAAGAGCATGCCTGAAAACCACACACAGACACTGTATGACTAAATAGGGAGGGAGGGGAAAAAAGTAATTATCAGAGACACATCCATTTGCTTATATGCAAAGCATTTATTGCCAAAGATTCATCTCTGCCATCATAGCAAACATTTAAATTTTGATCTGCAAAATTCTGTTCAGCTGTCAAGATATATACAAACCCTTACAAATCTGCTAAAACTTTAGTTTCCAAAGAAAATGCTAATTAGAAACTTATTGTTGCAAACGTCAAGAATGACTATTATGCAGATATGGAAAAAGAATTTTTTATTCTTTTAGATACAAAAATATTTATTTTGGTCACTTGACATATATTTTAAATAAATTCTTTAAGTAGATTTGAATAAAGGTAACAGGTAACAAAAATCAGGTATGTATGTCAACTAAACATCAATTCTGAAATTTTGCCTTGCAGGTTTTAAGCCCTTTTATCGTTAACTTCCCATCAAATGAAAGTAGTATGATGACTGGCACATAAAGAATAACTCGAGCTGAACTGCCACTTTTAATAACCCAGTTTCCATTTAAACAGTGAGATGGCCGTAGGGTTTGAGAATTTGTCACTACCATGTACACCCGCTGATAGTAAAGTAAATGCAGATGAGATGAGCCAATTTTAAACAATGTGCTCCATTTTATCCCTTTGGTCATGAAAAAAATCTAGATAGATACTATGAAAATTAACTACTTCAATTTTTTAATCCTCCCTTTAAAAAAAAAAAGTGTATTAAATGCTGTTAATTATTTTCAGCATTTCATACATGACATAGAAATTCACCTTCCAGCAAGCACAGCTGACAACATAGACATGAACAGAATTTTCACAATGAAAAAGTTTTGATCAAATAAACAGAGCAACTGTATTAGTTTTCATGTTAGCATTTAGAGATAAAGACTTAGCTTATCCACACTGAGTCATTAAGTTGTGCGTCAGGGAGGTCACACACACAGGTCAATTAACAGCTCCAACAGTTGCAGCTATTTTAATAGATTTCTTCTAATGAACACAGAAGATTAGCACTCAATTTCAGATTTCAATGCAAGTCATACCCTCAAAGGGAAACAAAAAAAAAAAAGAATTGTAACTTAAATTCAAATTTAATACCTCCCCTGTAGCCCCCCAAACCTTCCTCTTCATGACCAAATTGCTTTGAGTCTGAGCTTGAGCTCAGAGGTTTTTTTATCTGGCATGTTCAATAATAAGTGACCAGGTTGTATACTCCAAGCTCATTTTTGAAGCTCAGAACCAAGCAAACTGAAAGTTGTCTGCAGGTTCCATGGTATTTCCTTACCAAACAGATCTCAATTCATTCAATAAAATGTTCAAGTTCATTGGAATAAAATGTAAAGCTACAAGTCAGAGTAATAGAACGTATTTTTCTGGCTTCAAAATGCTGAATTTTTTTTTAAATTAAAAATTGTGTTAACTTTCAGGTTAGCCCATTAAACATTAAATCAGAGATGTGAAATGCTAGAGCAAATACATTTTGCATTAGCATCCATATCCAGAATTGCTAAACTTCCCATTAAATCTACTGAATAAATCATGGCAGGGGGGTAGGGGGTAGGTAGAATGTCAAGAGGCAAGTAAATAGAAATGACAGGCAAACAACCAAAGTGAAGATGAAGTCTCACGAAAGGAGTGACAAATGAAATCAGTGCAAGAGAATTGCAAAAAGCACTTCAAATTAACCCAGATTACACAATTTTCTGTGTGCACATTGTATTTTCTCAGACACATATTTCCTGGCAACATTTTGCCTACCTTGAGCATACATAGCATTAATTCATTCAGCATATAATTTAAATTTAAACCAACAGTTTGACTGAGCTAAGTTATTGAGTCTAACCAAAACCACAAAATGGACACACCAACTGCCTAGAAAAGGAAAAATCACCAGCACAACAGTCCCTAGCAAATCAGTCTGCAAAGAAAATAAAGATTATATTGGTCTAATTAAAATTATCTATCCACCTATAGATTCTGACCTTGTGTGTTTTCCATACATAGCTGGCTACTGAGTTTCATTAGACATTAATTTAACTTTGCTGCATGGTCAAGGCTTAGCAATAAAGTTTGTTCAATCACATCTTTTTCCTGATGGCCAATAGAAGAAACCTCACACACATATAAAAGGCAGCACACAGGGCAATGCTCAAAAAATACCAGAAAACCCAGAAAAAGCTGCATTTAGAATGTGGTTCAGGGCCAGCAAGTGAAAATTTGATAAGCCTTTTGTTTCAGTAAACTGCTTGCATAAACAAAGCAATCACAATCCTCAGATCACTACTGTAAATCTAAGCTGACATTAGATCACGTCCCTGCTAATTATAAACCATGTTAGATATGTCGATTTGGCACCTCTGGCATGAAAAGCTGGTCACTACTAGTTTGACAAAATTGAAGCGAGACTAAATGACAACTTCTTCTAATGAGAAGGCATCCCACATCCCCAAATTTTATATAATCTCACACTGGTTACAAAAATTAATACAAAACACATCACCAAGCAAGAGTCGCTGCTGGCTGCCTCCCTGGCAGCAGCAAATTTCTCTGCTGCTTGACGATGAAAACAAGCGGCTCATTTATGTTCACAGACTGTGTGATGGGCGAGGGAGCTGGCATTAAACACTGTCCTTAATACACTTTAGAAGGAATTAATTCTTTGAACATCATACGAAAGGAAGCAGAAATACTTACTAGTACAGAACTTCATTCGCTTCATGCCTTTCATATCTAACTGTTTCACACATCAGTCTGAAAGAGAAGGGAATAAGTTATTTTTAATTACAATTCCTATCGGTGTCACTTTCTAAAGTTAGTCAGCATTTCCACATTTGCCTCCAGCACTTGCAGAAACTAACCATCAATTTAAAGAGAAGTTGATTTTTAATTGAAAAGAAAAAAATTGTTAAATCTAAGTATTAACGCTATTAGTTCATCCAAGATCAGATTTGATTTAGGACTCTAGATGTAATTGCTCCCATTAAAAAAAGAAAATCTGTAAGATGGTTAAAATTATATTGATCTCATTTATTATAGTAATCTAATAAAATTAAGTTGTTTTATACGGAAACAATTCAGAATTTTAGATGTGAATGGAAATTGATGATATGTAACACTGATCAGAAATACCGTGGTATAAAAACCTCTCCCTTTTTCAAGTCAGGCCCAATGGATAAAACAAGAAATTATGTTGCATGGTAAATCAATACTTCTCATTTTTCTAGAATTCAGCAACTTAAAAATTACCATGAGATTTTAATGCTGAAATCCCAGAGGGCTCAAAGCAGAAAGAATTTCCTGTAGGAAAATCCTGTCTAGAGGAAAGGATTAACGCACTTTTGCATTCACTGTCAGCCTGACAAATGTGGCATAATGGACAGGAACGACAATAGAACTTACCATGTACTAGGAAATGCGATGTTAATTTGGTATAAAAAAAATAAACATATAATTTCTGTCTGTTTTTTTAAGGAAATGGACCCTGTAAATTATTGGAGGAGGTGGTAAGGAAACAAACCCCCATGGACTTTGGCTCTGAAGCAGACTGCAAACACCAAGGGTATTTGACAGTCAGAGAGAGATTTGCCTAAGAGGCTCATGTGAACATTCAAGTGATGAAATATTTTAAATTTGGGATTCTCACAGGATCAATCATCAGAACCTCAGTGCACCAATGACCAGTTGCCTGCAAGTGTCTCTTAAAGTAGACAAGTGCTCTCGAATTCCTACTGAAGCAAAAAGTCTCAAAAACGTTGATCTGAGGCCTGGAAGAGTTGGTATGGATTTTGTGTTACATGTAAAAGGCTTCTTACTGCCAGTTCAAACCACTTCCAAGATCATTTCAATAGCCAACATGCTGCTACAAAAGTTACCTTAGCATTCATCTCTTTCAGTATTTTACTTATTAATTCAACCCACTAAAAAAAAACACATAATACTTTCTTGGTCCAGAAGTAGAAGGCTTATAGTGATATCCTGATCCTTCATAAACTTTTAATTGAAAATTGAGATCTTAATTCTCCTTCTAAAAAACAAAAGCAAACAAAAATCCCCTCACCCAGCCCCAAAACCACCACAAACCTCAAATTTTACTATCACAGCCTTTCCCTCAACCCCATATTTTAGATCTACTCTTTAGACAACCTTTGAGAGCTTTTCTTCCAATCAAGGTCTGTATTGCATATAGTTGAGTATATGCATAGTACATCAATTTCAGCTAATGAAAAATCTTCTTGTTTCCTGGTATAGCAAACTTTTGGATCCATGGAACCTTTTATTTTTCAGACACTGCTCCCCACCATAGAGCCAGGTCTTGGCCAAAATCCTTTACAGACCGAAAAGGCTACTATCTGCTTCTACTTCCTGGGTCCTCACCTTCTTGCTCTGATCCTCTGTTTTGAGAGGAAAGGGGAGAGTGGACATGAGGTTACAGGTGAGAAGATACCAGAAAAGTGATTGCTAGGAGTCAGATTTAAAAGTTAAAGTACTGCTCGAGGATAGCCTGTGCCCTACTGATCTGAATGATGCTGGGCAATGGGCCATCTAAGAGTAGGAGTTATAGGAAACAGAATCACTTTAACAAGCAAGTTCTGTTCCCCTCTGAATTGGGAGCGAAGGAAGTACATTCCTGTTTAAGTCACGCAAGTTCATCACCAGCGCCATCTGAGCTTTAAAGCGTTATTCGGACAGCAATAAGGGAGAAAATGCCTCTTAAAGAAAGTAGCCAAGTGTTTCAATTCTCGTAGTAAACTGGAAAAGTTAGACATTAGAGTGGCCAAGTAGTACAAGCCAGATTGCTCCCTAGAACTGAATTTAGTTCTGGTTCATACCAGTGTCTTGAAGGTGATCTTTGCCTGCTTCCTAAATGAATGTAACAAATTCAAGCTGAGATCATCAGCAAGCCATAAGGTAAGTTATTCACTACTAGAGGCTATATTTCACACACCAGTTTCTAATGCATCTCCGAGGTTTCTGTGGCATCCCACTGCCACAAGAAACGTACCCTAAGGGACACCATAAAAGCTTTCTGCCTCACATCTGCCTGGAGCCCAGCCTTTTCCATGTATGGTACTGTAAACAGAAGCTCTCTTCTAGGAATTCACTGTGCTGGGAAAGCGAGTTCCACACATTCCTCAGCAAGGACCTCACTCTGCACAGGAAGCCAAGAAGCACACATCAACGTACCATGCAGCCATATGTGCGCACTTTGATCTTGTAAACAAGTTAACATCAGTTCAACTCCAGCTATGCAAAACTTGATGTGTTAAAAGTCTTGCATACAATAGCACAGCTAACTGAATGCGATCGTGGCCTCTTTCCAAAGCAGAATTACAGAGGCTCCTTTGAAGTCAAACATTCACATTGCAAAATCTGTCTTGAGGACTTTGGGAGAAAGAAAACCACATCTTTTTATTTTCTCCAAATTACAGAATACTGGTTTGGGAATGCAGACTGACAGAATGACGAAGAAAGAGGGCAGAAATTAGAACCTAAACCAGCATGAATCAAGTCAAAGTTGCTTCTGCATCTTCAGATGTGGCAAATGTTGGCAAACCCCAGCATGCAAAATAACAGAAATTCACCTTTTCTCCCCCAGATCATACAGTTGTGCTGGCCACCTCCTACTGATGTACAAATAGCCTTAGAAATCTCTACCTTTAGATTTTTATGTGAGGACAGTTACTTTAAAAAAAAAAAACCACAAGTCTTCACAAAAGATAGGAAGTTCACCTGGAAGTTTTTACTTGAATTTATTTGCTTCATGAAGCATTTCAATAAAAAATATGTTCATGTTGTTACTTAGTAATTTCCTATTAAGCATCATTTGCATGTGTACTGCATCATTTTTCTAAAACTTCCAAACAAAAGCACGCACAAAGTGAAGCACAGGCGGAATAACAGACTCCGCTCTCATGATTATTATATTGCATAAACGATTTGGACTATACACAAACTTCCATACAGGACCAGAACTTGTACTCTGTACATAAAGCATTTACTTTGAGCCTGAAAGTTTGAAAATAAACACCGTATCTAGCACAGAAATGAGGAGGAACATGTAGGGATACACATGCACACACAAAAGTGACAAAAGCATTAGGAGATGGATACGGTGCCAGCCAGCTTTTCAGCTTGAGGCAAGGTACACAAGACTAGTGTATAGTAACAAAGCAATGGAATAGTTGCTTGGTTTGGTAACCACATAAACATGTATGTGTTTTTAATGATAAAGTATCGTACCTTAGCTGATGCTCTCTCAGATTAGACAAGGCTTCCATTCCATGTAAGTAGGAATACACAATCTCCAAATCCTGCAAACATAAGGAAAACATTATTAGGATTCTCAGTTTGGTACAAGCTGTTAAAATACTGTTTTTGCAAAGCATCCAGCACTTTCCTAATAGGGAAAGCAGGAGTATCTGAAGTAGAACATTTCCAAGAGTCTAAAGGCAAGTTGTAGGAATACCTTTGACTATATCTTGGAACCTGACATGGGGAAGAATGATGGTACATCTACATAGGAAAACACAAACACAGAAACCTTTATGATTTTGCTGTCACTATGCATGTCCAGGAAACAAGCCTGGTCCAGAATTCCAGTGAGCTACTTTGCAACTACCACTGTCCTGCTTCCCAATGCCAACACACCCAAACACCTTCATTTATTTCATAAAGCAAGCTCACAGAAATTGGTCTTTTCATGTTCAGGGGGAAAGAAGACGACACAAAGCAGTCTAACAAAATACTCCATTGTACACAAATATT
The DNA here is from genome assembly GCA_013400835.1 of Zapornia atra. NCBI lineage: Eukaryota > Metazoa > Chordata > Aves > Gruiformes > Rallidae > Zapornia > Zapornia atra. The sequence continues at coordinate 12,161 of VZTU01034369.1, forward strand.
TATAAAATTGTATCTTCTTCAAATGGGAGGCTAACCACAAGCTTAAGTGAAGAAAAAATAGTTGGTATAAACAAAAAATAATTGTCACAATAAAAAAAAAATCGTAAATACAACCCAAGTGACACGGTGAAGTGTTACCTTCAACAGTTGTGGACCTCTACTATCCAGCTCACAAAACAACATTAATAAAAATAGGAAAACTTCCTGAGATGCAACTATGGAAATACTACTACCAGGCTAGAGGCTCTGCTAGTGTTATACTTAAAATCACTACAGCACTTCACAGCCCAGAACCTCTAGGGTGATTTAACTTGTGAATTTGATGCTGTTTCATCGTTCATTTTTTTAAACATCCTGGTTAAAAGACATTATTATCCTTAATTCATTGTCAACCACTAGTTGACAAAGTTGAGGATAAACACCTATAGCACTCTCAAAACCTACTGTAAGAAGATGTTCTCAAGTAACGAAAACAATCAAAGCTATAAATTTGCAGAATATTTTGTCACTGGGAGGCATTAGTGTATTTCAAGCTGACCATGAAGTAGAGAAATAATTCTGTTTTCAAACACATTGAAAGAAGGCTAGATGTGGCATTTGGGTAAAGACATTAGGACTGAAGTCCCACATAGAGCTTGAATTTAAGTAAGGAAAAAAGATCCATTTAAATATATGAAGTGTAGAAATGTTACTATACTTGTTTAAACCGTGGTACAGATCAGAAAACATACCAGGAGTTACACTCAATGGTTAAGGCTAAATAAATTACTTTCATACAGTATTGAAAAGAACATCTTTTTCTCAAACTGGAAAAAAAAAAAAAGGCAAATAGTTCGAAAAAAGTGGAAGAAATTAAAAAGTCAAAACACTGTGATTTTGCTTCTATTCTGGTACTCCTACTCCCTTGCCCTCTAGAGGCTTTGGTCCTCCTGTGAGGAGCAGAAGACTAGTCAAGGACAAAAGTAATTATGCATGGTTTGGGATGGAGGCACTTTACACACAGAGGGCTTTGAAGAGAAAACACAGTAGTCACTTGCTATTTTCGCCGCCCCCCCCCCCCCCCCCCCCCCTTTTTTTTTAAACTAATAAAATCATGTGAAAGGACGTCTGCCACAGTCAGCAACCTGCTCACTTGCCAGACAGGCTGGGGGCGAGCAGAGGCTCTGGGGAGCCTCGTGCCAGCAGCAGAGTGAGATACAAACTCGACAGCCCCTGTGGCACTGCCACCACTCATCCAGATGTGCGGGACTCTGCGGCACAAGCCACCAGCTGCCGTGGGATGCTGGGAGTGGACACCAAGAATCAGATGCTCATAACAGTGGATTACATGGAAGAGAGGTTGGCCAGAAGGTGCTACTGTAATTCCTTTTCAGCAAGCCTGTCGAACAACAAGCAGACACACAACAGAAGGAGAATAACCCTCTGCCACCAGCTCGCACTGAGGTTTCTCTCAAGCGGCACAGATTTTTCACGTGGTGAAAGATTCGCAGACCCATTAAGAATGCTGCCATGTATAGGGACCCAAAGAGCTAAAAGCAGAAATGTGTGGTAAAAGGATCCATGGACATTTGTTTTTCAAAACTGCTGCATGACACAAACCTAGCAACGATCACTTCAGATGTACCAAGCAGTAAAGAACCCAGGTTATGTTCCTTGAGCTGAAGTGACTTAAAAGCAGGGGGAATGCATTTAGCCACTGAAAGTATTTGCAAGCAACGCAGAAGATAAGTTTAGTGAACACTTTAAAAAAAAAAATTAATAACCCTTCTTCAAAATGCAAGCATACTTGTTAAGTATTTGCATATATAACATCCCATAGGTTCCCATCACCAGGAACTGCAGATGGCGGAGCTCCTTGCCTCTCAAATCTGCACCTGGAGATCCACAAAAGGGGAGGGATGGGAAAAAAAGGAAAAAAACCTAAACATATTTACTTGTGCTTCCACCAGGGCTTGCTGGGTGCAACAACACAAGGAAGATAAAGTTGAAAACATCTCATTACAGAGAGAGCCAAGGTGTTTCTTTTGATTTGCACAAAGAAAAAAAACCAAAAAAGCAGCAAGAAAACAGACCGGCGCTCCCGGCTGCGGTTTCCTATCAAAGCAAACAGTCATTATAACACCGGCGCTGATGCGCTCTGGCATCAAATCAGACAGCGGTCTCTGAAGTGTGCTGCAGCCGCCCTTTAAGCTGCACATTTACACAGGGCGTCTAGCAGGAAAGAGCTCCCTCTAGCACCGAAATTTGGGTACTGAACCTCAAGTAACACCCAGTATCATTGCCTTCAATTAAATTCTCCATGATGGTGCCAGGCACGGTAAAATACAGCAGAGGCAAAAGAGCTGAATATATGTTCATATACTGTGACTAAGCACTGCACCCCTCCAGTCAGCCTGCAGCATTAAAGCGAAGAAAACCAATCAAAACAAAAGAATTAGAATATCAAGTTATTGTCATTAGGTCACCTCTGCTTTCCATTTACCTCTGGAAAAACTACACTTTCCTTAACTTAGCAAACGTACTCATTACGGAACACAAGCAGCTGTTCTAGCTTCTTAATTAAAAGTGAATTAATGGAATGCAAGAGTCCTTCAGAAATATTTGTGCCAAGTGATGTAAAATCCTGTAAACACATTCCAAAGGCTAGAAATGATGGCTTAAGAAAAGCCATTTCACAAAAATAACTCACACACAAACTCAGGCATTTAAGCTGTGTACATGTTTAATTTTTATATCCTAGTCACTTGCTAAAAAGCTAAAAGTTTTTAATTCTCCGGAAAAGAACTTGGTCTTTCAAGCAGGAGGCGACCTGCCTACGCTATGTATGCTGGCTACCTGAGCACTACCAGAGTAGCTGCTAAATTCCGTGACTTCCACAGCCCCTTCTGCTTGCTCGCGGCGTCCCCGACAGCGGCCTCGGACCCACCCGCAGCAGCCCAAGGCGCCCAGGTGACAGCAGCGGAACGAACGAGGCTTCCTCGGTGGTGGCTTTTACAACGCAAATACTGAAATCACCACCGGGTGGCAGACCGAGCCCCCAAAACTTCCTAGTCGTTCTTGACGCAGTTTCTCCCTTTATTTTTTAAAATCCAGGCTTTTATAACACCTTATAAAACTCGAGAGAAGCAAAGCTGATCATCACTGCCAGCTACGAGTGGTTTAATATTCTTCTATGGGAAGAACTATTTATACAAAAGCACAGGGAAAGCACCAACTTCTGCTCTCTAGTTTTATTCAGCTAGCAGAATTTATTAAAAAAATAGCAAAAGCAACGCAAAGGCTGGGCTGATCGTGCTACAGGAATCAAGTTCTGCAAAAAGCTAGTGGTGACAGATAAAAAAAATCTCCATGGAAACTCCAAAACCAAAAATTAAATGCAAAGCACAAATTAGTGCAGTTTTTGAAGCATGTTTTTATTTAAATGAGGACTAAAAGACTGAAATCCAATCTATGCTTAAATTTGTACCACAGCCAAAGTCATATGCTTGGGTTGCTGTGTGTGGAGCAGCCCAAAATTTGTTTAATTCAGTGTTATTTCTTAATTTGTTTGTCAGCTGCCTCAGTTTAAAGTTTTGACTGTACTTGGAAACAGAACCGAGACACCCAAGTTTTAACACAGGTCAGCTTCAACTACATCTGCAGAAACACACTGGTCTGCAACCTTACCTCTGCTCTCCATTCTAATAAAAATCTGCATATGCTTATGTCCAGACATTTCCCTCCATTTCATTTGTGCTTCAAACATATTTGGCAATGCCAGTTACACAAACCAGACAAACCCAAACCAGAATGCTGGCCCCAAATTCATGCGAGCTTAATGAAGAAATTTTTACTGAAGTAAAATGAGAGGGATGTGAAAATTTGCTACTTTGGACTGAAAAAGTTAAACCTCTCTAAAAATTACAGACTGACTCTGTTTTCAGTCCTGGTTTGCATTTATATGTGACTGACTACAGCCACAGTTAAACAATAAAATGCTGAGCTGAGAAAGTCACTGCGCTCTCAGCAAGAAATTCACTCATTCTGAGAACTGGCAAACAAGCAGAGAGGCAATTTCATCTTACAACAGTTTGGCTTATTTTAAATCAAAGGGTAAAAATAAAATACAAGTCCTTAATTCACTGTCTTGGAAGATGGGGTGGGAGAGAAAAAAGCCTTTTCAAAGCACCTAATATGCATCTTCAGCTCAAAAAGATGTTCTTGCTGAGCACACAACAATTTCTGAAAGGCTCACCTTTGTTAAAATAACCCATCTCATTTGGCCAACACCAGTAGCACCAGGCTCTGAGGGGAGGGATGGAATGGGAGGGTGCACCCTCTCCCCATCCCACCCCACTCCCCATCCCATCAGACCAACCCCCAAGCCCAGGTTTCACTGGCCCACCCAGTGCCTCCCCCACCGCACTACTGCCACCTCCCTGGCCCCATGGACCAGACTTCAGGCCTCTTTGTTGGCAGCATGAAACCCATGAGGTCCGGTGTCAGGGTCATGGAGGCAACAGCTCCTATGGTGGGGAGTAAGTAGGACCTCAAAGTCTTCAATGGGTTTATACAGACCATGAAACTGCTAGCAGGAAGGGAGATGTTCATTGTTTCTACATGGCTGACTGAACAGTCATTCTAGCTCAAAGTGGAACCTCCCTTTTCTCTTCAACTATTTTAATGTTTTTTCCCCCAAATTGCAATATACTAACAAGAAAAGCAATGCCAAGTTTTACTGGCTAAGGAGCAATGAAGCCACAATCCAAACCCCGGCTGCAGAAGTCTCTCATCTCTTTCCTTACAGCAGCAGGATCCTGTAGTTTTCCCTTTTCTTCTCCCACCGGATTTGACTGTCGACCATTCAGATAGCTATACCAAGCATATATATTCTTTTCTTTTCCTCTAGCATTGATTTAGCACCTGGCTGCACAGGCTCCCCAAGGCCAAAGCAGTGTTTCTTTTGGTGATGCTGACAGACTGGACTACAGCATCATCCATCCCGTCTGGCTTAAACAGAAACTTCCATGTTCACACAAGAGACGTGTCTGCTCACATCTAGTTCACACTGGCAGGCCAGGCTCCCACCAACATCAGCTCAGGAAACAAGTTACTGCCTTCAGAGACAGCAACCTCTAAAGGAAAGGCAGGGCAGAGGTGGGAAGGGGGCGGAAAGAACCCTATGTCAGTCATCCCAGCCAAACCTATCTCCAAAAGCAAGACCTAAGAGTGAGCTCACATCTTGCAAATATTAAGCTGCCAGCAAAACCACAAAACACAACTTACACCATGACAAAAAAACCCCCAGTATTACTGACACCAAAATCCCTGCCATGCCCACGTGAAGAATTAATCTTCACATCCAGCTTCTGAACATTCACAGTTGCTATGCAGGAGCATGCCCAGGTATGCATGGACTAATCAGTGAGCCATACCAAGACTAATTTGTTGAAGAGATTAAAATGAAGTATTTGTCATGTACTACAAATTTTTTACATACTTTTTCTTACATCAGGACCTTCGTGTTAAGGAGTGGGGGCCACTGCATGGGAAGCATGCCAGAATCCAAGCTATCACATTACAATCTAAGATAAACTCTGCTTTTAAACTTTGCTGCATGCTACCACAGCCGCCTTCTGCAAGCCCTTCTTACCAGTGTATAGCATACTACATAAAGATGTAAAAGAAAAAATAACTAAAGCCAAAGCTATAGAAAATAATTTATTGATTTCTTTTTGAATTGGCAGCTACACAGATATAAATTAAATATTTATGCAAAATTACATACGTCAAGTCACCTAAATTAGTACTGTTCTGAATGAAAAAGGGGCCATATTTTAAGCATGACTATATAGTCTGTAATTTATTTCTGTAAATTTACCTTAAACAACTATCAGCTCCCAGGCAAACTGCAAGCCTGGAAACTCAACGTTTATGACAAATTCACAAGGACTCAGCTCAGAGTTGCTCTCATAAGCATCATCACATCACATCACCATTAGAACTTCTTTTTCTTTTCCTTGGCACGGGGCAGAAGTAAAAAGCGCAGGGGTGGGAAGCAAGAACAAGTAGTGTTGGAGATGGGTGGAGAACAAAGCCAGCGTAGGAAGAGCAATGGATGGTAGCAGAGTAGCTTTGCTGTCCCTGATTTGCCACCCACCAGCCCAGTCTACCTTTTCATTAACTGCCTGTTCCAGGTAATAGCTTGGCTTTCCTCAGAACCACAGCTCTCCAAGCCAATGATGGGACAATCTAAAATTGAGGAGTTTCTAAACACAAACATTTCCTTACCCATGGTGCAAGCAAGTGACTAGGATTAAAAGACAACTTTTAAACTTAAAAGCCTGTTAAAGCCATCAAATGCCAAATTACTTATCTGAACTTCAGCCAAATGTATTAGTAGCCACTAAAGTTCTGAAAAAAATTATCATCTTAAACCTGTATAAATTTCCCTCAGGAAATTTATGACTAAATACAACTCCACACCAAGACTAAGCTTGGGAACTGGCCTTAAGCAGAAGGGCACCAAGCCCTCCCAAATCTTCACTTCCTCTGCTTCAGCTAGGCAGTAGGAAAGGAATATGGAAATCATATATTGATCTTTTTAAGACTTCTTGACCCCACAAAAAAACAAACAAGCAAACAAACAAACAAATCATTATTTTAGCTCCACTGGTGGAAGGGTAGGGACATTTGTTCTGGGTTACGGATGGAATTTTTAAACTAGATTAGAAACAGGAGGAACAAGCAAATTTAATCTGGAACTGAAGTACCCGCACATGAAGCTAATCAGGAACAACTCCAAAATCTCACAAAGGAAGAAAGAGAAATTTTAACTGGGAGTCATCTTAGTAGAGAAAAAAAAAAAAAAAGCTTATCCAAAGCCTTCAACCGTATTGCTGCCTCTAAAAGCCAGAGGCTGGAGAAATACCATGGGATCACAGCAAAATAGTTCTAGGGAAAACAAGATGTTTCAATGAGATGCATAAATCAGTCTTCCTATCTTTCAAACACACTTTGTTTTGTGACCAATTTTGTTCTTAAATGAGCTTCCCTCAAAAGACAATTTCATTACATGTTCATTTTTGCATTTTAGGTGGGTTTTTTTAAGAGGAAGTGGGTTAAAAACCTCTAGTTCTATGTAATGTCTCACAGATTTAAATATAATATAAACGGGTTTTGGTTTTCAATCTTGCCAGCAGAACCTGCTCAAACATATAAAAATTAGTTGGAAGGTTTGATGAGCTATCCACATTAACAGACTTTTAACACCACCTCAAGATAAGTACAATCAATTCAACATATCCTGCTGGTCATAAAGCTTTCAGCAGAATGAAGTAAAGAAATTAAGACGTTCATGATTATAATCATTCTATAAGATGGGGATGAACATGGAAAGGGTAGACGGGAAATTAAAGCCTGCCATCTCATAGAAGTCAGTGAACAAACTAATGAGCATAGGAAATTACAGGGTAGTGCTATGCATTTCTTTTCTGCTTTCCAGACTCTCAGAAGTCAGACAATTAAATGCTTAATATAAAAGCCTAAGTTCTGTAGTCAAAAATCCAAACGTTGGTCACATGTCCAAATGCAAACCAAATGGTTTCAATACAAAAGATCTCTCCTACTGCCTGCACAGTCCATAATTATGAAAGGCACTTAAGTTTTTCACCATTAGGAATATATATGATTGGTTTTTTATGCCTTTTCAATATTTATAGCCAACAGTTGGAAGCTTGTACTAATTCTGTTCTATCCATTTTCACATTCACTACATAAACATTCACATCTTTTGTTGCAGAGTTATGTCAGTTCCTAGGGGCTCTTCCTTTTTTCTTTTCTGGTAATGCTAAGGAGATCCTGAAATTGTTCTGAGACAGCCTGTCCTTTGTCCATATTTTCCACCAGCTATATGGAATAAGACTCCTACTAAATGAAAATTGATCTTATGCTAACAAATGTATCAGCTACTAAATAGGACTTATTTTTGAACAACTACTTGTAGCATAAATCAGTTTTACATAAGTTTATCCAAACACAGAAGACTATAATGATTGGCAGCCTTACACAACAATTTGTTTTTAAAAAAATAGGGAACAAGAAATCAAACAGGGAAAACTAAGTGATACACAAGCATCCTGGAGTAGACAGGCAAAGAGTAACTCCTAACTGCAACACAGTTGTAATGATAGAAGCATTTTAGAGGACCTCAGCCTAGAGAATGATATTGGGAAGAACAACCAGACACCCAGGAAAAGGAGACTATACCCCACCATGTATCAGGTTGGGTTGCCTACCAAAAATAGGGTTAGCAGTTAGCTGTGCTTAGAGAATTCCCCAAATGCTGTTACAGCAAGATTAAGATACAATAATTCTCACATATTTTTGCCCGTGGTTGTGTTTGTAGTGATTGTAGTCCAGACAATCTAGGCATAAACCAAACCAACTGCTGTGAAAGAAACACATCGCTCCAGACCTGGCCTAGATGAAATCATAAAAATTTCTTTGTAGTGGGTAAGAGCAATCTATTTTCTGAAAAAACCTTGATTTCTGTAAAGCCTAGGTCAGGGTACTTCAACATCACAGCCAAGTGGTAGCAACAGCTACTCCTTCAAAGGAGTCATTAAAAAGCTGATGATCATTAAAATCAAACAAACAACAAAATCCCAGAAATCTATGCTTTGTAGTATACTGGTCTTCGTAACTTACCAGATTTGTTAAGTGAGGCATGTATTGCAAATGATGAGCAAGTAAGTCACAGTGACATTAAAGAGCTGTCTTTGATCTGTGATAATTGTTCATGTAAACATTTTATGCTTTCCAATGCAAGCAAGGTTTATAATAGTAACAGGTGAAGGCAGCAATGCTGTTCGGTTGACAAAGGGTTAATCTGGTGAGCCACCTCTGCACAATCACTTGTGAACATCTGTCTATATCTGAAGCTATAATGGTCGCAACTGCTCACATTTCATCTGATTTCTCAGGAATACCGGCATTTTACCTTGTTAAAAGGCAATCTTGGAATTGGCCTTGTACCTTTGGGACTGAAAAGCCCAGCAATGATTCACCAGGGACTGTTTTCAGCACTGTCCCAAGTGCTGAACACTATCATGCTCCACCCCCAGCTCCTTGCATTTCTCCCTTGCCAAGAAAAGAAAGAAAAAGAAAACCAAACACACACGCACACACACAAATACACACACACACCAACCCAGGAGCACAAACCTGACAGTCTCCTGGAGAAAAATCTGTTTCCAAGAAGAATTCAATCCCAAGCCAGACAGCAACATTTATTTCCATAGGCTAACCCAAAGCATCAGGGCCACCTCCTCTTTGTAAACTGATAATATTCAGAAGCCACTGATGCCAAGAAGACCCCAGCCACCCCCTCTGGGAGTTACATTTTGCAACAGCCACCATCAACCATCACTGAGCTGGCCAGGAGCCCTGAGCTGCAGCTCACTGGCTTGTGACCATGACAGTGGACTTGGAAGTGCTAGGCTAACAGTTGAACTTGATGATCTTAAAGGTCTTTTTCAATCTAAGCAATTCTGTGATTCTATGACAACTCACATCCAGAAACAAAAGAAACCAGCATGAGTTGGGAACTGTGCTCTGCCAGAATTTGCAACAGAAATATCTCAATAGTACTATAACCCAGAGACAATACAGTGAGTTATTTTCTATAGCTGGCCTATAACCATTTTATATTGCTGGCTTACTTCCAAACAAAGCAAAAACACAAAGCAAAACAAAAATAGTTCGTCTTTCCAACCACCAAGGCAACAGTGCGTATTAGCTGAAGTATAACTGCACCTTTTCTTTTTGCTTCAGACAGCTTTGGGTTTTTTTAATAGATATTGTGTTGCTCAGTTTCTTTATGAATCAAAAAAGCAGAAACAATAAAAGCATGAGGAAGGGGAGAAAAGGTTATACAACAGCTAATTTCAAAGGTTTATACTCCGATATACCTCTTTTATATTCATACATTTAAATGAAACATTTCCCAACATTCAAACATACAACTCCTTTTTAGTTCAGCTTATAGTTTAAACAAAAACTTTGTCATTTTATTTTGTGTTTTAAAAGGAGACAGCAAAGAATCATGNAGTATTTCTTCCAACAGATATTAATCTGACTTCAAGCACCAGCAGTAGGTCACATGAAAATGATCCCCAGGCTATCAGGCAAATGATCATGAAGTACGTATTTGCATGTCAAATCAATCCCCACTCAAAACATTAATCTCAAAAGATGCTAGTGGTCACACCCTTTCAGAGCTAGGATTACTCTTCTATGAAAAGGAAGCAAAGCATTAGAAAAATGCTAGAGGACTTTCTACAAAATAATCGCCAAGGCTAAATTTGTGAGCTCGGGTATGCCCTGAAACAGAGGCTGCATTTAACAGCTCCAAACATTTATCTTTTGGGTGGGTTTTTTTCCTCTTCCTATGAGCAGGGTTCTGAAAGGGACCTGAGTGTATTGGTTGGGGAAGGGAGGGGGGGGACAACACGGTGCGGTGGGTTTTGTATCTTTTTTTTAATATCATTTGAGGATGAAACCATTTCCAGGCTCAGACGGGCTTAGTGGGGACACTGAGTTTTGCACTCTTCAAAGGAGAACACCAGTCACCTAAGAAATTTTCAAGTCAAATCGGGAAACACCCATCGAGGTCAAGCATCTGTAGGGCAGTGTAGTGATACACAGCCCCTTTCTGGTCACCACACTGCAAACCAAAACAGCTGCTCTTGAGTACCATAAAACAGGATGGAAAATCCAAAGTAACAGTCTTCCATTCCCAAATGGGTTGGACCTTCTTTCAGACACCGGGAGAGCATGTGACACCTCCGTAAGCCAACCCCGCTTGCCAGAGCTGCCACCTTTCTGACTCACACTAATGCTCTGACCCTTTAATGGTCCAAATCCAACACGCAGAAGTCACATACATACCTGCAGCTAGCCCACAGGAGGCTGTTCCAGCATGAAGGGCACATGGCACTACTTCACTGGTGGCAAACCAGGCAGATGAGCTGGGTTCAGCACATGTATTCTGCCCATTAAAATGAAGTGACACAGAGCAGCTTCAGCCGATGTGACAGATCACTGCTCTTATAGGGAAGGACACAGTTCTCTTCATTCAAGTCTTACCCAGCACTGCATCCATAAGGGAAAGCCTTCAGGAACAGGACAGAGCTTAAAGGATGCAGGAGTGAAGTCATGTGGTGAAACTTCATTGGAAGGCTCTGCCAACCCCTAAAAAAGCCCTTCTGGAGGGAATAAGGCATTCAAATTGGTTTGGTTGTATTGTCAAACTGTACTCTGAGGAAATCCAGAAACACCTTCTCTTTAGCATCCCCCATTAGCAGCTCTAGATAGCTCTTTCTCAGCACTTTGAAATCCCTTTCGTCTCATCATACTTGCTGAAGGGATCCATCAGATCTAAATCTGCTTCTGTTCATCAAACAAGCTAAAAAGGGAGACCCTAGCACCTATCATCTTCATCAAATTTTCAATTCTGTGCCTTAAGGCACCATATTTGTACCACAGGCTACAGAGATAGCCGTACTGACACAACTGCTACTATCACACACAAGAGATCCTGAAAAGGCTAGGAGTTGGAAATGAAGCTGATCTATTGCTTACTCCATTACCTGACCTGGCTGTATTTTTTATATTCAGTAACTTTACAACAACTGTAAATACACAGGAATACACAGAAATACTACCAGCTATTTCTTTGCGGCCAAGAGATTTGTAGCTAAGAATGCAAGGCAATCCAATAACAGTGACTGGACTTAGCACAAGTTAAGAGGTCAAGATAGAACACTGAATTACTCATGTATAATAAAATACACACCCCTGGTTTCATAATTGAGCATTTTAGCCAAGATCTTAAAACACCATTACTTACAAACTTTTTAACTTGATACAGAAAAGGTTACCTTTTGTTTTGCAAACTAATTCACACTTAGCATATGACAGCCATCAGTTAAAATCTTAACAAGATACTACTTATCAGCTGATGAACAGGCTACATTTGTTCTTAAACACTGAATTCGTATCTTCACAGCAGCTTAAAATCAGGTGTCTGAACTCCACAATTGAACATTAAAAGTACACATGTTCCTTGAGGTTAGAGATTACTGGCTATCTCCTGAGTTAGCACTTTACCACCCAGTCTGATGACTCACATTTTCCTTTTAACACTCAAAGCATCTCCAAGCAGAGCTCAGCTAAAGCTGAAACATCGCACCCCTCCCCAAAGCACCCTGATGGGCAATAGGTGAGATCTCCTCCATGGGTGCCCCTCAGAAGCCCTTTCAACTCTATTAGAAACCCAGTTCTAAACAGGTTTGGGCACCACATCAGTATCTAAGCATTCCTCAGAGCACACTAAGAAATATGACCAACATTAATTACCTGCTTGCACAGACCTAAATGTTCAACATAGAAAAAAAACCAAACACCTTTCCAATCCTTTTCCTGAGTCTAGCACAAGAACATAGGAGTGACAAAGGTGATTTCAAACAGCAGGGAATATTTCTTCCTGAAGAGACAGTGGCCTAGGATGACAAGAACTAGGAAAGCCAGATGCACTGCCATCTCCTCCAGGAACCAGGCAGGAGCCAGGAGGTTTATTCCAGGAGTCTCTGGTGGGACTTGTGGCTGCACTGTGCTCACCAGCACTCCTGAGCTTTGGGCACAGGGGAAGAGGGGTGATTAGCAACAGTGTCACTAAAAGCTGAAGACTCCTACGAAGGCTAGGCATGGTGACTGGGATAAATCAGCTTCCAGGCTGCAGAGGGTTGGGAAGGTAAGGCACAAAGACACGACATCTATGGTGTTGGGCACAAGGAACAGAGGTCCTGGCAGGCTTTGTTATTAGCTTTGGCCTCTGCTGGCCTTGTGCTGCTACCAGTAAAGCTAATTACTGTTTCTGTTCTCTGCTCTCCAACCCCACTGGGAAGGGCTCATTAAGTCAGGAGCCCGGCAATACCCACAGCAGTCTCCATGCTTTTAGACAGCATGTCTCTGCTGGTGAAATAAGCCACAGAAATCCCGGAGAGCGAAGTGCAGAAGGATCACCTCAGGAGCAACAGAGCCGGATCGAAGCCAGCTCTGTGGAAACCCAAGGTGACTCTGCATCCTGTTCACTGCCCCCAGGTCTAGAAGCATAGCTTAGGAGTTACTCATACCATCCCTGCATCAAGCTTTCCTCAGAGCATGCCTGCTGCCTCCATGAAGCACTGCATCTCAACTAAAGCATCCAACGGGACCTGACCTCTCTCTGAAAGACCATCACAGAACATGTAATCCAGACAACTACCGACAGGGAAGCCTGTAAGGGTTGAGATTTTCTCCTTTCTAAACAAAATCCTCAGTTATATTTAACACAGATCATGATTATTATTTCTAGTGTCCAACATATCAAAGGGTGGCTCATCTGTCGGATTTGATCTATTTAATCTGCAAATGGTTAGTAGCCTCAGGCAAACTGTCTAGTTCAAGAAACAGTAGTCAGCGCGTAAACGTTTCATCTGCAACGAGTGATACAACTACAGTGGTTTTGGGTTACAGAGTCACTCTTTCTACATACAGGACCCATGAAGTTCCTAGCTTGTCACGTTAGCTGCTCTGCCCTCCTGCCTTCACCAGCATTTTTAACCCGTTTCACCAGGTCCACTTTTTCATAAAGATCTGAGGTTTCTTCATCCTTCATGAACCTACCAATTGCTGTAGACTAACAACTATATCTACCATTTGCTTCTTCCTAAATTTTAATTTGAAGAAATAAGTTCATTACATTTCTACTACATTCCCTTCTACATTTTCACTAATTCTAGCATTTAGCCACAACCAGCAGACACGTGGTTGATGGCCAACATAAAAATGAGTTAGTAGACCTCAAAGGAGCTGCTCCAGGGCAAGCAGCCCTAAAAAACTATCAAGGGAGAAAAGAAATTGTCACCTCTCTTGGCAGTCTCAGATACTAGAAAAAGACTGAATAAAATGCACAACGGCTCCAAGGCCCCACACGTTTTATAGCCAGCCAAATCCTGTAAAATCTGGTAAGAGTTCTACGTAGGTTCCAGCTGTAGTTTTAACTAAAGCATTTTGGCACTTGTGAAGGTACAGGAAGCTGCCAGGAGCTCTAGAACAAATACATCAGCTGCATATGTCTATGAAAACAATCACCAATGCAGTAATTTTACTTAAAATTCTGTACATAATTTATGGCTGTTCTCATATAGGGGATCCCACAGCTTTTTTCTCTTCCCTCCCTCTGAGTGCAGAATACCAAGACTGTACTGTTTATCCTTGATATTCACTACAACTGAACTGATTAGAAACAAAACAAGATTTAGCTGTGGATCCCTGTCACAGGCAACAGCTTTAATCTACCTGCAGTTCGCAGAACACTTTCACTCCACTTCCACCAAGTCCTAAGAGCTTACTTCCATTTAGAATATACAATGGCCCAAAACTTGCCTTGAAAAGGCACTGAACTTCAGGTAAACCTGCACTCACTAATGTCCATGCCTCCCCCTGCTAGACTGAAGTTCTGTCCTGGAGAAGTGGAAAAGCCTTTTTGCAGCCTCCCAGAAATTGCTTTATGATCACGAGCTCTGTACTGATGCAGCACAGGTACTATGTGTTCTCTTCTGCCAGATCTGCTCAGGTGGGTACTGTACAGATGCAAGATCATGCTGACTGAGACAGTTGCTCCTCAAGTTTCCACAGCAAGTTTTGCCAGAGGACATTCTCCAATATCACAGTCATGATTTATCTGGCTCTGCACCATTGTCTCACTCAGAGGTAAATTCTGCCTTTTTTGCCATTGACTTTCACTCCTTTGTGCCTTTATTCCCTTGTTTGGAACATTTATGAATGAATTTAAAAGCTGAGAACAGTAAATGCCTTGGGTTTGGTGTTTTGATATTGTTTGGTTGGTTTTTTTAAAGCACCAAAATATTACATTTCATTTTAGTCCATCATGAAGTCATGGGTTCCTCCTACCCACATAACCTGAAATTACAGAGGAGTTGCCTCCCGAGGATACCTTGATTTTGATTTTCTTTCCAATGGCACACGAAAAGAGCCTGAACTCAAGACTGCATGCAAGAACACATACTCCCTAAAATTATTAACTTGCACTATGAACTTACAGAATGTACAAGCTGAGTAAGAAGTTGGCTATTAGAAGTTAGCTATTTACTAGGTGAAGGTTACAGTCACACACAGCGCGTGTAGGGAACAGTCAGCCACACATGTATATGCAAAGATTATTTGCCCTTCAGTGAACCAATTGATAACTCCAGGTAGAATAAGGTCAAAAATGCATCCTTAATTATATCTTGGGAATGGTGGGGAATTGGGCAGACAGGTCTGTTGGCACATGAGGGAAGAGTCACAACAGCAAGGGTGCAGAGAGATGACCGTCAACAGCACGCTCAAGTTACTGCAAGAAAGCCTACAGGTTAACTTTGTACTGTGCTATTTAATAGAGTTTTCTGGAGTTACTTCAAAAACATTAAGTGCTTTGGGAATTAATTACTTCGTTTTTACATTTTAAACAGTGAAATAAAGCATTTTTTGAGCAGAAATGTTGTATAATACATTCTTAGGTGTTTCTCCTCTTGTAGGCTTTGGCAATAGCTGAGCACCTTGTGGCATCAGTGTGGTCCCACTTGGTAACTATGGGAGTTTATGTAAGGGCAAGTGGTCTTATTTTTGCTGCAAGTGATTTCGAATTCTGGAGGGACAGGGCAACAAATATTGTAATCAACACTGATCCAGAGATGTAGCTGGAGAAGAAAGGACCAGTCCCACCAATAACTGAGTTGCAGCAGGCCTGATTTCACAGACTTTCCAAAAGTTGGTTATAATTCCCTTTTTCATTCAATTAAACTTAGGAAGACTTTAAAAAAAAAAAAGTAATTTTACAGAAATAACTTGAGTGGAATTATGAAGGTTTATCAGCAAAGAAAGATTGGGTTTAAGCTTGATTTTGTACTCTTGCAGAAGAAAACAAACCCTCAGCACTACGCTAACAGCTGTATAGGAACTGATTAAACTTGGAAACCTGATCTAAAAAAGTTGAAAGATAATTCAGAGAAAAGAGATAGTAACAGCTAAGGTTGACACAAAGGACTATTTTTTCAAAGGTACATATCAAACAAGTGAACTGAGTACCCTATCTTTGATTTCAAAACACGTATTCTTTTAACTGAAGAAAGAAGGTTTCTGTAAACAAACTGTACATGTCTCAATTTTCATCACTCATGAGCCCACTGGCTAGTTTTGAACCTATTTGACAGCATGATAGATTTACAACAGGAAGGGAAAGAATCCAAAAATGCAAAGAAACTGCAAGCAATGAGGTAAAGGGCTGGGAAGCAAACAGAAGGCACAAGTTGGGAACATCAAACACTGGAAAATACAAATATTTACACACATTCCTTATGCTCACAGAGTAACTTTTAAAAAAAAAATTAAAACCTGTCAAATACTTCATACCAACACAAGTGACCTGAATCAGCAGTTCAGCTTTTCCATGCTTTCTAAAGTTAAATATTTAACACCAAATTTCCCTTAGTATTGTTACTAAAAGCAAGCTATGTGTTAGCAAATCAGAGCACCCTACTTGCTTTCAAGTTAGAGATACGCTTTTATATTGCCTAAAGAAAGTAACTTTGAGAAAAACAGATCTGTAAGTTTAAGTAAACATGGCTTACACAAATTCTCAGATCTTGTAAAAAATAATGATCTCTGATGCATAACATTTTGCCCAACGAATAAGGAAAGGACAAGCCCATGCTTTCACTCTTGGCTCTCATTGCAAGCTGGCAGAGGGCTCAGGGAGGAGGGGGTGAGACCTGGAGAAGCTTGAGCACTTGGCAATAGGAGACCAAGAAGTCAATATCTGGCTGTCTGACAAGACAATTTTCTGGCTGTAATCTCATTCTCTTAAGCAAATTAAAACAACAACAAAAAAATTGCTCTCATTGCCCTTCTGGTTAATGGCATTTCATTTTCCTCAACAGCCTGCTGTCTGAGTGCTTAATACGACTATTACCCAGAATAAGTTTTATTTCTGACCTCAAGCCAGCAGAGGAAAGTCTCAGAGGCCCAGAATGCACTCACAATGCTGAGATGGCTCACATGTGTCCAGATTAGCTCCTGGAGCGTGCCTTGTTGGCGAGCGCACGTTTTACTAAAAACATGCTTCACATACAGAAGAAGGTTTGTGGGTTGACAACTTATCCAAAGAACAAAAAAATCCAGACATAGCAGCATCGTGTAAAACAAAGGACTCTTGTATTCTCTATTCACTTGATACTAAAAAGTATCCTAAAATAGCTTGAAGCAACGGTAGAATTTTGAAAGTTAAGTAATTAAGAAATAAGCTGAAACAGGCTTGCAACAAACATACTCGAGAGCTTTCATTTATTTCCAAGAAAGATTCCACTGCCACTCAGTACCTGGCTCTGGCACCAACATTTTCATTCAGAATCTCATATTAATGAAAGGCACGAGGAGATATATCAAAATAGGTACAACTTTTTCAACAAGAAGTGGTATCACATGATTTTTGTCCAAACTCCAGGAAAGCATAAAGAAGAGGCATGTTACTGCAGAAATACATTTTGACATTATTAAAATTTTTGATTTAGCCTTAGTAGAAGCTCACAGTTTAC
Organism: Zapornia atra; assembly: GCA_013400835.1. Taxonomy (NCBI): domain Eukaryota; kingdom Metazoa; phylum Chordata; class Aves; order Gruiformes; family Rallidae; genus Zapornia; species Zapornia atra. Next base: position 29,839 of record VZTU01034369.1, read on the forward strand.
AAGCACCCATAGTGAAGTATCAGAAGATGCAATAAAATGCCTGTATTTTTTAAAGACGTCTGAGTTTTTTCTTTTTAACATCTACACGAACATATCAACGTCAAATCCCACAGTAATTATGTTTTTAGAAGATTCTGTTTCAGGTCAGTATCTTACAAAAACCACTTAAATATTTATAAGCTTTTTACACAACATGGAAAACAAAAACAGCCAAAAAACCTCTTACTACTGCTAATAGATCTGGTTGTCTCCACTGTTTTTTACTTGACCATTAGAACCCAAACAAAACACAGTAACTGTTTTGAGACCAAGCACAAAGACGTCCTAATTATTAGAAATCCCTCAACAAATCTAAGCAGCAGAGCAAGATTAATACAGTCACAAGACCCAGAGATTAATCTATTTACCAAAGAATCCATGCAACAAAGCGGTCTAATACCAAAAGATTACTGAAGCTAGATTTTCAACAAGATAAGAAGGGTCAAGAGACCTAAACTGCGTAAAACATCTCCCTAATAACGGCTTCTTCTACAAATATGTTCCTGAAAAAAAAAAAGGTACTACCTTGCTGGCTTTTAATTAAAATGTCTTATTTTAACCAAACTGTCTAGATGTGTTAAATCAAGAGCACATTAAACATTGCAACATAAGCCAAGTAACAAGCTGACCAGTAAAATAAGTCCTTTGTTTTTAATTGCATTTAAAGATCTAGAATGGATGCCAAAACAAACAAAAAAACAACCAACCAAATAAGCCTTATCTGATTCCCACCAATGCCCCCTCTCTCCCCAAATGATCTCATATCTTGGAACAACATAGTGTTTCACATCAGTAAATTAAAGCTAAATTTTAATTGAATATAGAAAAAAAGGCTAAAACTCCAATTGTAAAAACATTATCTATTCGGTATATTCCACAATTTAGATCCAGGATCCTTTCCCAAAAACTATTATAACCACTTTAAGAGGAAGAAAAAACAATTTATACCAGATCTAGAACAGAAACTTTAACTAAGCTTAAAAAAAACCTCATTGAACTAAGAAAAGGCTTGGAGGTACCCAGACTTGATGGCCACCTGCAAGCAAGCAGCATGGGGCAGACTTCCAAATCCCAGCTCAACAGAAGATTGTACAGTAAAAACCAATAACCCAGAACCTGGAACAAGACAATTCAACTAGAAGTTTCAAGGGTTATTGGAGTCTTTGTTGTTTTGCTTGTGGATTGTGAAAAATAAACATTCAGTCTGCTTACCCAAAGGATTCAGCAAATCTTATCACTTTACACCAGGACCAGACAGCTTTCAAAGATGCATTCACTACAAGTTACAGGCATGCTACAGAAGACACCAGAGGACTTCCCATATGTCATAAGGAAACTCTGATTTTAACACACTCCTGATTATTTAGTCAGAGACTTCCATTTGCATGAATTCTAAAGGTGCATTCTTAATAAAAACAGTATTTCATACAAAAAACTTCTAATCAACCTGGCATTGTTGTCACTGGAGTTTGCACTGGAAAAAAAATGCTCACTCTTAATTCACCTGTTACCTAGTACTTTCCATTCAGCTTTTTTTTTTTCCATTCACACAGCATGAACTAGATGGGAAACACCTTACAGCTCCTAAAATCATGCACTACACAAGAGGAACGCATGCTGGACTAAACTGTACTCCCTGCTTCACAGGCTATGGTCTTTACACTGACGCCTGACCAGCACAGGACAAGAAAAGAGGTCCCAACTGCTCATCCGTAGCATTTCAGGGACCCTTAACAAAGCTCAAGATGCTTAAGCCATAAGGCTGGGAGAGCACTCAAATGAAGACAGAGACCCTTTCTTCCATATCTAGGGCATCCAACAGAGGGGAAAATAAGGATGACACAGGGATTAACAACCTATTACAGCTCCCAAATTCCATGCTCCAGTTTCAGAGGCTGGCCAACTGGTCACAGATCCCAGAAGAGCGTGTCCTAACTGAAAAAACTGTACCACCAGACAGTGCCACTCACTCCCCACTGCAGCCTTATCCAATTCAATGCCCTACTCCAGTGACCTGGTGAAGACAGCATGGAAGTATCTGCTGATAAACCATGCTGCGCAGTCAAGATAACCGACCTGAAGGAAGTAGACAAGTAGAAAACATTCAGTGGTTGAATGTGGGGCAGGACTTTTCCCTGCACACTAAACACTTAATGTTCAACACTTGGTCATCAGAAATTGCAGACCTGTGGAAATATTTCTGAGGTAGTCAAATGTAAGTGCGATATAAGAATCCACAAGTAAACTCAGGGCTATACTGTAGCTTAAACTGTCAGTACTGGTAACTTCTACATTTACACCACACCTAACTCAATTTTAGGAGCAACTTGTACCAGCCACATCCTCCCTTCCTTTTTGTGTTAAATAATTATCTTTAATAATGCTTTTATAATAGGCCCTCATTTTCCCACAGTCTCATTAACCTGGTGACTTGAAAACAATAGGGCTTCTTGCATGCAAAGACAGAGGATGCAGCTGCTTCCATCTATAAATAAGATGTTGTTGGATCAGATGTGACTGCTATTGTTTCAGCAGTCCATCGGTTACATGAGAAGATTAGAAGCAAGGGTCAAGGTGTATTTTTTTCCTTTCTTTGAATTGAGTGGACCACTATCCAAAAAAAAAAACCAAACCCAAAAAAAACCCCCAAAAAAAACCCCCAAAAAGGTGAATAGAAGATAAATACAAATTTAGGCAAGCCACCTCCCATATACTCTAGCTTAGTGACATAAGACAAACCTGAACAGTAATGACAGAAACCACTGAACAGTGGAACTGATTTTTCATTTTAACATATTCACTTATCAGTTTTTGGAGCTGTCATATTCGGTACAAACAGCAATACTTTAACACACCTGCGGAAAAGTGTATCTGAGCCTTATTCATTAAGATTTTTCTAGCTTTAAGGTCTATCAGTACGCGCTTCCTAGTATTTTAATCATATTTCAAATTTTCAAGGAGAGCATTGAAGAAGCACAGTATAAAAGCCTGTATTACCAGCCAACGAGACAGGAGTACGTTTTCTTAGAAGCATGAGTTTAGGAAGCATTTCACTTATATCACACTCCAAACCAATCTACAGATACCCAGCACTTTGAGCTCTACCCTTGAGTAATGAAAAGAACAAGGGAGATACAAAGAGGGGAGGATGAGGAAATCCAAGTGTGTTCAGCACTGATTTATGAAGCTGCATCTGAAGGAGACAAGGATGTATCCCAGCACCACGAGCAATAGAGGATCCACAAATAAAAAGGGGCAAAAGGAGAAAGCTGCTACCTACCCTCATCAAATACTGAAACTTCACTGATCCATGCCAAAGATTTATTCTCCTAATTACATTGTTATGCTACTGGCTAATCCAAATTAGGACTATTGTAAATTAAGTTACATTAGAAATACTTTGATCAGCACCTTTACTTCATAAAAGTATAATTTAAGTTTTTCTGGAGAAAGCCCATTAAGATAACAGTAAGCTCACCACTGGGATCTGCTGGTGGCAGAGGAGCTTTGTTTGGCTGTTCTGCTTTGTGAGAAGGGCAACTCTTTCCTTCTCTGAAGATACACAAAGTCTGTTCTGAGGTGTCTTTGAGCTCCCAGGAGCTCCTACCAGCCAGGCTACTACAGTAGGGGTAAGTCCTGAGCCCTGACACGGTACCCACAGAGACACTGAACCTTTGTTATTTAAAAAAAAATGTGTTTACATCTTTCAAGGTACATCTACAACACAATCTGCCAGGCACGCAAATACATCCCAGCAGGCTCCAAATTCAGGAACGCCTGAGCCGACCATGACTGCATCTGTCCTACACAGCCTTACAATAAATACATATGACAGATTTTTCTTTCTAGATATGTGTATAAGGAAGATAAATATTCCTGACAAGCTATATACAGTCTGTGGTAGTTTGCAGACACTTAGCATCATACCACTGTGGCAAATTTAGGGTTAAGTTTTGGGTTGTCTACATAGGTTGGAAAGGTAGGGATGCCCACAGAAATAAATAAATAGATATATAAATAGATAAACAAATAAGAAGGTAGGGAGAAGAACCGTCAGAGGGACTTAAGGAGGAAACAACCTGCAGTCAGGAAGCCATAAGCATTTCGGACAGAGTGAAAAGCACAACCCAACATAAACTAGAATGTGCTTAAAGATTAGACAGCTAGGAACAGAACTCTGCTTTGCCTTTTCATGTCAAAAGTTTACATGCATCACGTTGGAGGAAACTCTCTTTTATGCTTACTAGCAGGAAAACCCTGCTTTTAGACTCAATACTGCCACAAGCTTCCAGCATCTATCAGTGACTGTGTATAGCATAAGAACATGATATACACCAAGAGTAACAAAGCGATACACAGTAATCACCAAGTGCCTTATGCTATTCTTCCTCCATAATGTCTATGAATATGTAGAGTCAACATCAGGAGGATGGAGCCAGACTCTCTCTCAGTAATGTCCAATGACAGGACAAGGGGCAGTAGGTACAAGCTGGAGCGTAGGAGGTTCCACGTGAACATAAGGAAAGACTTTTTCACTCTGAGGGTGACAGAGCACTGGGACAGGCTGCCTGGAGAGGTTGGAGTCTCCTTCTATGGAGACATTGAAAACCTGCCTAGATGTGTTCCTGTGCGACCTAATAGAGGTGATCCTGCTCCGTCAGGACGGGTGAACTAGATGATCTTTTGAGGTTCCTTACCACGCCTAACATTCTGTGATTCTGATAACCGACTTGCATGTTTTAATGAAAAGAAAAGCACTAGAGAGCATATACAGCAAGTTGTGCTGCCTCCACACACATTCACCCCACTGACAAATGTTCAAATTGAGGAACAAGCCTAGATTCAAAATTAAATAAACTCTGCACCAATCTGCACAGTTCCACACTACTGATGATCTAGTTCCCTCTTAGTCATGGCCAGACCATTTGAAAATAATTTTTGTGTTGAATCACACAAGTCAACTAGCATCTGGAACTATAATAAAAAAATCCTATCTGAAAACAGCCTAAGTCACTTACTAGCTGGTAAGAGGATATGCTACACACACTCACATTATGCAACATGGATTACATTCTCAAAACATTTTTCAGAAAGGATTATATTTTTCCAGTTCTTAAAAAATAATAGTTGAGCATCAATAAAGGATTTCAATGACTTGCAATCATTTCCAGATATATTATAAAATAGCACACAGTAGTTAGACAAGCTCATCAGATAGACAACTGTGTAGTCCAACACATTAACTTTCACAGTAATGTGTCTAAAGTCGTGATGTTACAAAGTTATCTTAATGTAAAACTTAATCTGCCACTTACCGTTTTCCTGAAAATGTAATCTTATTTTGGAAAAAAACAAAGCAAACAAAAAAACCACCACAAACCCCAGAGAAAGTTTCAGAACTGTATCCCTTAACTTCAGTAATGCTGTGTATTTTGCTTTGGGGTTTTTTTCAACCTCCTATTGCACACATTTCATCAGTTAAAAAATTATGTCATAGTAAAAAATGGACACCGCAAAGTTTACAAAGCATCATACACCCTATAATAACAAAAAGGTATTTTCCTATTTTCAAATCAAGTTGACAGAAGTTGTGTAAGAAAACACATAATTTCTTTAGCATATGCTCCAGGCACAGTAATAATATACTAGATCTACCCAAACTGAGTATCAGATAAGCTATGGCAGCACTCAATTTGTTATCTGTATTAGGTACCATACATGACATGATTGAGCTGAGTATCTAGAAATCTTTGTATGACTGTTGCCTGTAACAAGGCCAGGTACAGCCTTCTCATTAGAAAGAAATATTTCCTGCTGCCTGCTGTCCAAATCTAAAGCTGTCAGGTGACTTCTGGATAGATTTTAAAGTAGGTATTTCTTGTGACCCAGTAAAAAGCAACTCCTCAAGATCTGGTATTTTTTTCCTCTACTCCAAGCAATACATGGGTAAAGCCAGGCAAAACTGTATAGTATATGCCTTGAGATTGCATAGCTAAATATATGAGTTACTGACAACAGAAAACATCACCATATTAACAAAAAAAAGCCACTCAAAATAGAGAGGAATTTGAGCAAGTCAGCTGTAGCTCAAACACAAAGACACGGAGGTAAAAGGAAGCACCTTCCTTGTTGCATAAGGAAATATCCCCTTCTTCCCAGCAAAACACTCTTTGAAAGAGCAGCTATAGCAGTACAACCCGCCTGAGCATTTCCGTCACGGCAAAGATATGATCAGGAAAGGTCATGACCTGTACTGTTCTCCCTACTTTTTATTTCCCAAAGGTATCACAGTACCAGCAAATTAAGGGAACCACAGCTTTCCTTCCTTCTCTCCACTGCACATCTCCCAACCCCCAAGCACTTGCTATACAAATGTATTTTACATGTATTCTTTTTAAAAAGCAGACTCAATAAAAATCTAAGTCACACGCCACCTCATACTTTTTTAAACAGCATTAACATTTATGGTCAAATTTACTTTGTATTTGCATCTGATATTTGAAAGCTGAAACAAAGCACAAGATACACAGATCATTGCTTGGCCTACAATCTTCCACTGGATTTATGGTGAATGAATAAGCTTTTGCAATTTCTACATTTTTTGTACAGTTATAATTTAACAATAGCTGCATACTGAATAAGTACAGCCTCTTCAGATGAAAAAGAAAATTAGCTATTCGAGAATGAGAATAGAAATTGCTTCTTTCATTCCTTGTCTATGAAAATAGACAAAAAAGACAGGGTACAAAACAGACAGGGATCTCCTGGAGAGAGTCCAGCAGAGGGCCACAAAGATGATTAAGGGCCTGGAGCATTTCCCCTGTGAGGAAAGGCTGAGTGAGCTGGGGCTGTTCAGCTTTGAGAAAAGAAGACTGGGAGGGGATCTGATTAATGTTTATAAATATCTGAAGTGCAGGGCACAGGGAGAAATGGCCAGCCTCTTTTCAATGGTCTGTGGAGACAGGAGAAGGAGCAATGGCTGCAAGTTGGAGCACAGGAAGTTCCGCACCAATATGCAGAAGAACTTTTACACAGTGAGTGTGTCAGAGCACTGGAATAGGCTGCCCAGGGGGGTTGTGGAGTCTCCTTCTCTGGAGACATTCAAGGCCTGTCTGGACACCTACCTGTGTGATCTGTCCTAAGTAACCTGCTTTGGCAGGGGGGTTGGACTCAATGATCTCTGGAGGTCCCTTCCAACCCCTACAATTCTGTGAAAAAAGCTTAATTTTCTTTATCTTTGAGCACAAGACACTACTATCTCCTGAACAGACTTTTGCAGATCTTCAAATTTTACTCTTCCTGTTTATCTTCTGGAACAGGGATTTGCAAATGCAGAGCCTTGGGACTTAAAATTTGCTATTATTTTGCAGGAGTGCAGTCTGATGGTTGGACAAAGGCGACCAACATCCTCCACAGAAATCTGCCTGCTCAACTAATTTCAGGTTTTGCACTGAACTTGGAAGCCTAAGAATTACAGATGCATTATATTCACCTTGTTAACAGAAGCATTTGAATGTGTTTCCATTTATTCAAGGATAACAGTAATTTTAACAAGCAACTGTCATATTGTTGGCTCTTTTTACCTACCCAGACAGAAGTCAGATAATTACCAAATAACTAGAAAAAATACATCAGAAATAATTTTAGACAAAAATTTAATATTTGTGTGATCAAGTCTACACTTTTCTCCTTATCTGGCATCGCCAGTGCTTAGCCTACAGCATTTACTATGTCACACTGGCATCCATTTGCCTATATGTTCTCATTAACAATAGTTTTGAATAAATCAGCGCAGTCTGTTCAAAAATTGATCTGCAAACATAAGGCACGTACAGATGTAGTCTGATAAGTTATTTATTTGTCAGATGAAAGGAAGGAGTTTGGTGGATAACAAGAACAAAGTGAGATTCATTGCTTGCACTACAGTCTCTTGGGAAAGTTGCTTTACTTTCAGACCGCCTGTGTTTACATCCATTAGCAAAAGTTTCACTGCTCAGACATTACCAAGACAGCTTAAGAACTATTTTTGCAAAAGCCAAAAAGATCAGTGCACTAAGTCAGAGGGTTGGATCATTTCCCTCTCACAATACTCAAACACAACAGTGCCCCTGCATTAGGATTTCCGTTGTATCTGTCAAGTGACAGGCACAAACACACAGAGCACCTTAGTAGCTTCATTTTAACAAGGCTTGTAAAAAACCCCCAAGCTTGTTAACATAAAGCTTTTCAACAAATTTAAAGGTCACAGATCAAAAAGTATTAGTAATTAAACACACAGGCAATAATATAACCAAAACACACATTTTCAGCTACATTTTGGTTTTATTTGGTTGGTTGGGTGTGTTGGGGTGGGTTTTTTTCTTTCTTTCTTAGACTGGATCCAGAAAGATTACATGCTTTTAACGTACACAGAATACAGCCACACAGAAAACTTAAAACTGGAGAACATAACTATTTATAAAGAAACACAAACCCCCTAGGATACAGTTAAAAAGGAAAATAGTGAAGTATTCTAGAAAGACATTAGGAATACCTTTGTGGGCTGATTTAAAATACAATCTTCTAATTATTAAGCTTTTTCAAAAAATTATGTCTATGTCAAAAAACTTCTGCTAAAGGTACAAAATTGACAGGGTACAGTCAGGGGACAGACAAAGTATACATAAACAATTTTTAAAAAGTCAGTCCTACACAATGCAAAAACATGTATGAACTAATAAAAAACATCCTTGCATACTACTTAAAAACATGACCATTTTGTGGGCCCATTAACATAGCCATGAGAGAAGTAAATCCTGTAAGCGTAGAACTACTTAAGGCTTTCTAGAAACTGCGACTGAGAGGCCATCTAGTCACTTCCTTCGAAATAATTCGAAAGCAGAAGGGCTGAGGGGGAAGAGTCTGCTCTGCAAGACAAGATTCTCAAAGAGCTGTCTATGTCAAGACAAGGCAAGAGGTCACAGGCAACAGCAGATCTCTAGAAATAAAATTAAATAGAATATACAGACTATCCAAAAATATAGTCTGTATGCTCCAGTAATAGGACCATTGCTGCAATGGAAGTTTGGGAAGGAATACAAACATTTTAGGAAGCACTGTGCTGCATAATAGTGTGTGTAACTGCAAAGGACGGATTCAGTCACCCAGGCAGTGCTTCTATTTCAGTCATAAAACAAGGCTCAGCTGTATTATGTTAGAAAACAAAAAAACCCCTCTCTTCTCATTTTGTTAATAAGCCAGTTTCATAGTTGAGGCTCATCATGTGGTCTTTTGATTGCTTAGATTTAGTAATACTTCTACTACAAATTATATATACAAACTATTATGATTTAGACATGCTCACCCACGCAAACAATTCTTAAATGCTTGTAGCTTAAATCAAACAGCAAGATCAAAATTCTGTATTCTTTCTTAATTTTGCTTTTAACAAAAGCTACATAAACCTTTTAAAGTTTCTAGCAAGGACAGAAACGAGGAGAAACCCTTAAAAGAATGAAATTACATGAAGATAAATTTATTTTCTAGCAGCAGTAAGCTATAGCTGCCTTCTCCTAACTTGCTGTCCCTGAGGACACAGTAACATATCAGCCATCTGCCCTTTATTAGAAAACACCTGTAGGAGATAGCACAAAGACTCTGCATTATTGGGTTACAGCTACTTCAACTATTTATTTCCTTGATAATTACAACATTTAGCTTTTTAGGTGATGGTTATTCTTGCCATAAAATAAAAAGGACATAAAATAAAAAGGAATAAAGAAAACATGTGCCTTTCACCAAATCACAGAGTAGTAAAAGCACAGTGAGTTCAACTCCTATGGTTACCAAGAAGTGCTATTCAACTATTTGTAGTATTTGGGAGAGTTATTTAAAAGCTTTAAAAAAAACCCAAACCCACATCATGAATATAAAAGCCACCACAACCAGCAAGCGGTGTTTTGGTTTTGTTCTGTTTTCATTCAAGCTGAATGTCCCAGTCCACCTTAGAGCAAGCGGAGGAGGGAAGGGAAAAAGAAAATCAATACATTCATTTCCTCCTTAGTAGGCAAACTAGTGCCACATGTTGCACAGAAGTTTAACAGGTAAAGCGTTTGTAGCTGCATAGTTTACTCTTTGAAACAGTAATCATAATATAACAAATTAGTTAGGAAGCCTGTGGAACTCACCAAGGGTAATACCACTGGCAGGTGAGCGAAGCCACTGGCTTTTTCCGAGTCCCTCCCCACTGCCTGCCCAAAGCTAAGCTACTTGTTTTCAGCTTAAGAAATAGGCCATGCAGATGAACAAGTGACAGACACTTGGGATTACATTCAAGTGTCAATTTGACACTTAAGAAGTTAATATGACTAAAGAGAGTGGTAGCCCCAGTTCCTCATTCTTTAGTACCAGCCCAGGCATGGTAATTGGTTTCAGTACTCTTAAACCAGTAAGTTGAGTTCCCTTGAATCTATCTTTGATACTCATCTCATCTCTGACACACATTCTTCCCTATTTCTACCTTTTGGCACCTGAATTAGGAGAAAGAAGGTGACAAGCTTAACCACAGATCGTTTTCTTCCATGAGCTTAATCAGAGAAATCCTAGTTCTTGCATACCACTGAGTCAGAGTCCTTTTTCAGCCTTCACCTACACCCTGAGAGCTGTGAGTTACAGAATAAATTATTCACTTTAAGTGATTGTGCCTACCCGATACCACCAGCAAGGAGTTGTACAAACTACAGTGATCACTGAAGTAAAACAACTGAAGGAAGCAAAAGCTTCACCGCATGAAGCGGAGCTATCGATACTGAACCTAAAGCCTGTAGGTGGTTTGGGTTTTTCCCCACTCCAGAATACCTATCAAAAGATTCTTCTAATTTTAAGCTTAAAATGCTTTTTTTCTTTTTTTGCTACTCATCAGCCACCAGTGTCAGGATTCACTATCTGGGTGCCAAGCATTCTATTCCCCTTTTCCCGCAATGCTGAACTAACATGAATGCTGTAACTGAATGTCATTTAATGTAAAAGTTCACTTGCATTTGTGAGAGCATGTTCTTTTAGTTCAAAAATTGGAATAATGCTGGACAGAAAAGCTTGACCCGAATTAACAGACAAATAGGGGCAAGCAACATTTCATAGGGTATAATTATTAAAGCTCCATCTCCAGGAGTCCAACAGAATTGGATTTCTCAGAAATCGCATGCGGCCATAGCTCATTGCTCAATCAGGGTGGTACAAACCATTGTTTCTCCAGCTCCTCTCTCCTCCTCCCACCAGCACTCAGATTATTCAAGGTGACTCAGAATTTAGAACTGGTCACAGCTGCAATAAATTCCTGCTTCCTAGCTTAATGCATACTGAAGACACTCAGATACATTAAGAAAAAGAAAGGTTGAGGAATGGACCAGAAAAAACTAAGTATCTGGGCAGGCCTGCGATACTGAGAAAAAAATTAAGCTGCCTACCTAACAATTAACTTTCTGAACACAGAATGCAGAACAGTATTTGGTATCGGTTTGTTCCTAAACTTGAGTTTAAACATTAATTAGCCACTTTTGTTCAACCAAAACTAAAAGAAAGCCAAGTTATACCCTGAGGTAAGGGGGGAAGAGCGGTTGCCTCATGAACAACTCCAACATTCAACGAATCCATCACAATCACAGAGACAGGAAAGCCCTCAATATTTTCTTCAGATGACAAATTACTTCCCCACTTTATCCTTTAATCTTTTTCTATTGAATATATTTACTGTAAATGAAGATTTCAATTTAGGCTTCTCATTCATAAGTGAGAAGGGCAAAACCAATTATACTTAGGAGAATAGCAACTAAGTATTTCCTCAGCTCTTTAATTCTGATGCTTCACAGCAGTTATACAGCTTGGGGAAAAAAAACCAAAAACACAACAAACCCTCAATGTTGGCAAGTTGTTTGCTTTGTTGAATTACAAACAGATTCCTTTGAAAGGAGGAGGAAGGGGAGATGAAGCTGCAGACTGATAGTTCTGTGCCTACAAATAAGAGTAGGCACACAATAATAAACTTGGAAAAGCTAGGATAGGTAAATAAAATACAACAGTGCTAATGCTCTGATTTGTTACAAGCAATGAGTCTATCAATCCAACATGACAAATATAGAAGGAATAGTGTCAGTCACTAAGTCCAGATGCCAGCTGATCCAGGCAAGTAGATACCTTACTAGGTTATGAGATTCTTTTCAACTAGAGAATAGCAGGATAACTTTGACCAAACACAATTGCCCATCTTCATTAAATGTCTTAATGCCAAAAAGCTGGACTGCAACTAAATCACACTAAATACCTCAAACTGTTACAGAAAGAGAGTAGTAGCTGGAATTTCAGCATGCTTTTCATCAGTTTTCAATGCAGCTTCATCTCCCATAGGCACATGCCACCACAAACAGAAGCATACCTACAACTTCTACACTCACTAATACGGAACAGTTCTCCATGGCTTCAAGCAAGAGAATCTGCTGAGACCCCAGGAGACCCCTGTCTCAAGCACCCACTGACAATTAACAGTTTCCTAGTTATTAAAAATTTTAATTTCTTTTGTTTAACTTGTGGTCTCCCCATCCTCAGGGCTTCTAGACCACAGGCTTATGCTAATCAGGGATCTCCCACCAAAAGTAAGGGCTTGGGGAAAAAGCAGCAAAATCCAAGTCTCTTAACACAGTTCCTATCATTCAGGTGCCTCCCTTTTTAGACATACATATCAGGCATGCAGTACCCTCCAGCATCACTTCAACAGAACTTCAGCCTTCTTTCTCCACTGCATACACCCAATTAATGCACCCATAATTGCACCATGGCATGAGTACAGAAAGGAAAATGCCGGTTCAAAATTGTCCTGTAACATTATTCTAATTTCATAATGGCATCATCTGGAATGTAAAGGAGGAATTGCATAATTGTGCTGTGAAATGCCAATTAAAAGTGGTATTAAAAAATGTTTTTTAAAAGTGACAGAAAAACAAGCAGAAGAATAAAAGAAAACACAAAGCTATCACTGTTTATCAAAGTTTGTTTCTGAAATACGTACATTCCTTTGTCATCCTCCTAGAGGCATCCAAACAGGATTTCCTGTATTAAACTCATTTTTCAGCTTTAAGTAGTGTGAACAGTGAATCCAGCTTTAAAAATATTGACATTAAGAGCATAATGTTTATCCTTTGCATAGGTATTGAGTGGTGAGTCCCATTACCCAGAACTAGTACCTCTAAATGAAATGTATTATCCCATTTTTTTTCCCAAGTATCACTGTGACCTGAAAAATCCCATGATTTTTTGTTTGTTTCATTTAAAAATAACAACTCCTACTCCAGGCAAAAACTTCCAAGAGGTGCAGGCACAGGAGAAACCTGCGCTGTCTGAGGCTGGTTTTCTGTGGCATCATGCTTCCCAACTTCACAGCTGCTGCTTTAGGTAAGGACAAAATCCATTTAGGGAACCAAATGAGATCATACTCGAACAGATTTATTCAGAGTTAAGGTAATTTCTGTACACCGTTTTCTTCTGTTATGTAAAAGTTGTCATTTGCTGTAGCAAACAAAAGACTACAATTGCTTAAAAGAAAAGCATAGCTTTAAGCTCATTTGGGAAGTGACACCTCTCTCATTACCAAACAATTACCATTTATTATCTCTAACCTGCCTTGCCGCAAACAAAGACGGATCCTATTCATTTGCACTTCATAAATACCCCAGCAGCCCAGCGCAGGAGCAGGTCCCACACCTCAGCTGTGCCCTAAAAGCGAACCGGAGGAATTAAGAGGGAAGAGACTGCCACTGCCATCGACTGTCACCTCCCCTGGGAGCACATGCACACCCGTTTCCTCTGCAGCAGGTCCTTGGCCACCCTGGGCACCCGAGCAGTGAGTCTGTGTGGTGATGTCGTCCTGCAGGAAGCCTCCTCGATGCAGGATCTCATTAGAAACAGGTTTGCTGGATATTCTGATACCATTTTGTCTTCCTACCCCTTTCTCATTAATTTCATAAACACCCTTTTTCCCCCCACCATGCCTCTCTCCAGGGTTCTCTGAATTCCAGGCCAGAAAGCTTGGAAGTGTTCACAACCATCTTTTTTCATCTTTCCTTCCCCATCAGAGTTATGCACACGTAACAGCTAAGCATCCAAAAGTTAATCCTTGCCATATCTACCTCCTTTAATTTCAAACTCAAAAGGGGGAGTTCAGGGACAGCTGACAGATACTGATTACAGCAAACGTTAACTTACACATTCAAAGCAGGTAAAGGGTCACAATGAGAAGGCAAAAAGCAAAATAATTACAAGAGAAGCTAGGTGAGCAAGAGCTACACAAACCCTCAAAGGCTACTTTCAGGAAGGGTTACGGATCAGCAGAACTATCTCATAGCAACTTACTCAAGTGAGTCAACAATTAGTGGTTATTTTCTGTTTGCTCCACATAAATTACTATTTCCCCATCAATGCTGTTCCAACAGGGGTGTCAGAAACTCGCATACTGCAATGGATACGGGTTGATATACTGAAGACTATTGCTAAAAATGTTAACTTCACCTTCCTCACTGCTCTACAATATATACCGACAGTTTCCAGTACTTTGAGATTCCAAGTGCAACTCTAACATATCTCTACAAGCCTGTGCCCATCCTGATGCTACAGTCAGCTTTCCAGTATGCCTCGGGTTTACACCAACATGCACATACAACAGCACTCACGCTGCCCCAGTCATGCTCCATCATAATGCATATTCGACAGTCAATTCTTTACAGTGTTATTATTTGGATTATATATACCTTGGGAAAAAAAAATGCATCCTTCTATACTTTCTGGAGGACTCATTACCAAATACAATGAGTTGATTTTTTTTATTCTCATAAAATGAAGTCATACAAGAAATAAGACCTTTATAACATGGGGAAAAAAATCAAATACACCTACTGTAATAAATTCAAATTTCTGTTTTTGGAAGCATAACATGACTGGAGCATAGATGAAGCCATATGTATAAGACTGAGAATAAATATACCCTAAAGCAAGTTACAGCTTCTAGAATATCCACACTCCTGTAATGAGCTGCATCTTGTCTAAGCACATTAGATTCCTGGACTGTTGGTTTTCTCTCTCAGAAGGGACAAGTATGCATCATTTCCATTTGTTTTCAGACAGCAAGTACTATGAGAAAATGTCATCCACTATATTATTCTCCATTTTTATTGTATGGCATTCTGAAGCTCATATAAACTTAAAGGATGGAATAAAAGAAACCATCCTTCTTGAAAGATAGGTCTTTATTTCCAAAAAACTTGAGAGTTACCATCTGCAAACATCTCTCTTCCTGCTCAGTCACCTCACCCTTAATCTTCTAGAATTTATTTTTTTTTTTAAAGTAGATATCCATTGGATATTTTTTACATGATCAACAGGATGCATTTTTGCTTGGAACCGCACAAAAAGAATGGGGATATGGTCACTATTTTTAGAAATATCAGTGCAACATGGAAATATTTTCATGACAAGGAAAGCCAAGAAGTCAGACATTTGACTAATGACCTTTAATGAACCCTAAGCTCCCTTGGACAGCATGAATTATTTACATATTTTGTTTGGAGTAAAATATCTCTCTTTCACTGCAAATCAGATCTTTATTTTTGCAACATTTTGTATAGAGCAAGGCCATGAAATCAAGCTACAGGCTTTGAGCACCTGTTATAAACTCTCGCAGGTCATGGCCCACAATATCTACAATGAACTACAGAAGCAGAGAGAAAACACACAGCTTAAAAGACATGTTTTGGGAAAAGAGGAGATCAGAGGTTAAGGTGATAAATGTAGATGCCAACCAATACATACACAACTTACACACTCAGCACTACTGTTTTACTGTTGGAAAACACCTGAGCACGGCATGTAGTTCATATCACCAAGTTCAAGCATTAACAAAAGTCCCTTTAATAAAATGAGACTGCAAGCTGAAATCAATTCACTGAGTCAAGACTGAAGAGTCTCATTTAATTACCCCACAAAAACTGTATACACATCCTTTTCCTGAAGGAATCCTTAAGCATTGTATTTAATAGATTGGCATAATCACTCCATAGAGCTCAAGAATCCTTGCTACAAGTACATTCAAGAAATCCTTGTGTATCCTTTTCAAATGAATTGGCCAGTAAAGATTTTTAGTCAACCTGAAGCCTGTATATTGAGAAATTGAAAGGGAGTGTGTTCTATGCACTTCAATGTGTTTAAAATAATTCTGAATGTATGTATAAGAAGTATCAAGACTGTACACATCAAAAACAAGCTCATGGGATGCAACAAATCCTTTCCAGTGGGTGTTAACAAGAGTTCTGCCTACAGCATATGCACCGTGCGGGCGCTGGGGTGGTTCACCATAGAACATCCTGCACCTGGGAGAAAATTAAGTTAGCCTCCCAAAACTACCAGTTATAGAGAAGTTGCCTTAAAAAAGGACTTTATTATCAGATATCAGGATGTGAAGACAGCAGGCAAATACTAACTACTTCATCTTTCATTGAGACATGTATCAACTTGATATTTAACTTCATACAGTATTAAAATGTACTATTTTTTTCTCCCACAACATCATTACTCTCTAGTTCCTCTATGAGTTGTGACAACGGAAGAATCACAAAAAAAAAAATCCATCCCAATGAGGTCACTAAGTTTGCTAGTGTGAGGTCACTAGTTTGATAACTTTGCTGTTACTAGGCAGTACCATAAAGGCATTATAGCAAGTTAATAAGCCTAGAAAACAAGAACACATCTGCATGGTTATTTTACAGTGTTTACTTCCTTCCTATTTGCTACACAAGCGAGCTAGCCTTACTTCTTTCAATTAAATCCTACGTTTTAAATAACAGCATAAAATTGCATATATTCCACCCAACACAAATCAGGCCCCTTTCAAAGTCACAAAGACTCTTCCCCTCCCATCATTCACTTGTCCAACATGCAAAGCATAGTTGTCAATCACTTCACATCCCTGACAGCATAATTGCTGAACAAAACATGAAAAATGCAAGGAGGGTTGAGACTAGAAGAGATACCACCAACATTCCTCCCTACACACTTTGGTATTAATTTAAGGGTTCTCCTTTGTTAAGATTCTCCTCCAGTCATTGTTGCAGCAAAATAACAAGGAATCTCTTGAAGAAGGTTGAGAAGGCCTTGAAAGCCAGTATTGCCAAATACTTTTGTTTTACACCACTCCTCATTCCAAAAGCAAGCAGTAGCATCATTCCCAAACAGGTGCCTATTCTTTCAGGAGCTGTTTTATCTTTGCCCCTAGCTCTAAGACACCATTTTCTAATTTCTTATCTGGCGCACACTCTCCCCACTCAGCCTGAGCATACATGTAAGTTTTCTGCTGTAGATGCCTAACAAAAACTACATCTCATTGAAAAAATGGCATCTTTCTTCTCACTTTGCTACTGCCAAGTCATTTTTCCTCTAATACTATGAAACATTATATGAAATGGCAGAAATGATGAGGCTGTGACAACTAATAAATCATGATAATGACAATAATAATACCATCTTTAACTTGTCAGATGTCCTTAGTTATCTTCACGAAACAGGCATTTCCTTTTAGTAGGTACCCTTTTAGATATTGTAGCATCAACTGGGAAATTCCAAATTGTCCCTTTCCAAATGAACAAAA
>VZTU01034384.1:0-11761 GCA_013400835.1 Zapornia atra
GTTCCCTAATTTCCATAAAAGTTTTGGTATTTTTGTCTGCTTCAGAAGTTTTTTTGTGTGGCCCATTGTTGTAATAAGGTTTGCCTGCTTCTGCTTTCCTTAGTAGAAGGAAATGCCATATCCTTGGCTCAGCTTATTAGCATGAAACACTAAGCCAGGGTTGACCCCAGGACAGGAAATAGAGGGACATTTCCCTGTTCCTTGATCCACCACTGTAAATCTTCATCGTATATAAGATCTGGAAGCCTATATTCCTCCCTTCTTGCCCTCATTTTTAACTGAGGAGAAACATAGTGTATAAGCAGGGAAAAACCTGTGATACTTGCCAGCAGCTTGCCTGAGCTTACCCATCAGCAGATCAAAATACTTGGTCATACAGCAGTGTCGTTTCAACAGAGGTCATGTCTCTTCATCTCTTAAGTGAAAATGCACGCAGGTGCTTGAAGTTTCTATAATGTTTTTTTAAGCATTTTGCAATACCTAATAACAGCAGCTAAACTTTCCAGACAAGTAAGTCTTTTCTGTATAAATAATTGTGCATGATGTGTTCAGCCCTGTATATTTCTCACAAAGTACAAATCTGACTTTGTAATAGAGGGAGATAGATTTTCAAAGCTTAGTACAGTTCTTTCAGTCTTTTATTTTCTTTTGTTAACATGTCAACTGCAATGCATCAGAAGATATTTATATACTTCCTTGACGAAAAGTACATAAAATTAAAATATTTTTATAGTCAAATTTCTGTATGAAACTTTAAATTTCAGCATCTACTTTTGGATTACTGTATGCTCCTTTCAGTGAATACTGGTTCATAGAAACTAAAAGCTGCTTCATTCATAAGCAAGAATGTCGTGGTTTGGAGATTCAACACTAATTTGCTCATTAAACATTGCATAGTACCAGAGATTATGTTTCTCCAGTGGTTAATAAATGCTGTTAATTTCCCTGAAAATTGTTTGGTTTAAGTTATTCATGTAGGTTTCCTTATATTACTCATAAAATAAAAAAACCTTGATATTTCTCTTTACATAATACTATATTGTGTACATTTTCACAGTTAAAAATTCACATTAATGACAGGAAAAAAACTTTGTTGTAAACATTCTTACTATCTTTTAATCAGATAAATAGGGCAATCTTATAAACTTTACATTTATTTCTTCGATCTACTATAGGTTTATACATACTTATACAAGAAAAATATCTAGAGATATGACCTACAGTGAGTAAATATGGCATATAATATGTAAATGCTAAGCAAAAGGCAATAAATAGACTTTTAGCATATTCTTTCTCAATATTTTCTTGTTTCAGGTGACATGTGACAATAGCAAACAGCAATAATGCTATTATCAGCTACCTGAATAGAAAATATTTGATCTCCTTTACGGGCATTAATTTTCTCCAGGAAAAGTTTCTTTCATTTCTCATATTTTACCTGCATATTAAATATTTTATTCTTCAAAGTGATTGTGAAAATTCTCCTGTGATTATGAAATTTTTGTGGTCATTTCAGTTTATTCTTCTTATTCATGTTGCGTTTAGGTTATAAATTTCTTGTGGTACAGATTTTCTCCCGGTGTACTCCTCACTTTAATATTTTATTAACAAAGCAGGTACAATAACAGTTTTGAAACTAACACACTATAGTTCTCTCAATTAATGCAAAATAGCACTATATATAATTTTATTATATGATAACATAAGCATTACAGGTTTTGTCTATAAATGTGGACTACATTTTCTAAATAAATACAATTACCAAGCTCTTATGTTATTTCTTATATAAAATAGTCCAGCTTTCTAAAGCTATATAACACTATTGGGAAGCAAAAATGATCACATTTACATTATTTTACAGTTAGATAAATTAAGGAATAATTAGATTTTTTTTTTTTATGAGGGTTTCTCTGAGAACTTACACACCAATAGCTCGCTCCAGCTTTCATTTTACCTGTGGACTGCCTTGGACAATTTGGCTGCACAGACACAGTTACAAAGGAACACACATAAAATGGTACTACACAGGTTGCTGTTGAAGTATTCACCCAGGTTGCATCAGCTCTGGTCTCACTTTCCTTCTGCTGAGTCAGACAAGAAAGTTTCCCTTTTTTTTAGGCCGGGTGGAATAAAAAGTATTGAGTATTAAGTCAGCAATGATCAATGAGTCATTTTTCTTTCCTATCTTTGTTTGTCTTCTGTTTAGGCAAACAGAATATTTAGATACAGGGATGCCAACTTTCAGACATCTAAAAGGCTTAGTGAAAACGAAGAATATTCATGCAGTGAATGAATTTCAGGGATCTATATCTTTACCAGAAATTGTAATTGTACACAAGGCGCAAACTTTCATCACTAAAACAGGTCCTTTGAATTGCAAAAGAAAACCATTTATTTCACCATGGAATAAAAGGGCCATTGCAATAAACCAATTGAGATGAAGATTTCCACTGTTCACTTCTAAAATTAGCTGAGAGGAATTCTACCCACCTCATGTTTTGTAGGATTTTGCCCTATACTCAGAAATATATTTTTTTCTCTTGTTGAACATTAGAAACAGCATGTAGTGTAAGTTGGTTGTGTTCCTTCTACAGTCAAATGGGAGAAAGGCATCTTGAAAAACTAACTGATCTTGGATTGTTGATTAAATCACTTTCTAAGACCATCTCTATCTATAATAGAAGGACAATACATAACTATGATGGCAATACTTAACCATAAAAATTAAGTTGAAACTTTAACTGAAAAAGTTAAAGTGAGATGAATCCCACCTTAGGAGAGGAGGAACTAGTTTGATTCTTGTACTTAAATGCTGAATAGTTATGGGAATTACAGGAATTATTTAGGAATACTCAAAACTCTTATAAATCTATTGTCTTACCATACAAATATCCCTGCCTGCTGTGACATATATCTTCTCTCCCTGGTTACCTGGTATTTTGCAAGTCTTAATAAGTCTTGTACATAGCGGTTTTGTACTCTGAGTAATTAATCAGATTTTAAAATCTGATATTTTCTATACTAATGGCTTCCTACATTATCCAGTCTCACAAATCTGTATAACTAGAATGCTCCACTAAGAATGCTTTGGTTTTGTCTGAGCATTTTAGGTTTTTTTTGGGGGGGATTGTTGGGGGTTTTTAATTATAACTATAATTGCATACACATATGCAACAAAAATTAATTTTAGGTAGAGGAGAAAGCAGTCCTGCTTTCTTTCAGAAGCTGACCTCCTAGACATGCTGAGTATGATCTGACAGAGATCATTACAGCAATTTCCCACAGTCAGTAAAAAAGAACAAAATGGTATAGTCATTCCCACTTACGGTTCACTACCTGTAATAGTAGATATGTCCTATCATGATAGCAATGGGTTTGAAAAAAGAAAAAAGAAAATAACACAGAATCCAGGGGAATTCAGGCATTCATGTATGTTGTGTCCAAAGGTTATTTTACCTAATAACTGATTATAAGCTGAAAACTTCAGATATACAATGTGCATAGCTATTTATCACAGAAGAAATATAAAAATAATTTGGTGGGAGAGTCCACATTGGCAAAAAAGCTGTGAATCATAAAAGCTGTCATTACTATATCCATTACATTGTCAAGTATAATAAGCAAGGATTGTAGGAGATAAGTGAAGGAAAAACACCCCAAAAGATGAAGAAACAGAGACTGATTTTAGTTTAAGTGGCTTTGTTATTTTTGAGGCATCATCTTAGAAAGTCTGGAAGAAGAGAAATTGGTATTGTGTCACTTAGTTTTCTTATTAACAAACAACAAGGGAGTTATTCAGTCTAATTGGAGTGTTCTGAATATCTTTCTAAGACTCCACTCAAGTTTGTTCTGAGCACTTCATGTGAGATTTGCCATACATTTGGTGGTTAAAATATCTCACTTTCAAGTCATTTGGAACTCGTTTCTTTCAGTCTAAATATAAATATTCATTTCATGTTGCATATTTAGAATTAGATCTTCTCCTTGGTGTCCATTTAACCTGAAATGATTGTAACTACTTGGTGAAATGCTGGAATAGGTTACCTAGAGAGGTGGGGGAGGCCCCATCCCTGGGGGCATTCAAAGTCAGTCTGGACGAAGCTCTGAGCAATCTGATCTAGTGAAGATGTCCCTGCTTACTGCAGAGGGGTTGGACTAGATGACCTTTAAAGTCCCTTCCAACCTAAAATATTCTATGATTCTATGATATTTCTACTATTTCATTTTCTTTTTTGAGCTCTTAAGTACACTGGCCAAGCCAATGAATTGCCTTGCCTTTCTCACTCCTTCTCTCAAGAAACACAAACAAAAATACATTAATAAAAATAAACTCACATTGTAAGAAAGCACATCAAAAGACAAATAGAAACAAGCATGCACAGGATAATCTTTCTGATATTCTCTTATAATATGGGAAGGAAATGCATGCACTGACAATTACTTTCTATCTGTTCACTCAAAACAGAGACTCTGCATGAACTAGTATCTCACAGGTAAATTAGAATTATAAGCTTTGTCACAAATTTATTACACATCATGGATCACAAGGAGTGGATGTATGTTGCCCCTCAGCCTCCTCAGTCTTGATGCATTCCTGGAGTTCTACACTAACCTAAAACAAAAATAAAGGGTTCACCGTGGATTCTAAATCCTCTACTTGTGTGTGCAATGTAGCATGAAGGGAAACTCAGTCTCTTGACTGAAATATCTGGGATTCAAATTTCCTTTTGCTGATATATTTCTTGTGTTTTGATAGCAAATTTGGTTCTTTCTACAAATTTGATTAGTCTGCTTCTAGATTTTTTTTTAACTTCCTTTATCATAATATATATATAAAGCAGAAAAAATCTATTAAAATTAAAATATTTTATAACAAGTGTTCTAGAATCTGAGAAAAAAGATAAAAAGAAAAATTATTGTGTTTTGGGTTCATTTCTCATTATATAATTTAACAGAAATTAGATGACTGGAAAGACAAATACAGATTTCTCTGAATACAATAAATCTGCATCATTCAAGTAACTTGTATATAAAGACTTATTTTAATATGGTCTGATAGACCATATCTGTTGGTAGCAATGGAAATAATGTCATTATAGGGCTACAAATTTAGTCTGCACTGACATTGTGTTTCCATGTACAGATTAATTTATGTTTTCCAGAAAGGGGCTTGATTCTCCTCTTAGATCTTGTACTTTTTACGTAATAGAAAGCAAATACTTCAAATAACAAAATTGCATTTATTTGGTGATTTTTTTTTGTAAACTCTTTAAGGTAATTATTTTTTTTTTTTAAAAGACAAATATTTTGGACAGATAGGCCAATTACAATGGATAAATGCAAAATATAAAAAAAAAATATTATCTGTTTCCACATACTCATTTCAAAACATTTGCAGTGGTATTACTTTCTCAAAAAATATAAAATAGATATATTATGTAACTTGTCTCAAATTATTTGATGATATAATGCTTTCTGAAATACCTCCATGATGATATAAAAAAATCCACTCTGAAAATATTTAAGTGCTTGAAAAAGTATACTGATTTTACTTTTTACTCATTTTGCCATTTACTGGAGTGGGTTCAATTGCAGAGTTCTTCCAGAAAAATATGTATTCTTCAGGATTCATTCAGGCACCTGAACTGACTTTCTACTGCTGCTTTAACATCATACCTACTTGAAACATCCATAGGAAGTTAGCAGGTTTCATACAATCATAGAACCATAGAATATGCTGATTTGGAAGGAAACCCTAAGGATCATCAAGTCCAACTCCTGGATCCACACAGGACAAGCCAAGTCAGAGCATGGAGCTGAGTGCATCGTCCAGACACTTGAACTCAGTCAAGTTTGGTGCTGTGACCAATTCCCTAGGGGCCCTGTTCCAGTGCCTGACCACCCTCTCAGTAAAGAACCTCTTCCTAATATCCAACCTAAACCTCCCCTGTTGCAGATTCATACCATTCCCTTGGAATCTATCCCTGGTCACCAAAGAGAGAAGATCAGCAACTGCCCCTTCACTCCCCCTCATCAGGAAGCCATAGACCACAATGAGGTCTGCATTCAGAGTCCTTCTCTCCGGGCTGTATAAACCAAGGTTTGACACAGAAGTTACCTCTGTTTTTATAGGGCAGCAGCTACAAACTTGACAAAATACCAAAATTTTCCTCGCATGGCATGAGTTACCTGGACTCAAGCAGATGAATCACTTTTCAGATGCTGCATTGACTAGCAACACATATACAGCACATTCAGTGACATTTGAGACATTTCGAGACAGCCACCAGCTCTACTTTGGACTGGTACATATGACATAGAGCTGGCTTACAACTTTCAGAAATCCATCAGGAAACCAAGGAAATATGAACAAATTCCAATAAGCATTTCTTAACTGTGATCTGATCCTGTAAGTGCTAGTAAGCTAAGCTACTTTGCTGAAATGTAAACCTAAACAAATAAATTTCCCAAATTTAGATGTCTTAATGTGGAGTTTACTTGTATCTTAGAGGTGGACTTTTTTTCAGAACTGCTTACCAATTTTCCTTTCAAGATGTTTATGAAATGAGGAGAGCTTGTGTCCTTGGTAGAAGTACAGGGTAATACACTGTAGTGTGATCATAGTAACTGTAGTAACTGTAATGCTTTCTAAGCAAGAAAGCAAGCAAGGTTGATGAGCCAATTTCCAAGTACATTGGACTAAAGTTGTTGATCTATATTCAGAATTACCTCTGAACAAAGACATTAAAATTCTAGTGAAATGGAAACATCTGGTGACCTTTGTTTGTGTCAAAATCTCTTGAGGGCATAAATGATCTTCCTTTAGTGTTTTTTTACTATGGTTATCACATGTAGGTTGGTAGTGGAAGCAGCTTCATGTTTGGGGTCTTTCATTGTTACCACAGCACAAATAATAAATGTGTACCACAAACCAGCAGGGAGAAGATAGATACTTAAACACTTTTCTGGTACCTTGTTAATTAAAAGAGATAATTTGCAATTAAGCAATAAAAATATTTCTTAACATCAAAGAGAGATGAAGTCTTTAATCTTAGACTGCCATTGGAGAGCTCAAAAGGAAAGTGTAGCAGTCCAAGTGCATGTATGAACTACAAGAGAAAAATAAGCCTACAGAAAGATTAAATAATTATGTTAACAATAAGAAAAATGCCTTTACTGACTAGCAAAATAATATTTTAAATTACAAAAACATATAATTGATTAGGCACCTCTGTTGAAATCATTAAATCTATGATTTTTGTGCCATATTACTTTGCCTCCTTTAATATCCTTTAATGTTTTGTTGTGCAATATTTAGCTGCACCAATACCTTTCAAAATGCTAAATTCTGGCAGCCCATTCTGTGATTTTTTTTTCCTCATAGGACAGATTAAAATACAAATGAACACACAGTATGATTGCATGATTGCCCTTTTTGATATGGAGTTACTTTTGCTAGCTTTCTAAAAGTCATTATTACCATATTACTTTCTCTAACTAAACCTGCTCTGAGTGGGAACTTTGGCCAGTTGATTCTCTAGGTCTCCAGTGGTCTTTTCGAAAGAAATATTTTATGATAAACCAAGTTTTCTAGTGTGATATGAGAATTTCCAAGTTATCCAAGGCATCCTCACACAGACAGCGAACATGAAAAATGACTTGCAGGAAACCCAAACCTTTCTGCAGTGCAAGCTGGATGTCAACAAGGATACAAAGAAAAAAAGAACTGAACACGGTCTCTGGATGAGAACTTAAGAAGCCAGGATTGTTTATGCACAGTAACAAATGGTGTTGGTGGTGTTGGATTTCTTTCTAATAATCAGTGACTATGCCCAGAACACAAGTAATTTTTCAAAAGGATGTTAGGAACTTAGCATATTCTGATTTTTAGGTTTCAGTAAAAACTCCTGAGGTTGAGCATAAGTCATGTAAAACAGTATGAGTCTGACATGAGGCGCAGGGAGGCCCTTCAGTTGAGTCATGAGGTTCAGAAAGGACCCACTTGTCTTTAAAACTTCTTCTCAGAGAGGAACCTGGATGTGTCTTCGTCCAGTCTTAGTCCCAGACTTGGTCAGCAGTTTATGTCTAAATGATTGTGTCTGTAGCCCCTTATCAGACCCATAGTTTTTTGTCAGATCTCTCTCAAGAACTTTCACTGAGACAATTTGAAAAATTGTGTGTGTGACTGATATAAAAAGTTTGGAATTGCCACTGATAAATACATGGACTGCAAACATTGAGCTTGACTTAATAGTTCAACACTTTTGTTAATGATACTTTCCAAGGGTAACATCTGACATAGTTGGAGCCACAAGTCTTACCAAAGAGACTGCTTAGGCAGTAGAGAGGTCCAGACCCACTGACCCATCCAGACAGCTGCAGTTCTCATCCTCCCCCTCAGCCCAGGTGTCATTCAGTTGATTCAAGTGCTAGACTGACAGGTCCCACATTGGTCAAGATGAGCAAACTGCTCATCCCTTGCATTTGTTCGTGTTGGTGCTTATCAGTGCAAAATAACCACGTTGCTCAATCTGCTTTCTGCTGATACACAGTGACCCTGTATTTGGCACTAACAAGTCCAGACAAGGCTGGCATCCCACAGCATCTGTATGCGGAAAAACTATAAATCTGTAGTGAAAATTAAAGTTATCATTTATTAGTGAATAGATAATAATTATGACATGGGTGATTACATATTGCCTTATTCAAATGCTAAGCTTTCTGTTTTAGATGACAGCACATATTCTTTAAAGAACAGAATGATGGCACAGATTCATTCTTTTCAGTATCAAGGAGAAAAATTGTAGTGATTTTTAAGAACTCAAAGTAATCACTAGAAGTATGTGGAACATCTTGCTAATGTATTCTAGATGTGCTGATAAACTCTCACACAACTATATTACATTTCTAAACCATGTAAAATACTCTCAGCAGGTTGTGTATTTCAATATTACCATCCATCAAATTGGTCTGTCTTTAGAAAAAGCAGCAGAAAGTAAAACATGAAAGCTACATGATCAAGTATCTGTTTTGGAGGAAAGATAAGTGCTAAATGACCCAGAACTGCACTTAAGCCAGAAAAACAAGGGCAGTAAAAAGTAAACCAGATTTTTTTAAGGATTAATAAAGAATTAAAATACACCTACTACGCTTTTTGTTTTTTGTTAAGGGATATGTTTATTGTGCAATAATCTGCTTAACAGCTCATTAAAGAATAATTTCTGGGATTATGTTCCATTCTTCATGTGGGATTCTGCACCTGTTACACATTCCAATTTATCAGTCTCAGTATATCTGAAAATTTTAAATTCCATTTTATCACTGTTAAGAACAAGAGGTAGCACTTCCACCTGAAGTCATGCTTTCTATAAGAATTCTTATGTTATCTCTCAGGTAAATATACTTACTCTGAGAAACCCCCAAGCTGTGGCAATAAAACATACCTAAAGTGTATATTAACACTAGAAATTACTGCCTATTAGCAGATAAGAATCCTCTCATAATCTGAACACATATCAATGCCATAGACCGGACACAAACAATTACCTTGCATACATCTGCCTGAAAACCAGCCCCTTGTACTTGAAATATTCCTTTCAGTCACAGGTAACCCTTTACAAGAAAGATCAACAATACTTGGAAAGACTTCAGAATAAGGTTTCTGAAGAGTATTGGTGCTGGAGGGTGCAAATGATATAAACATAAATTTAAGAAAAAGCTTTTATTATTTAAGAGTTCCCATAGTGAGATATCCTATGGCTTTGTGAGGGAATTAGTGGAAAATTCAGTGCATTGCACACCAAAATTCCAAGTACATAACATCATTGTAAAATAAAAAAAAAAATTCTCATAGTACATACTGATTTGGCAGGGAGAAAGAGCTGGGTATTTCAATTGCTTTTACTGTGTCTACAAACATGGATAGTTCACAAAATATTACAGTTACAGCTGTAGCAGTTCACTAGCATTGTTTCTAATGTCAAGAGAACAGTAATTCAGGTCACCAGCTACTAGGGTTATATCCTAGGCTATTATCCACTGCAGGTACAACAGTAAACTGTAACTGCAAAAGACCAAGTGGAGATTTACATTAATACTTACATACTGTTTTTTCCCCTGGTTTTTTCCACCCTTCTTCTCTTTTCTTTTCACAAAATACTAGTTTCGCTCTCTTTGTTGAAAAGGGAAGATTAAAAAAAGTCAAGCAATCCTTGAAACTTTGAATTTTATGACATTAGTCCATATTAAAAATGTCTCTCTGTAAGAGCTTTTTCCAGTTGTAGTCCCACTTTCGTTCCCATTTCAAATAGCTCTAGTTCCAGATACATCTGTACTTCTACTTTTCAAAATATTTTATTATACAAATGTATATTTCATGGTTCTGCTTATCACTTACAGCAGTCTGTGAAGACTTTTTTCATTGCCCTTCCTATAAAATGTTTAATGTTCTCACGTTTTCCTATGAAGTGTAAGATACTGATCACAGAATGTGTAGGGTTTTTACTGATGTTAAAAACTTGAATTTTCCTTATTGATGTCTTGCTCAAGTACTCAGCGTTTAGCTGATCACCAGATTTTCGCGCAGGAAGAAATTCTCAACACACTAATTTTTGAGAAACTGCTTGGGATTATTCTACTTTCCCCTTTGGTTTGAAGATGATAATTCCTACTGTTTAAAGTAAAATACTTGCAGCACCTTTGATGTTTCTTGCTCCCTTTTCACAGAACTTCACAGCTGTGGCTTTTAGTCTTTTTTAAAGTATATATATAGATTTGCTTAGCTTGTAGATCTGGAAAGTACTTTGTGGGCTGTGGTAGAATTTACAATAGATACTTTACAGACAGGATAAAATCTTGAGTGCTTGAATGTATGTGATCGAAACAGACTAAAATCAATGATAAGCTGACACCTTATTCTGTATGTTTCAAAACATCACCTACTGAAATAATAATTCTCCATTTTCAATATAAAAGTTCTGTACTTTGTTACAAAAAACTCTTTGTCTAAAGCTCTTCAAGTTTTATCAGGTTTTCCTTTTTGCTGTCCCAGATTTGTCTATAGCATTGCTGTCACTCCCACTCCCATCATCTACTTATCCCTGTCTATCCACTATTCCATTTATTTAATGTGTGCTTCCAATTAAAACAAAAATGCATATAAGCCTGTCATTGCCTCAGGGTTTCTTTTCTCACATAGATATTTGAGAATATAACTTTGTCAAATATCTATAAATATTTTTCCTTTTCCATCTTGGATGTTTTTGAATCTGGTTTTCAACCTACCTGTGCTGTGATCACTTCTTACTCGCTTTATATAATATAATTTTAATTCTGGTTTCCTTTCTCTATGTTCATTTTCTTTGATTTTGTACTTAGAAAACATTTTATTCTTGAGACAGTTTTAAATATGACTATTTTACTAGTTTTCTTCCCTATTTCTGCTTAAGTTTATTAAACTATCTCTGTGTTATTACCTAGTTCAATAATTCTTCAAGTTCCTTGGGCAAGGCAGTATAACAATTGCAAGTTCGTCCTAGCATATTTATCCAAACCAGCTGAGCTGAAACCATACTCCCAAGATTGGCCAGAGATGGACCAAAAGGAAAAGAAATTCTAATATGTTCCTCAGGAAATCATGCTGATTACAGAGCTATGATGAACTTCCAAGTAACACAAAGCAAAAAGATATGTTTTAACTTGGAGTATCTCTTAGAGGAGAGCCAACTCAAGCTGCCCAGCAGAGGAAATCATAGAATCATAG
>VZTU01034391.1:0-15312 GCA_013400835.1 Zapornia atra
TCTTACATGATTTCTCAAAAAATCTTTCTACTTATCTGTGCAAACATGGAAACAGTTACTTAGGTTTTTGTTTGTTGTTAAGAAAAAAATGTTTAGTGTTTGACATGAATTTCATTAGCCTAGCTGTACTTCAGTGCAAACCCTGCCCTCTGTCCCCATTTGAACCTGTTGCTCATTGTTAGCCTGCAGCTCAAGATCAAATGTAATTTGATCTACTGCGTGTAGCTTTGCAGTGACCACCTTTCAGAACGTTTGAGGAACTTTGTTTAGAGTATTAGATGCTGAAGTTCCTTGGCTTTGGAATCTTTCCCAGTTGGTGGCTGACTTATCTTTTTTTCTGGACAAGTAATTAATTTCTGGTTATGCTATCATGTCACTCCATAAACAATACTTTTTGAAAATTACATGATTTATGACTTAAAGTGCTACGTTTTCCAGTATTTTCAAAAACTGTGAAAGTCAACTTTCACAAGTCAACAGTCAAAACTGTTTTTGTCAACTGAACTTTGATATGAGCAGTGAGTAGGTGCTCTACTTAGCCTATGAATGTGCCCATGCTCTTAAATAGGGAATAATACCGAGACTCCTGAGTAAACTCTGAGCAAGTTGGTTTGTCAAGAAGCGTGCTTTGGTAGACTGCACAGCCACAAAGATGCTATCTCAAAGAGGAGTCTCTGCCAAGGGATTAATAAGCCTCCCCATAGAGGAGTGTAGTAGATTAAAAGAGTTAAACTCATGGTTAATAAGGACTGTCTAGATAGCTCACTTGTATCGAATTTAGTCAGTTCTGTGATGGGCTCTATTTGCAATAGACTCACGTCCATCAGCGCAGCGATACCTGCACATTTACAGGAACCACAAATCTGCTGTCACTGATGCTCGTGCAAATCTTGCTTAAACAATTCATTTTATATGTGGCATTTTACTGGCGGAAGCTTCTAAGCTTCTCTGAGCTTGTTGTTGTATAGCTGTTGCAATCCTAGCATGCCTTGAAATTGGAACAATGGAAGAGCATAACATATTGTAAACTAACATCTAAAATACTTTGTTTCCAAAGACTTGGATGAACAATATGATGAAGACCTCTGAACCCAAGATAAAGCATTTTGATGGCGATGACTACACATGCATTACATTCCAGCCAGATCTGTCTAAATTTAAAATGGAAAAACTTGATAAGGATATTGTGGCCCTCATGACAAGAAGAGCATACGATTTGGCTGGGTCATGCAAAGGAGTTAAAGTCATGTTGAATGGGAAGAAATTACCTGTAAGAACCTCATTTAAAATATTTTAAGTGTACTGAGTATTCAGTGCAAAAATAGTAATTGTTATCTGTATTACTCGTAGGTAAATGGATTTCGCAGTTACGTAGATCTTTACGTAAAGGACAAGCTAGATGAAACTGGAGTTGCACTCAAAGTTATTCATGAAGTTGTGAATGAGCGATGGGATGTGTGCCTCACTTTAAGTGAAAAAGGGTTTCAGCAAATCAGCTTTGTAAATAGTATAGCTACCACAAAGGTGAGTAGTTGTAATGATATGTGTAAATGACAAACAAATGTAAATGATAAAAATGTGTGCTAAGGTTATGCCTAGTCAGATGAAGAAATAAATCTGGGTTATTAAAAATAAGTAGGTGAGATGATCCTTTGCATGAGAGGACCTAGCAGAGCAATTGAATGCAATCAAAATACATTCATAGCTGTATTTCTGAATATGCACTAGTTTTTAAAGCACTAGTAATCATTATCAGTGAAACTGAAGTCTTATATGAGCATACATGGTATTGATTAAATGTGTAATGAATAGAACTATTTTATTCCTTCCTTTTTAACACAATGTAATAAAATTAAGGGAAAAAAAATGTACAAACTTTTTTAAAGCTAGTAATAGGAAGTTTTGGAGGGCAAAAAATGGCTTTCCATTTATTGCTTTATGATGTATAAAACTGGCCTGAAATGTTGAGATTATTTTTCTTTGTGTTTCTCTGTAAGGGCATCTAGGTGTTCTCTGTACTTAAGAGTAGCTATAGTAGAAGTGAAGTGATATCATAGCAAATCTTCAGTTATCATGAAGCAGCAGTCCACTCAGCATACTAAAGTACAGTCTTTGTGCTTCTCAAATTGCTGGGTTGGTCAGGCACCAAGGCAATCACCTGAAATCGTCAAGCGTAACTCATTTATGCCAGTTTCCTGTGGCCCAGGTTTAGGGTTCTGGGATCTGTTGCGGTGCAAGAAAGTCTTGTTGTTTCTACTCTTCACAGATTACACCAGATGAGTGACCTAAGAACAGTCAAGTAATTCCAGTGATTGGTGAGACTGGTTTTAGGGAATCTGAACCGTGAGTTTCCCCAAAAGATGAGATCTCCTTGCTCAGATCTTTTCTAAGAGTTGAATATAAGAAAATTCTAATGGTAGCACGAGTGGTTCATAAGCACCAGTGGTTACACTAAGTGGGGACCCTGGTTTAGGCAGGTGCTCAGAAATAATGATGTTAATCTTGGCAGTAGATGAGGTTTATCCAGTGTTTTGGCAACACATAATTTTTACTACATAACTTCTAGTGTCATTTTCAGTGCAACTGAACCAGTGTTCAGTGGGAAAAGGGATAGTTTATTTTGTTGTAGAATATTTACTTTCTCGGTGTGCATTTTAATTAGATGCTTATCTGGTGCTTGTTAAAACTAGAGAGAGCAACCATCTCTGGTAGTTGAAAAGTTAAAACTTAGTTTTAATTCAGGCCTCTTTATGCAACATAAAGAAGAAAAATAGCATGACCTTAAAGATGTATACAATACTTCTATGAAGAAGCTGGCAATGTAGAGGAAGTCAGTAATGTTTGATAATCAGGTAAATGAAATGCGTTTGTAAAAAGGAGAATATCGACACCTAAGTTAAATATATTGCATACACTTACTCAAAAGATTTTGAATTTGACTCGTTTGGATCAGTTTTCACCCATCATGCAGTTACACATACATTGTTATCATATATTCTTTAAAGAAAATTCATAGAAAAAGTACTGTGTATTCTTCAAAGGTAAGTGTTGTAATTTCTAGTTTTTCCCACTCTCCCGATCCATGCCTTATGTGTGTGACTGGATGTGGAATGTTCGGGGCCGGTGAACCACCTCACCAGCAATTGATGTGCAACTACCCACTGATGAGACATAATGGCTAGTAACTAACTGCGTCAACTGCCTGTCCCCTTATCTGCTAACAGGTGAGGAGCTCATTTCAGCTGTTTTTTGGTTATTTATCGCTGTTTGCTGAAAGCTTTTCATTTCTGTTTTCTGGATAAATTTCACCCAGTCGTAACTTCCCTTCCACCTTTTTTAAACCTGCTTTAAATTCCAGACAAGTTTTTTTTTAGGTTGATGGGGTTTTTTTGAGGGGTGTGTAGAAGGTCAGGCAGAATGTTAAGGCACATCTCCCTTGTTTTGTTCTTGTAAATTTGTTGCCTTGGTCAGGGCCCCATTTATTCACAATTTTGCCACAGCAGATCACTGCAGACAGGCTCTGAGGCAGCATTTGAAAGAGTGTTTGTAGCGGCTGAGGTTGAGCAGATAACCTTTTGGTGAGATGTGTATAAATGATGGTCATCTTAAGTTCTCAAATAGTAGCTGTAGTACAAATTGTAGTAGAAACTTGAGTTATTAACAGTCTAATGATATTTTTAATGTGGCAGCACTACTAACTGTAATGCTGCCGATGACTAGCTAATTCAGATGCAGTGTCAGATACTAGACTAGGATGGAAGGAGCATCTCAACCTACTAAATTTTGCTGGAATTCAGCAAGAAATCCAGGACCATTCCAGAGCTTGATATTTTCAGCTTTATTCCAATTAAATAAACAGAATAGAAAACAAAAGCAAAGAAAATAGGATTTGTATGGCTAATTCAAGGAAAATTTCAAATTTGTTTGCCATATGAACCATTTATCTGTCCACAGAATGTAAATATGGCTTACTTCAGAATTGAGGTAAGAGGCTGAATTGAGGCAGAATTGAGGCTGTTGGCTGTGATGATGGTATGAGTAGAATATACATAGGAACCAGCTTAAACTTAATTTTTAAGATTTTAGTTGTTAACCATTTCGTTAGATGCCTTTGCATCCTGAAGTTTGCAAGACTGGGATTCAGTCATAATAGTTACCTTCTGGGAAAAGAAGGTGATGTAGTCTTAGTGCTCTTTCTCATAATACAGTAGGCATGATAGTAACTTGCAGCCCTCTAGATTCAGAGGGTATTTTTCTTTTCCTGGCATGTATGAGAAGGTACTGACAGTTGGGGCAGTTATAGGCTGTTATGCTTCTATAGTGGGTAAACGTGCCACCTACTGGTGAGATGGTTGGAAGGTTCCCAGCTGAGCTCTGAACATCCCTCACTCAATGCTACGCACTAAGAATGGACACAGGAATGGGGAACTGTTAGAGTAACTAATATCTTCTAAGAACAAGAATTGCTGGTAAGTAGCTAATTTTTGATGTGTCAGATGTTAGTTTTAGAAAACTATTTAAAGTGCTTAAATTGCAGGAAAAGAATTGCTGAAGTTGTAAATACAAAAATACACTGAGATGTTCCTGTAAGCTTAAGTTTGTGGTAATGCAATGAGTAAAATTAATACACTTCACAGTTGCCATTCAAATGTGGAATGTTTTTTCTTTTAAATACAGAATTTCATATTTTCCTGTACTAGATGTTTTTATGCTTTTGAAATGGTTTTATTTTTCTTCAAAGTGGCAGGATGTCAATGTATCAACTTTCACTTGAACTGTCCTATGCTGAAACTGCCATCCATATGTGAAGAAAAACTGTTGTGTTTTAATTTTGATGGTTTTGAGGTTTTTGTTTTGTTTCTTTTGTTGCTGTTTTTTTTTTAAGAAGAAATGCCACGAAAAATACATGTGTGTGTGGTGCTACTACAAGACACTAGTGGTTTGCGCTGGCGTTTAGTAGGTGAATCTAGAGGCTGACAGAAACCATAGATGGTTTCTTTGAAGGGCAATTACTGGTTTTAGTTATGACTAATAATATTTACCATCTAAAGCTATTTTTTTTACCTCCTTTCTCTTTTTTCACCTCTGCTTTCTACATGAGGTTGAGAACACAGCTGCTATCTCCCACCAATTCAACCACTTCACATCTTCTACAGCCTTTTCAGATGTATGCTCTGCCTTAGAATGTGGAATTTTAACTTTTGGCTTCTCCTTCCTTGTTCTTTCTCTTCCTCTTTTTGGATGCTGTTTTGTCTTGGGTTTGTTTTCTTATTTCTTATCCATCCTATACTTATGCCCATCAAAAATTTTCTTCTCAGTTGTGTTTAAAATGGTTTTAAAAAGGAGGAATTTTTATTTGTTACTTGATGATGAATGTCTCCAGAAACATGTTTTCTTTATTTTGTGTGTTGTATTGCAAATTGGTCTAAACGGGAACCATTTTTATAAGGCACTAATTGATATTAAGCAAAGGTGATCTTCTGTGCAGAAATACTGAGTGTTGAGTTAGATATTTTTTAATTGCATAGGATGTGCCTGTGTATCACTGCGTTCATTGTTAAAAATAGTAGGTTTTAGTCAAAGCATTATGAACTTTATATAAGAGCCACTAGAATATAGCATTTTATTACCATTTATACTGTTTTGCCTCTAAATTTAAAGACATTTGAATAATCAAAAACGTAAACAGCTTTCAGATCTCCAGGGCTTTAGGGACCATGCATATTTGTGGCATCTTTCTGAAGAAAACCTGCTATTTTACATGAAAGGGAAGTTGTGCCACCTTGGACTTGTAAATATTTAAACATTTAATGCCATTGGTTTAGGCAATTTCAGTATTGTTCCATAGAATTATAGGCTCCAGGGGATACTTACCTTCAAATACTGGTTGTTCTTCCTAGCCTGAAATGTTTTATCTGTGACAGAAGCTTGCGTGTTTTCTTAGGGTTCAGTTCTAGGGGCAGTCCTGTTCAATGTGTTTATCAGTGATCTGGATGCAGGAACTGAATGCACCATTAGCAGACAATACCAAACTGAGAGGTGCTGTTGACTCTCATGAGGGACAGGGGGCCTTGCAGAGGCATCTAGTTAGATTGGAGCATTGGACAGTGATTAATGCCATGAATAACAAGTCCAAATGCTGGATTGTGCACCGAGAATGGAGTAATGCTGGTCATGAGTATGCTTTGGGAGTGGCTGGAGAGCTGCCCTGCAGAAGGGGATCTGGGGGTGCTGGTCGGCAGCAGGCTCAGTGTGAGTCAGCAGCCTGCCCTGGCAGCCAGGAGGGCGAACCACATCCTGGGGTGCATCAAACAGCGTAACCAGCTGGTCACAAGAGGCGATTATCCTGCTGTGTTCAGCGTTGGTGCAGCCTCACCTGGAGTGCTGCGTGCAGTGCTGGGCCCTACAATTTAAGAAGGATATGAAGGTCCTTTAATGCAGCCAGAGGAGGGCAACAAAGCTGGTGAAAGGGCTGCAAGGAATGTCCTGTGAGGAGTAACTGAGGGGTGACCTCATCACTCTCCGCAGCTTCCTAAGAAGTGCTGACCTCCTAGAGAGGTACTCGATGCCCCAGGCCTGTCACTGTTTGAGGAATTTGAACAACACTCTTTAATATCATGTTTCAACTCTTGGTCAGCTGTGAAAGAGTCAGGCAGTTTAGTGTAGGTCCCTTCAATTGAAATAGTCTTTAATAGTGGTTCTGATTCAGATCACTTCTGCATTGGAGGATAATACCCCATAATTGTTAGGTTTGTCTTACATAGGTAAATCATCAGTAGTCATTGTTAGAGTGTAATAGATCTCTAGCAGATCTTTTTTTCTTTAAAAAAAGCTTATGTGAAATGCCTTTATTTTCCAAGCAATTTAATCTCAAAATTACTTGTCTTCTAGCAGTATATTTTGGCATTTTTTTTGTAGCTGATTTAAAGTTTAAGTCCAAAGAGAATTGTAGCTAGGTAAGGTGATAGAAGCTTTGGGGCATCTTCTGAAGGTGTTCAAATGCTTAGTGCTTCCCTATTTAGAATTTACTACTGAATTTACTACTGAACTTCATCAGTAGTAAACCCACTATTTAAACATTGAAAAGCATATGCATTTTCATCATCCTGACATATTGCAGAACATGAGTTATACATGGCTTGAAAAAGGCAACTTTTCTGACTTACTGCTTCCAAAGCTCAAGTACATAAGTAAATATTTCTTCCTCAGAGTCTGTTGTGCTAGGGATCGCAGCTGGGAGGCGAACACATTGCCTCCACCAAAAAGTTTTCTTGCAATAAAGACATCACTTGAAATATCTAATTTGAAAGGCTTTAAGCAAGGATAACCAGTACTGAGAGTCCCTCTTTTTTTTCTAGGGTAAAGGGAAGAATGGTGAAAAGCACTGTGAAAGTTTCACTTTCAGCTGTTATGGTGCAACAGAGGAAGAAAATTCTGTTTTGCTTTTTTTTTGGGGTGGTGTGGGTCAGGTAGTGGTTTCTCGCTGTGATGATGAACAAATTGCTTGTGGGGCTTTTTCCCTGCCCCCCTCCTTCTGCATTTGGGTAGTAACTGTATGGGAGACCTGCTGACTGCTCATTTGCTACTGGACAGGTAGCAACATATTACATAGCTAGAAGTTACTGCCTTGTGGTGTCCTAAGGGGTTGGTGTGCCAGTTTACAGTAAACTGCATGCTCTGTTATGTATCTCTTGATGCTACATCAGGTATGAATTTGGAGCAGGTTTAGCCTCTAGTGAGTTTTAAAGAGAACTGCTCCACTCCTTAAGGTTATATTGCTCTGTCCATTCAGAGTTTTCTGGATCTTGTAGTTGGCTATTTGCAGTTTGCCCTCCGTTTGCCATTGCATAAGCCCAGTGTTAGCAAAGAATGCTGGTAGTGTTTATTCGGTCACATATTGAACATAGTTAAGAAAAGGTGAAATGACTTTTGGGAAGGAATAGGCATGGGTACTGTAAATCTGAGGGTGAGCTCTTGAACGTTTGTTTTATGAACAAAATGGGGGAAGTTTAATTTGAAGAACAAATGTATGATGGTTTTGGTCCAAGGTTATTTATATACCTGTTAAAAAGATACCTCTTGACAGCCATGTGATGTTGCAGGTGCTGTCCCGGTGCCGCAGAGTAATTTTCAGATCTGCCATACTCTTAAGCAGCTACATTTGAAGTCCACCACTGTATAGGGAATGAAAGGTCTCCTGCTTCTTCTGTTCTATGTAACATCCATCATCCTCAGCACGAAGACTGAATGATACAAAAGAAAATCTTTAAAACAATTGTTTTCTTTTTTTATACTGCACCTTAATGTGCATGGTTTTTCACATTTAATTATGAGTACAGGAGCTTTATTAAAATGGCTTTAAGCTACCAGGAAATTCAGTGGGTTTTTTAATATATTGTTTTTCTCTTCCCTCATTAAGGGTGGTAGGCACGTTGATTATGTGGTGGATCAGGTTGTGGGCAAACTGATAGAAGTGGTGAAAAAGAAGAACAAAGCTGGAGTTTCAGTGAAACCATTTCAGGCAAGTAACTTTATGCAAAAATATTGAGAGAGGTGAGTGTGGTAGTTTTGTTGAGTAAACTGGTTTCTATGTTTTCAACAGGTAAAGAATCATATATGGGTTTTTGTTAATTGCTTGATTGAAAATCCATCATTTGATTCCCAGACGAAGGAAAACATGACGTTGCAGCCTAAGAGTTTTGGGTCCAAGTGCCAGCTATCTGAAAAATTTTTTAAAGCAGTAAGTAAAGCATAGTTCTTTTTTTCTTTGAAGCAGGATTGATATACTACATCTTATGTAGCAGAAGATTAATTAGTGCATTATGGTACTCTAGTCACATTAGCGGACTATGAAAATGGAATGGAGGAAATTCTGTTCATTTTCTTCTAGCCTTAATAGTGGCAGCAATGACTGTGCTTTGGCAGTTGCCCTGGATTTAAAAGTGCGTTTCACCTGATCAGCTCATTTGTTGTAGATTGAGATATTTATATTGGTGAAATTAATTTGACTCTTAAAACCTAAACATAGACCTTGACCAATTTTTTGTTAAAATATTTTTCTGAAGATGTGAGAATATTGTCTACCTTGTTATTTTGTATCAGTTTTATTCTCTTTCACTGAAATACAGAGAGGGAGGGAACATGTCACATTTACTTATTCCTCCAGTAATCAAAGAAATGCAAAATTAAGGCCGTAGTACTGAAAAGTGATCATTATTCTCAGGCAAGAAGTTTAGAAATTTTGGCTGTTGACAGGCTAACAATTACTACTCTAGATGAATGTATTAGTAGAAATACATAGTAGAGGTTTTTCCTTTACTATATTTTTAAACAAGGAAGGAAAAGTAAAAGCTTACCAGAACTCATTTTACTAAGCCCTATTTAGTGCCAACAGCATAAGTGGAACTCCAGGAGTAAGGAGAATGGTGCCACTGCTTATACTTGTGGCGTCAAAACTTAAATTTATTGAATAGTCTTTTATTCTTCCAATTCTGTGTTACTGGTGACATTCTTCTAGAACTTACAGGGAAAAATAACAACACGATCTTGTATTTGCTCTTCAGATTTTTGTTACATATGTTGTAGTTCTGTCAGTACGTTTGATTTACAGTGTTTCTCATATTCCAGAGGTGTTAAATGTGCAGCAGAATCTCCTAACCAATGAGTACTGTTTTATGGGGGATAATGAAAAGCCAAAGCTCACAGCATTTTGCTCCACTTACATTCTTTTTTGATGTGAAGCCAAATATAAATCAGTTTTAGTTTAGACAATACTCTGTTACTTTTGCTGCCAATATGTTTCTTAAGATGTTCTCGGTTTGTCAAATGGTAGATATAGGCCTTTATTCTTAAATGCTTTTGGCTGTCTTTCAGCTATTTTCAGTAATTTCCAAAGAAACTAAATGGTCATGAATTGTATGGTCCCCATAATGTTGCTTTTTGCTGTCAAAGTCTGGGAAGCAGGTGCTTAGTATCTAAGATGTCTCCGCACATTGACCACGCAACATGAGAAAACCTCTTGTTAGGTCTTAGTGCTTTTTTCTCCCTTCCACTATTTACAGAAGGGGTGGAAAAGAAGCTGTGTGGGCGTTGTGCTTTGGTGTGTTTTGTGTCCATAAAATGCTAAACAGTAAGGTATGTGTTAATTCCTTGGTCTTTTATATGCTGTAGTTTTTTAAATTAAGAGGGCTTTGAGAAACAGCGTTAGGTCAGTGACTTAAAGCTGAGATTAAATAGTCTGCTGTGTGAAGCTTTATTTTTCTCACTCACTGTTCTGCTCTGTTACTTACAGGCCTCCAACTGTGGTATCATAGAGAGTATTTTGAATTGGGTCAAATTTAAGGCACAAACTCAGCTGAACAAAAAATGTTCATCAGTGAAACACAGTAAAATAAAGGGCATTCCAAAACTGGATGATGCTAATGATGCTGGTAAGAGCACATGTTTTTAATATCTTTAATGTTTCAAAGATATTCCACAGACATAATAATTTTAAACCTTAGTTTATTTCTTATCTCTGTGTATATTTTTAAATAAAAGTCTTTCTAGTGTTTCAAAGTTTCTGTAGATAGAATTGAAGCATGGTGGTGAGTCTGGTATTAGGAACACCATCCTTTCTAGTGTAGGGAATTATTAATGCTGAAGAGTGGCAGCCTTGTTCCATATTGAAAGGGTGTGTATTTTCTAATTGTGTTTTCCAACTAAATGTTACTAGAATTCTGTTTGGAGGTGACTAGTCTTCTTGACTTTTCTGATATAAAAATATCAGAATTTTTATAGGGTCATAAGCTATGGGAAGTATATCACAGTGTGCCAGACCTGAGGGAATGTTCAAGGATAGGCTTTTCATGAGAGTTTAAATGCCATTAGGTTCCTGTCTGGGGATATAGGGCAAACTGGCAATCTCTGCTGGCTTGCGACCTAGCACAGATAGGAATCAGGTTCAGCTGGCCATCTTTGTGCCAACAGCAATGGGATGGGAGTTGTTCTTGAATTATTTGAGGGGCACATATGACTAAAGAGCTTGGAATGTTGCCAGTCTGTGTTAATGTTAGTTGATTTTTAATACATCCTTACATTAAGCAAAGATAGAGAAATTGCAGTGAAGTAGGCGGGTGGGTTAGGAAGGTAAAAGCATCTAACACTGGTAAAGAGGCTTTTTTTGTTTTGAGCTCCAGTGTTCAAGTCAAAGGCAACTTGATGAGATGATGAGTTGTGTTTAATTTTCCTCCCTTTCTTTTCAATTCCTTTGTCTCAGGTTATTGATTATTTTTAAATTGAATTTTCTTCAGTATTATTACTTTTCTAGTTATTTAGATTCATATTTTACTTCAAAAGTTGATTATCTTATTATATCATATCACAATCATACCATAATCATATCATAAGGAATTTGTATTCCTTAGTCAGGTGTGTGTTCCTGGTGTTTTTCATGCGTAGCAGATTGTGTGCTTGGAGAAATGCTGTATTGTTGAGGTTATCAAGCCTAGTGCTCATAAATAACAGAGTGAATTATTTTGAATACACTTTCTTCATAGTTCTTTTGGTGGGGTTTTTAAAGCTCTGCTTTTGAAACCAGGCTTCAAAATCACTTCTTACTGTTTTTTCACTGGGGGTGAGGAGAAGGAAGAACCTGTAACTGGAGGGCTAGTAAGATAATAGAATCATAGAACGGTCTGGGTTGGAAGGGACCCCAAGGATCATAGAGCTCCAACCCCCCTGCCACAGGCAGGGCCACCAACCTCCAAGCCTGGATCTACACAAGGTTGCCCAGGGCCCCATCCAACCTGGCCTTGAACACTTCCAGGGACGGGGCATCCACTACTTCTCTGGGCAGCCTGTTCCAGCACCTCACCACTCTTTCTGTAAAAAACTTCCCCCTAATATCTAATCTAAACCTTCCTTCCATTCCTTTTCACTCCAAAACTTCCTCAGATAAGAAAGTACAGCTTGGATCCCTGTTACTGAGGTATTTCTCTGCTGCCTAGCTCTTCTTATGCAGGGAGCTGGAACTTTGCATCTCCCAAGGAGGCTTACCCAAGAATTGGTTTGTTGAAGTTCTGGAACATACTAGGCTTCTCACGTCAAAGGCATTGCACATTTGGAGTGGACACACAGGAAGGCAGAGAGGCTTTCAGTTTCTGAGTACAATGTGTGTTGTCATACTCACACTTGGCCTGATTTTCTGAAGTGTTACAGCAGAGGTGTTTTAAATTGAAAGTTCACAAATAATACATTTAGTCAGAAGTTCTTAACCCTTTCTTTTTAAAGACTGAAGGTACCGTATGTGTTTGCTCTTGAAAATCAGTAAGAATTTCTTGTCCTTTTTTTGCAAGAACTAAGCTACTGCTATAATGGTGAACTCTGACCTTGATAAAAAGCTGCTTTCATTGAGGAGGGGAAGGCAGAAAACGATAGAGAAGAGTGACTCTTCTAGTGTGGCTGAGTGTGTTGGTTGCTCTGCTCTTGAGAACTTTAGTTGAATTTTAGTTGCTGACTGCATCTGACTGAAAGCTTGATGTTTCTTAGCATAAGGGGATAATGGAGGTCTGTGGAGATTCTTTAATGATTACACAGACAAAAAACTGTAGAACTATCATCTTTCTGTCTGTCTGTGGGGTCTTAATAGAAAGGATTGGGGGTTCTCAGGGTCAGGTGAAGTAAGGGCTGTACACGCTCTTCCTGTGTGTGAGAGGCAATGATCACTTCCAAAAATTCAACTTCTTGATATATGAATGTTTGTTGTGAATGAGCACATGACTAAGCATACTGTGAAGAGTTACATAGTTGCAAAAGAGTTTTGGACCTCTTCATAAGCTGGAGAAAAGGGAGATTTTTAAATCTGGTGAAGCATAAAAGAATTATTTGAACCTTCTGGTTCATGTTTTCAAGTTCTTCAGAGCTGTGTTCAGGAAGATACCTGGCCTGTTGTGTTTCCATACAACTAATTGCTAATGATCACATCCATTTCAGAAGAAAGTGCCCGTGGATGACACTCAGATGTGTTTTCTGCCATTCATTTAGGAAAAAAAAAATCTCTCATACATTCTAAACCAGAAGACTTGTTTTGATCGTGGTATTTGGATTCCACCTTGCTGATAGCATGGTAGCTACTGACCCCTTTTGATACAGTGGGAATAGCTGCCTAATTTAGGTTATATTAAGCCTATTACATGTCTGATGCAGAAGACCAAAGAAATTGAATATAAGTTCTGTGTAATAGGAAGTGCAAGGTTGTTTTTACCTACCTGGTAAAAGCAAATCAAAGCACCTATATAAAATGTCAATATATTCAAGATTGTCTTATTAATAGTAGGGGAGACTCAACCAGCTTAAAGTTTTTTGCAGTCTTTCCTACCATTTTGCCTTGATAAAGTAACAAAACTGCTTAATAAGAATTTGTACTCTTGGAGAAGGGTGGGTTCCTTTTTTTAACCTTATTTTTCCAGAAGTCTATTCAACTATTGCAGTTGCATTAAACAGAATATACATGTCATATCAGTTTTGAGCACACCGAACACATAGACACTGAAATGCAGTGTGTCTCGTAGAATCAAAATTACATTTAGTAAAGATTTCTTTCTTCTTTCTAAGCAATTTCTGAGCATGTATAATAAGTGTTAAGTGTTCTGCAATTTTTTCTTACAGTTGCCTGGCCTCATCAATGGAAAATAAAAAATTTTAAAAAGCAAAAATGTAATTTAATGCATTACTTTTTAAAAGATACTGTGAGGACTGGGGAAGGGCAGAGTGGGAAATAACTTCTGTATATAACTCAGATATGCGTAATGTATGTGTGTAGGAAATTTGCAGCTAGAAAAGTGAAGTGGTAAAGGTACTGAAGCAATTGGTCTTTTTAGGTTTTTCGTGCAGCCCAGTGGGGACCACCACATAAGATGTGCCATAAGATGCATCCCATTTTGTCTAT
The DNA here is from genome assembly GCA_013400835.1 of Zapornia atra. Taxonomy (NCBI): domain Eukaryota; kingdom Metazoa; phylum Chordata; class Aves; order Gruiformes; family Rallidae; genus Zapornia; species Zapornia atra. The sequence goes on from VZTU01034391.1 coordinate 13,928, forward strand.
TTCACTCTTTGTTCATTGCAATCTATGGTGTATCCCTAAGGGCAGGGATACTTGTTGGGTAGTTTTAGTGGTATAGAAGGCCATTGCAAAAAATTCAGCCTATTTAAGGTAGGGATAATATTCATGACTGTTGCAATTATATTGCCATTATTTGAGTTTAAAAGTTATGTTTTCTGGGGTTTTTTGCCTTGCTTCTACTTCTTCCTGGGCTGCAGGTGGCAAACATTCCTTGGACTGCACGTTAATACTAACAGAAGGGGACTCTGCCAAATCTTTAGCTGTGTCTGGCTTAGGTGTTATTGGCAGAGACAGATATGGAGTGTTCCCACTCAGGGGTAAAATTCTCAACGTTCGAGAAGCTTCTCACAAGCAGGTAAGTAGTCTTTTCATCTCACATTTAGCTGAGAAATGGATGTCTCCTTATTACTTTTGATTTCTGGGGTTACTTTTTTTTCCCTTTCCCTTCATTGAAGTCTCATGGCTGGAATTTCGTAAAGTCCCAGCTACTTATAAGCCTGGGATAAGCCTGGAAATACTAAGTGTAGTAGAACATTACTCGAATGATGAAGATCATTTCTTCAAAACTGCAAAGAAATTCTGCTATGACTTGTTAACATTTTGCATGTGGACTTAGCCTAAAATTTTATATTCTCTCTATTGCCATGTATTTCATTGACTCCTAGTGTGAGGCAGTAGCAGCATCACCCCTTCCCATTACTTCTGCCGCCCTCCACACTTTGTCTATTGTAAGAGTTGTGTTGCAGATGCTCGTAGAAATAATGGAAAGAGAAGGCAGCTTTGGGACATGAGGTATTGTTACATGCACTTTTTTCCCTGCCTTTTGGACCCAAAGTGCTGTAGAGGAGAAAGGGAGTGATGCACTCTTGAGGATTTGCATGTACAGTAGAAATAAAGGCTGCAGGGGGGCTGGGGATGAAAAGATTATGAAGTTGAGGTAGGGTTTCATTGAAAAAGTAGCTATAAAGCCCACCTAGAAAGATTGTGGTATTTATGAAGTTCCGCTTTTTACACTGACTGCTATAACTTTTTAAAACAGATTATGGAAAATGCAGAAATCAATAACATCATCAAAATAGTTGGACTACAGTACAAGAAAAGCTATGAAGATCCAGAATCTCTGAAAAGTTTGAGATATGGAAAAATTATGATCATGACAGATCAGGTTAGTGGGAAACTTCACAGACCTTCTTAAAATTTGATTTGCTGCAATTTAGTAGGTTTCATTTTGGTGCATTCTAACCTGCCTGTGTGTTTTGACAAGATGGATGTATTCAGGGGGAATCCCTAATGTATTTTGGTTTTTATGGGAATAATTTATTTACATATTGTTTTGGTTACTCCAAATGAACAACTGAACTTTCCTG
>VZTU01034401.1:0-21758 GCA_013400835.1 Zapornia atra
TTCTATGGACAGTTCTATGCTACTTTTCTATGAACTTGTAAGGTCATAAACAGGAATTAAAATCTGGTAATTTAGAGCGATGAGGAAGCGGAGTCATGACGAAAAGAAATACAAATTCAAATCTAAGGAAAAGACTTAGAAATTGGTTTTGTGGGATTTGTCAAAAAAAGTTTTTTCTTTATCAAAGACATTAAAAGAAAAGTAAGGAAAGAAAATTCTGTGGCATGTTAAGGTATAATGCATATTCCTTTTTTTCATACGTGGCAAATCTGCCTCCAGCTCAGGCACCTGTGTAATCAAGATACTATTAAATTTCTTTGAACTCCTCTAATTTGCGTTTCATGCATCACATTTGTTTAAAATGTTTAATAACTTATTCACTAATTGCTTGTTTAAACCCACTCTGGCTGCCAAGCATTCTGTTATAACTGATAAAATATAGATCACACTGAATATTTATGTGTGATTTGTGTGCAAGTGACATTTATGATTAACGCAAACTTAATTTGGTAGTGGAATCAAATAAGAAATGTCTCTGTGTATTCTACTGGAATGATTAGCAGAGGTCATTAATCAAGAAGTCCCTTTTGTTCTTAATTTTATGCCACATGAATGAATAAAGATACAAGGGAAAAAAAAGGTATTTCATCAAGCTCTGGCTTTCTTTATGTGAAATATTCAATTCTTTCATAAGAAACATCCACATCTTTAATGTTTTTAATCACTGCTCTTTAATGTGTGGCCCTCTTTTTGAGTGTGGCCTGCATATCGTTCAGGAAAAAACATTTCTGGAATACGTAGTCCTGAATTTCACTCCAAATGGCTTTTTCAAATTGATGTTACAGAGACACATCTGAATGCTGAACAAGGCCCAAGTTGGATCAGGCTCAAATATCCTTTTTTACGTCTGCAAAGGTCACATCTTAATATTAAATAATTTTATTTTGGAGTTGTTTTGGTTCCCATCCCCACCCCCGTCTCCCCCTTTAATGTGTTAGCTACCTAGTATATATTCTATGTCTAAACTTTGACATAAAGCAGCTAAGGATGATTCAACAGCACACACAGGTAGAGCAAAAAGTAAAGATCTACTTTCAAAAATCAATCCTCATAAAAGAGGGTATGATGATAGCCTAAAATATCATCCTATTGATATCAAGCAATATGTCCAGAAATAACAAAAATTAAAATTCTAAAATATGTTATACGTGAGTTAAAGAAATGTAGATAAAAAAACTTTTAACTCCTGGCCACTATCACTAAACAAGACAGAGATGGGTAATGAATGGATGGGTAATGAATTTCTTCTCATCACTGTTTTGCTTGAAGTTAAGGTTATCTGGTAATAAAAATTATGTCCCAGTGGGAGCATATCCGTGTAGCAAAACACACCACCATAACTGACAGATACGCACCAGGTTTCAGTATGTCTCACGGAGTGCTACAGAATTGATGCCGCATTTTCTCCAGGTCTACAGCAGCCACTCCAAAAGTCGTAGATTTTGGTTATGTATTAAATGATGCTCATCAGAGCACATCAAAGCATCGGAAACCTTTTCACAACCTTATCTACAAGCACAACCTGCAACTCCTACCCTCATCAGGTAATTTTGTGTGGTAGCCTTTGATTATAACACAGGTTTTGCTGGGGGTATGATTTACAAAAGCAAATGTCCCAGAATCATTTAAGCTGTTACAAGCTGAACTGCAAAGCTAGAAATCTGTACATTTGCTAACTCACAAATAAACAGTTGTCAAAAACTGAGTGGGTTTTATGTTTGCAAATTTATGCAATCACAATTACAAAATAACAAAACATCTGCAGTTGTCAGAAAGAGCGAATGCAAGGCAAACAAACTAATGAGCTGCACCATTCACATTTGAAGAGTGCATTGCAAGTTTGTATAGATAAATATACCACTATATCTAATTATTATTGTTAAACTGTTAAAACAATATCTACCAGTTAAGATTGGTTTTTTTTTTTTATGTCACAAGGAGTAAGAAGGTGGGTTTTTTTTCCTGCAAACTACAAAAGACTTGCTGAAGGCTACACAGAAAATCTATCATAAATCTTTGTCTGCTATCTATGTTGCTTCACTCAAGATACACAATGCAGTGAAGTGCAGTAAACTAAATAGTGTGCAGCTCTCTGTAGACTATTTTACAAAGCCCAGAGTTTAACTGAAACATATATAACCCACCTAGCTTGAGTAACTCACTGTTATAGTCCAAAGTTCATTGTAGACAAAGAAGCACTCCTTACTAGCTGATTTTCCTCTTTGGCTGGTTTAAAGAAAAAATACATATTCTTTCCCTGCTATCATAGAAGATTAAATCAGAAGCAACTTCTATGAATCTACCTTTTATTCTTTAAATTGAGTAAAGCTACATATTAAATTGTGTTGACATAAGCCATTATTATTTTGCTGAGAATATAGAGGTATGCCAAATTTTTACCTTTAATGTTTCTTAATATGGCCTTACAGATGTAATTCATATAACAGTTTTATAAATACTCTCATCTCAGATCCTCCTGTTTCTGCAGGATCCATAGAAATATCAATTGCAGGTTCTGCACCTTAGAAAATACAAAAAGAAAGCACTGATATTTGCTAATCTTTCACTTTTTAATGAAATCATTTGCAATATTTATTAGAACCTGTTTTTTAAAGGGCCTTTTTGTTTTAAGGATTTTTTTGTCTGCCCATTTTTCTAGCTTTTTTTTTGAGGGAATAATGGAGAGCTTGATTGTTAACTGTTGTACTTCAAATCTTTACTGACGTAACAGTCTTGCATTAAAATCTCACAGATCTTGTTAAGACTGATGTCAATTATTTGCCAAAAACTTCATCTCTCTAGTAACCTTTAGAAAGAAAAAAGGAAGCGCAAAACATATTCTTCTTCACAGCAGTATTGTTTGATTCTTGGTTGTGGCTTCTCTGCTTGTTTCCCAAGGCAATAGGCACCCAAAGTATTTTCCACTAAAAGAAATGTACTGCCCATTACTTAAATGACAGTGCTTTTACCCAGTTTGAACATGAGAACCTTGTACACGATTTCCTGTGGAGAAAAACAAGGTTTTGGAACTGATGTCAATTCTTCTCTAAGTTCACAGTTTTAGCCACACACAAAAAGCCGATGTCAAATGACCAAGATAAGAAAATTGCAGAGATTGTTAACCAAGGTCACTTTCTTAGTGGGTGCAAAATAGTAAACCACCTTCAACAGGAATGCACTGAGCATAAAAGCTGCATAAACTTAACTTCCAGAAATTTTAATGAAGCTGGTGTTCACCTTGAAAATCACTTAGATTGTACTAGCTCTTTGATCTGGCATCATCACCTGAAAAAACAAGCAAACAGACAAACAACTGAGGTTCTGCTAAGAATTAAGAGAAATTTCTATGACTGAATAAAAATAAATCACTATAAATATATGACAGTTCTGTCTGAAAAAGTCACTGAATATTTCTGGTCGATCTTCCATAACATTTTCTACAGTTTAGTTTATTCTAGATGAAAGTCATCTCCAATCTATGAGCATAAAACCTTTTTCTGCAGTTATCAAAATACTGCTAATGCAGCCTTAGAGCAGCAGGACACACAGGTGAAAAACCCAGTCAGGTTCCACAGAAAAGAAATGCAGATGACCTCAGGAGTGAAGTACAACCCCAAGCCTGATAGTGAGTCACACGCCAAGATGTCCATTCAAATCAGAAACTAATTAATCACACAGGGCGTCTATGCAAGGGTTCTCAGATGCTTTTTTAATTTACATTACAGGGTAAGGGTGGAGGCTCACTTTTCTCTGTGTCTCTTCAGCAACCTTACCACAGAGTAGCTGCTCAGCTCCGTGATGCTCTTATTCACCACAGTTTTACAGTAAAGGAGCTTTGACAATTTGCTTTGACAGAATAAATATATAACAAGCACAGGCGAGTAAAATAGGTTATATTACTTTCTAGGTAACAGTCACTTGCAGATGATTGCCTGGGCACTTACACTGTTGAAGCACTTTTTATTGGGTTCAGTTTGTTAAGGTTGTTATGCTTTTTGTACAGGGATTGTCCTTTTTATTGCATGTCTGTGTAGTCTCAAACCTAATCAGACCTTATGCCAGAATAGAGTCCCCAGATAAGGCTTAAAAAAAAAAGTGTTATTTAAAAAATAAGAAAAGCTGTTCAAAGTAAAAATCTCTCTTGATGAAAAAGCACAGGAATGAACTCCAGAATGCACAAGCAGTTAAGTTTCTTCTTTAGCACTTACTAAATTGTTCTAATGCTCTTATACCTAATACTTGCCACATTGCAACAGTCCAGGCCTACTGAGCTCCTTCAAAAATTTTAAACTTACATGGAGTAACAAGTATGCCTATTTCCTTGCCTACACCCCCTCTGCTCTTCATTAGTACAAATACTTCCCTTGCTGATAGTGTCACTTTGTAAGCATTCATTGCCTATCGATCCTGCAGTGTAGAGCGCATGGATGGACTGCTAAGCCTACTCACAGACTTGTTCATTTCAGTGAGTTTCTGACATGGCCTGCTACAGGATTTCTTAAATGAATATTGACAAGGTCTGGTGGATTCTCCTTTTTATGGACCGAATACTGTACTCCATACTTGTTTTGCCTCATTTGCTGTCATTTTATTGTCTCTCCTTATTTTTTATTTAGCATGTATGTGTCCATATGGCATCAATATGAATCAGATCAAAATTAAAGTTAGGTAGCATGACATAATTGTTGCAGTTTTTATAGATATAGATCTATATTCATCTATTAGATAAGCATTGTGTCTAGATATGTATATATGTGTGATACATGTGCCCATACATATATGTGATTGGCATGCATTACTAGTGTGGCTGCCCCAAGGCTTCCAGGCACCTTTTGATATGGACACCCTCTCTGGTACAGGGACCCCTGAGTATGATTCCCCCACCACGACGGGTTGAAGTGTATGGTAAAGGAGTCGAGGTGAAGCCATTGCTACAGAAGATTTCTAGGCCAAATTTGGTGTCAGGGCTCAGTGGGAAATGGCTGCTCCCTGGAGCAGGGGACTGTGGGGGTCCCTCCAGGGGCAGTAAGGCAGAGCCTGGCAGCCTGTTGCACCCCAGCCAGGGAGCAGGACAGCCAGGGGTACTCTGAAGCAGCTGTCAGCAGCTGTCAGAACTACAGAGAGGCTGAAATCCTCAAAGGGTGAAAGAGAAATGGAAGAAAGAAGAATTATAGGAAATATATAAATAAGTAAAATAAATATATATATATATATATATGAGTCAGTATGTCTAGACTCCATATGCAACATAAAATACTGCCACAGAGGACATACTTCAGGACTGTGTCAGAAGAGATGAAGAAATGTGAAGGAAGTAAGGAAGAAAAAAACCTCAAGAGGAAAAGAGAAAAGATTTAACACAGCCAAGGAGGCTGCACATGTAACTTTGGTTAAAGATTGTGCTATGCTATCAAAAAGGTAATTCTCATAAACATAAAAAAAAAAAAGCTGGTTTAATACATACATGCAATCAAAGTAAGAATTCCTTCTGGCACTATAAAAATAATAAAAATTGTGTTGTTATTTTGAAAAAGACATGTAGGAATGGCTCCAAATACATTCACAGTTGTCCTGAGGGAAAAAATATATAAAGGTGGAAGTCTTTCGGGACTGAATAAGTTTTTGCCCTACCCAATATGTAAACTATTACATGAGCTATGTTTGTAAGACAAATCATTATTCTTTTGGCAGTAATTTGTCTCTTAACGATACCAATACTTTATTAACCATAAGCCATTTAATTATTAATTTCAGTGGCCTGCAGTAAGCAGTATAGATGGTTGGGTACCCAGCAGTCAATTTTTATCACTACTCAAATATTCCAGCGATTTCAATTTGTATTTTCCAACCACAGTTCTTTTTATAGGTGTACATAAAAATGAGCTAACAAACCAAAACACAATCTGAAAATGGCAGTCTTTTAAAGGTACTAGAGAAGATCGTAATAATTTTTAAAGGTACTTATTATGTAGTGCATACAAAATAGAATGTATGAACATCGCTGTATTGTAAATGATAGGTTTTTTGCATTTAATCAGTAAAAATAAACATAATGTCATATAAAATACTATAGATGTAATTCTGAGGCTTCTTAAAGTGCATGTAATTCTCTCTCTGTCTCCAGTGTGAACTTGGTTGAATACCCACTGCCATCAGTAATAAAATTGTCATTTGCTGTAATACAGAACATCAGGAAAACATGCTCTCACAGCTTCACCAAGTGAATCTGTACCTGTCTACACAATTGTTTTCTAGAGGATAAAAGATAATTCATTAAAGATCATAGAATTTCTTTAGTTTCTATAACAATTGCTGCCATATATACAAAACTATTAATAATTTCAAGACATTCATTGAATTCTGTTTGAATCCCTTTATTTTGCAGATGTAATCACTGTATTCTTTTTATAACGGTATATTTAGGGTAGGCAGCTTGAGATTTAAAATATCACATAAATGTGATAGGTTCCAATGTCCAAAAGCAATTTTTCCCATGATTATTAGGGTTTGGGATTCTTTTTAATGGTGGGATTTTGAGATCTTTTTGTCAGAAACAGGCTTGGATGGTCTTTTATCATGACTCAGGGTAGGTATTTTTAATTTTTATAGAATTTGAGAGCTTTGCCTACTTTCTCCTTCCTTGTTCTTTTGTTATTCACCTTGAAATCAGTGAGTATAAAGTAATGCTATTTATTGTTGATAGTCCTCATTGCCATCTTATCCTTGCAGTCAGTGGACAGCTGGGGGGGTAGGGATGTAGAGTCATTTGTATTGACATTGAAGGTTACTTATGGGATACTGCATGGTAAATTTGTGAGGCCAAAAAACTATAGCAGAATAAAAGTCTAATTAAAGTCTTGTGAAGGACAATGAGTATTAAGATCTACCCAGAAATAAAAGATTATTTATGTCTATAAGACATATATAGACTATACATAGAGTCTTTTCCTCTGTATCTATATCAAAAACTTATCAAGGTTGCTCTGCTCTGTTCACTTAATGATTTGCATTGATTAAGTAGCTATTATTCATACATTTTGGCCTTTTCATGTTTAATAACATCTCCTTTTGATCCAAACTATATAAAAATGAAAAAAATGCACACAATCAGAATGGAGACTGTGTGACTGTCAAAATGCAAATATTGTATTAGAAATCCTGCATATTTGCCATCATTTGCTTTCTTTCCAGCAGAATACTTTTCTGATTAGCCCAGAAAATGAAATTGGAAACATTTCATTAATTTTATAAAAAAGGAGAGGTCTGAGTGGCATCATAGTTCCTTTGTATTTTTCCCCTGTTCATTTGTGCAGCTATAATTACAGATTCTTTGTGAAATGTTCATGTCAATCCTTATTAATCTCTAATAACTAATCACAGGCATAAGTAGGTTTAAACTTCATTGCAAACCTTCTGAGAGATCTGTGGGTTTTGAGGGAGAAATGACATGTTGCTCATCTTCATAATGTTTTCTGGAGATTCTTGTCTGTAATTTTTTCCAAAGGGAGAGAAGTTAGCAGAAAGAGGAGGGGGGAGAAGAAAAACTGAAAAGGAAAGACCAAGATTCTTCCTAGGCAAGAAGTTACGTTCCAGTTTTTTTAACATAATTATGGCTAGATTTATTGGTGGGTGTGACAGTTCCTGGTTGCTCTGCTTCAGTGAAAGGGAAGATAAATGAGGCTAGAACACCTGTGAGACATGTAAGCAAGATTAGCTGAGAATTAAGGAACTCTTCTGAGATTCAGAAACCTGTGGAAAGATCTGGCAGAGTTGCAGTGTAGAAGTTTGAGCAGGAGCAAATTGCTTGGAAACAAAACGAAAGAATGGTATTTTTAGGTTGTTGCTTTATTTGAAATCAATTGGTGGCAGTGAAGCTAGCATAAGGACACCAATCAGAATTTAACTTTAAAAAGTGAGTGCCAATCATATGTTCCTTAATAAAGTAACTTTTTCAATATTTTTTGTTTGCAGCCATTTCTAGCAGCAATTCTGTAGCTACTCCCTATGAATATAAAAATAGATTATACCTACACACATATATTTGTATATAAGTATATATTTTTCTTATCTTTGGCAGTACTGCATTTTTTTCTCTCACCTTTTGTATTCTCCATGCCAGTCCTATTTTCCAGATTCGATACAATCTGACTTGCAGAATTGGAGTACTGCAGGATGAGAGGAGCCAGCCTGAGCTTCACATTGCGTGGACATGATAGAGTATCTGATTGTTGTATTAGAAAATAAGAGTCTGATTCTATATCATTTACAGTCTCAGTGATTTCAATACCTTTTGCATGGGTTCAAATATATTTCACAGGTGACCTTAAAAGTAAACAGCACAAAATAGTATGAACAAAAGAGACTATTTGGAACTGGGGCCTGGAGTGGTCTAAAATGAAATAGATCTTCTTACATCTTTGGAGGACACCAAGCTGCACATTACTACCTTTCTGTATGCGTGAAACTATGGAAGTGGAATCACTATGATCTTCTGGATCCATATCATCCAATTTACTAATCTGTGGCTTAAACAACAGCTTAGCCTGTGTTGACTGAGCACAGATTTTACTTGAGATATTAAGATGAATGTTGTGAAGATCTGGTCCAACAGTCTAGATATATTTAATGACTGCTGGTTTAGTTCTTGATTCAAGAACCCTGCACAAGTAATGAAGATTCTGCCCCTCCTTTCCTCCCAGATGGCTTTTCAATCAGTGCAAACATTAACAGAAAGTTCAACTTCCTACAACTTCTGTGAAGAATACCAGGCAATGAAATTGCACTTAAAAGCAATGTAAATTTGTGAAAAAGAGTGCACATGGAAAAAACCCCATTTCTGTCTACAGAAAATAGGAGAATACATTAAGGATTGGTATAGAAAAATTAGAGAACAAAATTGAAAACATAACTGTACCATAAGCTTTCAAGTATCTTCAGCACTGTTGAAATACAGTTCCCCTGATTCAAAATAGGAGTCGAATTGCAAAAGGTGAAAGGAAAGACAGCAAAGGTAATCAAATGATATCACTGGTTTAATCTCTCTCTGCAAGAAGAGAGTTTAACTGACCTATCATCTTCAGTTTTAACAGATAGATAAGGGAAATATGAAACAGTTTCTAATACAGGGAGGAGCACAGAGAAGATTAAGAAAGGGAATGATTCAAGAAATAAAGGGCTTCAGCTGGACTTCTTAGTAGGTTTAAAAAAAACAAGTTAGGAAGTAAACCTAGGGAACTCATTGATAAAATCTGGATGGATTAAAAGAATGTTACACAAATTAGTAGACAAATATTATCTACCATACAGATACTTCCTCACAAATGAGGTGATAAACTGCACATTTCTTGTTCACTTTTTTCTCATGGTCTTTGACAACTGGTCACTGTCAGGGACAGACTATTTCTGCATACTTAGGGTCATATAATCACAGAATAGTTTGGGTTGGAAGAGACCTCAAAAATCATCCTGTTCCAGCCCCCCTGCCAAGGGCAGGAACACCCTTTACTAGCCCAGGTTGGCCAAAGCCTCATCCAACCTGGCCTTGAACATCGCCGGGGGGGGCAGCCACAGCTTCTTTGGGCAACCTGTTTCAGTGCCTCACCACCCTCACAGGGAAGAATTTCTTCCTGATACCTAATCTAAACCTACCCTTTTCAGTTTGAAGCTATGAAAGTATATTTTTCTACAAAAGAATTAAAAAAAAAAAGTTTCAGACACAACTCTCTTCTACTGCAAAAAAAGAGAAAAGCTAAATCCAGAAAAGAAGCATTAGCTGATGCATAAAAGAAAGGAAAAATAATTCCACAGACTGTCCAGTTTTTTCAGAAACCAGCCACCTAAGAGCAAAGCAGAATGCAAGAAAATCAATGAAACAGTCAATTACTAAAATGTGACTAACAAGTGTACTAAGCAAATTTGTGGTCTTTTCTAAATATCATACAATGAATACTTTAACTAGCAATGAGATAGAATAGATAGAAGTGTCACAGATTTTGCCCAAACACTTCAAATGGAAATTACATTACAGTACTTATCTAAAAGCTGATGTCTTTTTTAATGATCTAAAAGAATCACAGTTTAGGACATTCTAGGTTACCTTATTTCTTAGTGTAGTGAAGAATGAGCATAGCAAAAATACTTTCTTAAGAACACCGAAAAATCATAGAATCACAGAATTGTAGGGGTTGTATGGGACCACAAGAGATCATCGGGTCTAACTCCCCTACCAAAGCAGGTTCCCTAGGACATATCGCACAGGTAGGCATCCAGATGGGTCTTGAATATCTCCAGAGATGGAGACTCCACAACCCCGCTGGGCAGCCTGACCCAGTGCTCTGTCAACCTCATTGTGAAAAAGTTCTTCCGCATGTTGGTGCAGAACTTCCTGTGCTCCAACTTGAAGCCATTGCCTCTTGTCCTGTCTCTGCAGACCACTGAAAAGAGGCNAACAGTCTTTTTGATGCAACCCAGGATCCCATTATGCCTCTTAGCCACCATGGCACACTGCTGGCTCATGGCCAAACTGTTGTACACCAGGACCCCCAGGTCCTTCTCCACAGAGCTTCTCTCCAGCAGGTCACCCCTAGGCCTGTATTGATACATGCAGTTATTCCTTCCCAGGTGCAAGACTCTACACTTGCTTTTATCAAACCTCATCTGGTTTCTTACTGCCCAGCTCTGCAGCCTATCCAGGTCTTACTGGATGGCAGCATAGTATTCCTGCAAGTAATGTAAAAATATGCTGTAATTTAAAGTTTACAGTTGTTCTGTAATTCCCACTGCTATACTTTAGTGGGAAATACCGTAAAAATGAAAAAAAAGTACAAAAAAAAGTACAAAGGTAACTTTATGCCACTTTCATGCCTTTTTATATGGTCACATGAGCCATTTTGGGTATCGTCAACAAGATCTTCAAGTAAACTAGTCCTGTTTATCTAGTAAGATCTTTCTAAGTCCAGACTAGATTAGATGCATACATTCTTTCTCACAGTTCCAAATCCCTTTTCACTTAATGCTTGGCCCAGATGTTTGCTTCTGCCAGATCTAGGGTGACAGTCGATACTCTTCTACCATCATTCTTATAATTTAGATTTCATTCTTCCTGTTTTTTGATATTTTGCTATATATATATATATGGAGTCACCTGGCTCCATCAGTTTGACACACAGAGATTGTTTGCATTACAACAATTTATATGGAATTTCATTACACTCACTGATTTCAATTCTGCCCAAACTTTTGACATGTACCCCCTTTTTCTTTTTCTCTAGTGCTGTCCTCTTCTATCATCTTAGTTGTTATACAGAAGGCTTCAGCTATAGCATATTTTTTTAGACCTTCAACTTTCAGATCTACTTCCTGTTATTAGCACCCCTTACCGATCATTCTGTCTCAGAGCAATTCTGGGCTAGTTAATACATGTACCTGTCCCACATTTTCTTTCCATTAATAGATATTTGTAGAAAGTGTGTGATCTGACCTTTCTAGCACTTTGATAAGTTACCTGCAACAAAATGTAAAAATCAGACTTTTGCTCCAAAAGTAATTAGAAAAGCAAGGTACAAATTCTTGATTTACAGAGTGTCTACACTTTCCAATCTGCTCTTTGTAGGACCAACTCTTTTTACCAATGCTATTTTTCTCAGAACTGAATTTAGAAAATTGTAACTGGATAAATACCATACGAAATAAAGCAAAAGCTCTGCTGTTATTCTGAAAGTTGATGATCTGCCCAGACAAAAATACCCACGTAAGAAAAGACATCAGCTGACAAATACTGTCTACAAGATGAAAGTAAAGAGTTGATATTTATTTTATGATCTTAAAAATAAAATTATATGGAAAAATATGCATATGCCTGTGCCATTATTATTCTTTCTCCCTTACTTACCTATGTTTATACAACCTTCCCTTTGAGAACAGAATTAAATTTTCACATTTGTTCATAGTGTATCTATCATGAGAAAGCTCTGATCTTTATCTGTGCCTCTGGTCATAAAGTTATATTAAAGTACTAGTCAATCGTCTGTAAAAATCCCTAGGAAGAATGTGTACAGTACAGCCAAAGAAAGAATAGTAAAACAAATAATTACAACAATCTTCTAATTATTAGTAATATATTATTCTAAATGTTGTAATAAGATAGTTGTGCTTTAATTATGACTTTCATTAGATACATTTATAATGAAATAAGATTGAATTCATGAACATTGGAGTATTACCAAGTAAAAAATGAGTTTTTTCCAGATGATAGAGATAGCATATCCAGTTGATGATTTATCTATTGTCAGTGATTAGACATAATACCAGACAGCATCCTTGATCCTGGTCAAAAGACACCCACTACAGTGAAAAGTTCTTTGAACCAAACACGAGAGAGTTTTGCTAACCTTGTCTTAGTGGGAAGTCACTCTTTGCATATCTTAAGTGGATCTCTTTACTCAATGTCTTTGTTTATTTGATAGGGATCAGATATTCCCTTTCACTCTAGTGAGGAGGATAAAAAGGCTGAAATAGGGAAGTGGTTTGGAAAGTACTTTCAAAAGTACTGTCAAAACTTGACATGAAGAGCTTTTAAACTGAAAACAGCAAGCAAATGAATTACTAATCTCAGAAGTCTGTGTGTATAAGCTGACAGCTTCTGTCTGCCCCTTGCCTTTGCTTCCAAAATGTTTGCCTGATGTAGATGGCAAGAACCTATCCAATCATGCTCTTTGGCTGTTCCTTCTGAAGCTGTCAGGCTCATCGCATTTCAGTGCCTTTCCTCTGTTTTCTATACACTGTGCAAGTGTCAGCCTGCTATGGGGAATCAGAGCAGAGGCAGCTGTGCAGCAGAATATGCCAGTTATATCAAGAAGAAGAGAGAGAAGGTCAGAAAAGAAACTCTGGAGGATCTTGCAGTCCAGATTATATCACAGGGATTGAGGGATCAGACCAAATGCTGTGAAGCCCTGCCAGCTACGTGGTGTCTCTGAGAACCAGCTACGTGGTGTCTCTGAGAATGTCCTTTTGGGCTACGTTCAAATTTTGCAACCACAGTTTTTGGAACATATTTTCTTTCCTTTAAATAATTTTAAATATTACCAAAAATGTCCCAAGTTGGAACTGCCTCACATTATTCATGGCACACAATGCTAAAGATTACATGAATTCTGCAGGAAGAAAGACATGAGTTTACTGGGACTCCTAGTCTCACTGTATTGAAGACCACAACTTCTTTTTCTGTGTGATTCCAGCATGAAACAGAGTTCCAGTTTAACAAAAAATCCTTCAAAAGTCTGCTGTATCAAGGTGTAATATAGTAAAAAAAAATATTTAAAAAGAACAGTAAATCTTACTAATAAGTAAGTTATTCCAAACAGTATTATTAGCTTCCATATTGCTATAGTTCTGAACTGCATCCCCTAAGCAAGTGCTTGTCCAGCGGGACAAGTGAAGAGAAATCTATAGTCCGAGTTAGATACATTGGATTTCTAAATCCCTGCACACCAGGTTGAAAAAACACCTTTTGACACACAACTGCTATGAAAGCTGTAACATATGCCCTGCAAATTTGATACTGAATCATTGTGTTCTATGCAAATGTGGGTGCAGGATTCTTTTTGTTCTTATGACTGAGATAACTGATCTCTACCACAAATTGAAATTGGTTTTATTACCTCTGACTGTAATTACCACAAACAAAAAACGTTGTCAGTCCAGGAGAGATTAACTTTCTCGCACAGCATATCTGACATCTTTGCTGGAATTAATATAATTTGCTCTTGTTTCTGCTATCATTGCATAGTTCGGGAAGCATGTGATTTCAATGACGAGAAGTTCTGCAGGTTAGTTTTATAGGTATATGGAATAACATTTTCTCTTTTATCTTGTGATTGTGCACTTGGCTTTATATGCCAGCTGTATTTATATATAAAAGCATTCTGCAAAGATTTAATGCAATATTAATGTAAATTTGTTGTGCAATTCAGTAGTGTGTAGAGAGGCTGTTCTTATGTATGCAAATCCATTATATATATTAAATACCCCACTTCTGCAGATTTCCTTAAATGAGCCAGTGGATAAGGCTTATAATGAATGTCCTGGAAATGCAGCAGAGATGAAAAGGCACATTATGAAGTGAATAATTCAGAAAATGCATTCTTGCTTAAATTGGCATTTTAAATGTCATTTCAATCATCTTATATGTAATTTTAAAAGCCTCCTCCTTCTTGAATTCTCTATTTACAAGGGCCCTGTCAATCATGACCTGTATTGCGGGGCGGGAGACTGCACCAGTGTCAGGCTGTTCTAATTTCCTCTAAGCCACGTTCTTCATCCCCACAGGGAGCACAAGTTTTCATAAATGCCAATGTGCATTTGTATTCAGTACTGCAAGGACATTTCTCCCATTGATTTCCTTCTGTGTGTGTGAGCAAGAGAGGCGGGGGTGGTGGGGCAGTTCTTCAGCTCTTCATATGCTACCTAAGATTCCCAGTTCCAGAATTAAATTACAGAGAGAGATCCATAATATACGTTCAGTCACTACAATGGCTCCCTTAGGGCTCTTGTTACTAATGGCATAGGCTCATTTGTGAAGATTTTCATGCAGCTTGCTTGAAAGGGCCTCAGCAATCCACCACTTTTGAACAAATTACAGGCCAACAATATGCTTGCCAAAGGGTTTGCTCGGCATGGAACAGGTTATTTAGCCTTATTTGGCTGGGAGAGAGTACATCGCGAGAGGAAAGGAGAGGAGAGCAGAAAGAGGGGAAAAGCAGTGACCTGTGTACAAGGGGGTGGGAAGTAAGCAATAACAAAAATGAGCTATTTATATTTACTAACTATGAAAAGAAAGCCTAAGCGAGTAAAAGAAGGCTCACTTGTAGAACAAACCTCTTTAAAACAATTTTGGATGAAAGAACTTCGTAAAATATTGGTTCATTTGTATCAGGAAGATTCTCTTCTGTCAAATCTTCATTCTGCTCATGTGGTTTGTGGATTGTAAGGCACAGGGTGTTCCTCCCCCAGGCAACCAACAGGAGATTAGAGAGGATGCATTGGATGTTTCTTTATGATTGCCCCACCAAAACACAATGAAGCTCCAGCAGTATGTTGAATCACAAAAAGAATACATGTTCCAACATCTTTACAAAACTCTTAATCCTTCCTGGCAAGACTCTTGATCACTTCTTAGGCTCTCTACAAGGACAGTCATTAGGGCCTACCCTGTCCAACCTCACTGTCGCATTTTTGCTTAGCTGTGCTGCCAAGATGGCTTCTGCAAGAAGCAGCTAGAAGCTTTCTGCAGCCCCCAGAAAGTAATCATCAGCCGATTCAAGGCCAAAGTTGCTGCTGACCAGGACCAAGCCAGTGCCTCTGTGAATCACATATAGGAGAAAAAAAACTGTAGGCAGATGCATTTTGCCACCGGAGAAGGGAGTATGAAGATTGAACAAGCTGCATGGACACCAAGGCCAGGCAGGAGCGGGGAAAGAAGAATGAGGCACTCCAGGTGTCAGAGAGATTCCCCTGCAGCCCATGGAGAAGGCCATGGTAGAGCGGGTGTCCCCTCACAGCCCATGGATAAGGACGGGGAACAGAGACATCTATGGCCTGTGAAGAGATTGATCCACGCCACAGCAGGTTTGACAGAGAAATTGTGACTCTGTGGGGGACCAGGCTGGAGGAGTCTGAGTCCGAAGGTCATCACCCCATGGAAGGAAGCCGTGCTGAGGCATGTGGTGAGGAGATGGCTCCCGGATAGAGCTCCCATAGGTGGGACCCCAGGGAAAGGGTGTGTATGTGGAATGCCCTGCCCCCCACCTAAGAATGAAAACAACTCATGAGGAACAGACTGAAAACCCCCATTCCCCATTCCCTGCCCCTCCCTGTGCCACAATACGGGGGGAAGAAGGGAGCAAATTTATATATTTTCTCCCCTTTTAGTCTGCAAAGGGAACTCAGCAAGCGGTTTTGGAGGGCATTTGGCTTCTAGCCAGGGCCAAACCACCACATTCATTTTTGGTGCCCAACGTGGGGCCAGAAGGTTCTTGTGACATCTCTCCTTCAATCAGTGCACTTAAGAACACTTAGCATCATGTGGTTTCCCTGTTGTGGCCTTTGATGTCAAAGGAATAGAAACAGAGGACTGAAACTATTTTCCTCCAACTATTGACTGCAGGCTATGATGGGAAGTCTATCTTCTCTTTCACAGGTCATGATGGAGAGAAGTAAGGGCAAAAGAAAGTTTTGGTCCTTCCACCAGAAAAGGTGTCAGCTGACTGAAATATTTAATCTTCCTATTAACACTTCCTCTTGGCTCCTAAACAAAAATTACAACTTTTTTTAAATTTATTTTTTCCCACGTATTAACAGAGTGAAATGTTAAAAGTATTTATTCTTCAGGCTTAACAGTCACAGACACTTATAATCCTTTATTTGCTTCTCACATTGTATCTAGCAAGAGTTCAGCATGCCACAAAAGCGAACAGTGTATGTGGGGACAGTTAATTCTTGTGTTACTGGCATATCAGAAGCTCAGAGTTCATTTAAATTTTTCTAGCTATAGTCTTGCTATATAAAAAGAATGTGAATTGTGGTGGATTGATCTTAGATGGATTCCAGGTGCCCACGAAGCTTCTCTGTCATTCCCTTCCTCAGCGGGGTTGGGGAAGAGAAATTAAGATGAAAAAACTCATGGGTGAGCATAAAGGCAGTTTAATAAGGCAAAAGCAAAGCTCAACAGTGGAAGCAAAGGAAAAGCAAAATATTTATTCTCTACTTCCCATCAGCAGGTGATGTGCATCCATTTCCTGGGAGTCAGGGCTGCAGCATGCGTAGCAGTTTCTCTGAAGATGAATGTTGCAAATAATGAATCCCTCCCCTCCTGCCTCCTTTATCTTAGCTTCTATTGCTAAGCAGACATCTTATAGTGTAGAGTGGTCCTCTGGTCAGTTTGGCTTAGCTGTCCTAGCTGTTTTCTCTCCCAAAGTCTTGCCCATCTCCAGCCTACTGGTGGGGGGCAATGTTGGAGAGACAGCTGTGATGTGTGCCAGCACTGCTCCGCAGTAGCCAAAACACCAGTGTGTTACCAACACCTTGCTTACTACTTGAACAGTGCTATGGTGGCTGTTATGGATAAAATTATCTCCATCTCAGCCAGACCGATACATTAATATACAGGACTGAGAAGTTGCTTCAGGGTTGAAGAGTAGACTCTATCTATAGGTATGTTTAGACCATGGACACGAGCATGGACATTCTCTGAAAATTCAGGTAATCATTCCTTCTTCCACTTGCACATAGAATTTAAACATGTTTAAAGCCTTTTACCTATATACCTACACTTTGGACCTTGACCCAATAAAGCACTTAAGCATCTGTTTAACCAGGAGGGCAGTCCTATTAGTGTAGAGAGTGCCTGTAGAGATATTTGCCTGCATAAGGCAGAACACAGAAAAATGTAGGCCACCTCTGAAATCAAGCCCTTTATGTTAGAATAGATTTTATTAAAACAATTATCAGTGAAATCTGACTTACAGAACCACTCAAGGGAGCTACAAAAAAATTGGCTGCCAACATATGTTCTCTATTAATGAAGATAGAGCAGCACTGTACTTCAGCTCTTTGGAGATAGTTTGGGGCAATGTATTAAAACAGTAGGTTGCTTGTTAAAGGTGACTTCTTTTAAAACTGACTGGGCCAATTTAAAACAAACTAATTTCATTAAAACAGCTATGATTGTCAATGCTATTTAACATTTACAAATTAAAGAAATAAAATTAATAAAATCATAGAATGTGCTAGGTTGGAAGGGACCTTTAAAGGTCATCCACTCTAAATTTTGGAGTTTAGAGAGAAATGACAAATCCCACACACTGCTGTCTGCTTAACATACATGGCTGAAGTGTAGAAGGGTCAAATTGAAGAGAAGTCTTTGCCTTGTCAGCAAGGCAGCTCTCCATAGAGGAGAACAGGGACCTTTGACATCCATATTCCTGATTTAACTCACTCAAACAATCTGTATCATTTAGATCTTCCACCTCCTCTTCTCAAACTGAAAACAGATGTTTAAACAAATTTAATTTTACTGCAGAAAAACAAATACATTTAAACCTTCTACAGTTGTTAAATTGAATCATCATCTTCTAGGCAACATTAAACTCTAGCAAAATTTTCATTCACTAATGCAATAAACATAATTGTACCATATGAAGGACAAAAGCATAGTTAGGTAATGCGTATATAGTACTTTGTAGGCAGAGGCAAATGACCTCCACCTGCACTTTGTGCTGGCCAGAAGCCAGGTGGATGTGATAAGCATAGTACTGAGCCAGAACCTGTGCTAATAAAGCTTCCTGATTGTAGAGGCTGTTACTTGGGCTTAGTTCCATACTAATGATGCTTGCATGGTTTCTGTTTACATCTGTGTTAGTGGTTTAGTTCAGAGTATGGACGTACTTCTGAATGATGTCCTGATCATCTCTGCTCACTGTGCTTTGTGTCACATCCATGAGTGGTCTCTGAGCACATGAACTAGGTGTCTTTTTGGATGAAATGAAATGGGAAGGTCTGATCTCAGAGTGCACTGAAAGCAGTGCAACTGCTAACAAGCATTCAGTTTACAGGGTCAGAGGTAGTCTGAGGTAGAATCCCCTAAAATGTATGTAGCATTGACATTGAGTCCTCAAGCACCAAGTGTTTTGCTCTGCAAGTCTGCTTATTTTCAGCCTCTCTATTTGGTAATGGAGACACAGGCTGACTGGTGCAGTCCTCACAGTCAGGTATACCTAGTCTCTTGTGGTCAATGGAAAGGGAAAAAAATTAATGTAACTCATAATTACATCATAGTGGAGAATGAATCAAAGCAGAATATATTTAAAGTAGCCCACCAGTTTGGACTTGGCCAGAAGAAAAAAAAAATACAATTAAATGATTTAATGATCAATCTCTCCTGTTTCTTTGCTGGTTTTCTGCTGTCTCTATTCTTTTTCAGGTTATCCCCAACTGTTTGGTTACTGAGTGAGATGGCTTTGTGTCCCAGTAGAAGAGACACTGAAAGCTACTTCCAGTAGATACAGTAGTTTCCTTCTTGTCTCTTTTTGGTCAAACGAGAGAACAAAGTTATGTCACTGTGGTGTGATGTCAACCTGCTCTAGTAAAGGTACTTTTCATAATTATGAACTAATTATGTAAAAATCTGTCTTTATCTTCAAGACCGAAGCACAATGCAAAGAACACTTTAGATGTCTAATAAAAATGTTTATATGTTGGTCTTCACTACTTAGGTATATTTGAAAATAGTGACTGTGTTCAATCCACTTGCTTTGGAAAAAATCTATCTCACAGATCATAGAAAGAATTATATAGCTCATCTGTTTCAATCTCTGGTTTAAAGCAGAACTAACAGATTAGGTTGCTCAGCCTTGGTCAATCAAGTTTTGAATATAATGGAAATTGGAGCTTCAATTAAATTTTAATTTTTATGGCTAATATCAGGGGGTGTTCTTATCTTATTGAAAATGTTAACTTTCACTAAAAATAAAAATTGCTGTAATGAAGGCCAAGCTTTATTTCTTTTTATTGTCTAGGATTTTTTACCATCCTGTGGTTTTAACAATTTGATTGCACAATGTTAATCAAATAATTCCTAGAGATTCTAGAGCTACTAAGTATTGCAGAAAACCCATAGAGTCTGTTAAAAGAACATTATGAAGTTTGAATTGTCAAAAATCCATAACTCCAGCAATGCCATAAGTAAGGGTGCTTTACAACTTTAGTTCAGACTCTTTATCTTTAAATATTGCATCACTCATAGCTATCCTATAAGCTTTGTTTACTTCCTGAACATTGTATTAGGCCAGTGCTGAACTTTTATGAGCTTACTTATTATTATTACATTCATAACTCATAATTCATCTAATGCTTCACAAGCAATATAGATTTTACCTTCAGAAAACTTTTTTTCCCTGTTAGATATGCATATAAGTAGGGAAAGAACATTGTTTTATAAATAAGAATAATTAGACCTAAAAGTATTTGGGCTGGTTTTTTCCCGTCTTGTTTCATTTTGCTTTGCTCTATTTCTCTACTCCTCATTGTAAATTTACGGAGTCCACCCCCTACCCTGTTATGCCTAGCTACTCTGTGCCTTGGACCCAGCACCTCACAACTAGCAGTAAGCTTCCCCCTCCTCCTGTGTGCCTAGGCTGCAGACAGAAGGTGCTTTGGGAAAGCAAGAGAAAACCAAAGGGATGGAGAGAAAGAAAACACAGGAATGAGTCAGTCCAGTTACTCTAGATTGTTGGTTTTTACTGATATTGTATTTTTTGGTTTCTTTCATGTTTGGGTTTTGTGTTTTAGTGTGCGTTTGGTTTTTTTCTTTCTTTTTTTTTTCTTTTTCTATAGAGGGCTTCAATACACTTAGGCAAATTTAAATCAGAAAAATAAGGGGGAAGATTTTTTTTTCTAAAAAGAAAACATCAAACAACAGCCAGTTTTTAAAAAAGTTATCAATGTAACAGCTGCACTGCCACAAGAACCCATAAGAAAGGAGATTAAAAATTGTTACTTTTTAAAGAGTATTTCAATGCATTGCAAAAACACAAACATGATAAAATTTCCATTATATTGCACAAAGTTCTTTCCTCTATAGAGCTGATGGAATAATTTGTTAAGAACTGTTTTATAACTGTTGTCACAGTTTTAATGTTAGTTAAATCAGATACTCTAGCTGTCCTATGGGTCTTTTTCTTGTACAATTAGAAGTTTTTCTCTACGTGTAATTTTAAATATTCTATGAAAGCTATTTATTATATTTTTTCACAAATGTTTAGCTTTAGCTATTAGTGGAATGTATTCTCAGTCCTCTGTGTGGCTTGGGGTTCTGATTTCTTACTATATGATGAACAGTGCAGCTTCTAGAAAGTCAGCAAGGTTTTTCTCCCTGGGCATCTTTGTATGGTGACACCTTAGTTGAAGATCATTTTTATGACGCAGCTACATTTGATCAAAAACCTAGAGAAATTCCTTACCCTTTGGAATGGTTCCTGCTGAAGAGAATTATGCCACAGCCCAAGAGCAATTGATAGAGCAGCAGAAGGTGAAGCAGATGCAATGGGAGAAAAATGAACAGGTGTCTGGCATTAAGAGAAGCAGGAGTTGGTTTTCCTCTCTGTCTGGTGTCTAGAAGAGATAATGGCAATGCACAGCCTTGCCAAGGATGTGTTGTTTACACAGTGTATGTACACCCACCTGCTCCATCTGAAAATGAGCTTGTGAACTCACCTGACAGAAAAGAACAGGAAAAAGATTGATGTGTTTTTGTATTGTGCCTGTTGAACTGACAAAAAGCATTATAGAAAATTAATAAAATCCACATGAGGGAATATCAATGTCCTTACAGTTTAAATGAGATTTTTGAATTGCTAGCTATGCCTCTTGCATTACTTAGATCGGATATGATTATACATATCTGATACAACTATTCCACAAATTACCATTATTTTCATGCTTTCCCTTTTCTGTGAAGAAGGTGTTCAAATCTGCAATGACAGAACTAAGAAACATATATTTGAAACATCACTTGATAGGAATCTGAGTGAGAGATGGTTTCTTTGTTTCAGGACAATTTCGATGATTCAAAAATTGTACCTGCCCAGAAATGTGGCCATGAAGTTATCTCTCTCTCTCGGCTGATATTGATCACAGAATCACAG
>VZTU01034418.1:1968-27621 GCA_013400835.1 Zapornia atra
AAAAAAAAAAAGTAGCTACTCCTGGGGGAGTAGATTTCCTAACACAATAATATTTAGATCACCACTTTAATAATGTAAGACGTTAGACAAAGAACACTTGTGATATATATGAATTAGTGGAGACCATAGACACAAATTTATGAACTTTGGGCCTGATCCTGCAATACCTGCTTGCAGTTAATTCTGACAAAAAGACTACCCCTTTGCTCAAGTTTGAAGATTTTCAAAAACAATTGGAGAATTGAGGGTGTCACCTCTAGCAGCCAAGGCTTGCTGACTTCTTCAGAGATTAAGCAGAACTTTTATAAAAATGAAGATCATAAAACAATAGGCTTTATAGGGTTTTTTGGCATCTTCTGTGGTTAATATCATTAACCATAAAATCTGCTGAGCTGTTGAAAGATGCGTAGCCTTTCGAGCGTGTGCTGCCTACAAGTTATGATGCAATACAGAGTCTAAATGGGCTTTTAGAGTTCTAGGTTTGAAATCCTTAAGTCACAGGATTTTAACACTGTAAATTGGGCGTATGAACATTACTGTTCTAAAAGTAGCATTTGAGAGGTAGACTCTTAAGTCACCCGGGAAATGAAACAGTTGCTTTGTAAAACAATTACTGGGAGTGCAAATTATTTCTGAAAGTACAATGATTAACACTACTGTAAAGAAGTTATGGTCAACATGTAACACTGTAACTAAAAAGGTTTTTTTTAGAAAATTTAAATATTGTAATTGATTATATTTTCCTATTAGGAAATAGCCCAAAAATATTACAAATGAATTTTAGAAACTGGGAGCCATCAGCAGTGTTACAAGGCAGCTTTTTATTAGCATTAAATTTCTGTTGAACCTCAACACAGTTTTAGAAGCTACAACATGAGACCGAGAAGTGGAACTAGTTTTGAAAACATTTGCATTTAAGTATTTGGTTTGATCTTAATGAGTATTTGTGATGATATGCTGGAGGGCTGAGATGCCTGAATCCTGTGTGTGTAGCTAATATCAAATATACAGAAGCTCTTTCATTAATGATACTGAAGGTCATATCAGAGTTAATTTTCTGGTAAGGTTTTTGGTTTGTTCGTCTTCTCTACCATCTTCTCTCACGTGCTTGCTGTTGAGAGTAGGCTTACTTTTGTAGCGATGTGATTCTGTTGGAGAACAGTGGAAAACCCAGTTTAAAGCATAGCAGTTGTCACTGATACCAGAGAAATACCTGGATATCTTTTTTCAGAGATCTGGTAGTCTGGGAACCCCGGTGCGTGGTTCTGCATTTCTCAGGCGACAGATGTTTTGAGTGCTTCTATATGTGCTTAAATCTATGTGCATGCTCAAGTTTTTGAGGAGCAAAGGCTTTGATTAATAGTTACATTGTTTTATTTTTATTTTTTGTAATTTACATGCTGTGCTGTTCTACTCCCATGTATATTGAAAAGATATTAGTCATGTGTTGTTTCTGATCAGTTAGTTATATTTTAGGAATCATAGAAAGACATAGGGTGATTTAAAAAAAAACAAACCCAAACTTACTTAAAAACTGAACTTATTTAAAACTAACACAATGATTCTACGTTTTAGATATACTTACTTACATATGAAAGAAAAATCACCTATCAATCTCATGACTTCCTAGATCTCTGAAAAGCTATTTTATTGATTTAAACCTTCCTGAAGTTCTGATTGCTTTTCATTAGTGGTGTTTAGCAGTCCAACAATGTTACCTTCCTATGAGAAGCTGTTGCTAGGGGAAGATAAAACGAATTTGCTTCTAGTGTAAATTAATAATACTGTTTCTGGAAAGGATCACTAGTGTCTTCCAGAAATAATTTTTAACAGTGTTCTAACCCCTGTGGTTTGTTTGTTTGCAGTTCTTTATTTTTAAACTTTGTAAAAGGCTATTTCTGCTTAAGACATGGAAAGAGAAGGAGAAAAAAAGTTTGGCATTCTTAATCATAGATGGATTAAAGCATGTCTGAGTAAATGTTTTGAAAAGTATGTTGCTTTGTATTTTTTGCCTCAGTCCCAGAACTGTGTATTTTCTTCGAAGTTTTAAGAGCTATTAATGATGTCACCCAAAGTAGTGTCTCACTTCCTTGGGTTTAGCCACATGGATCTAAGCAATCACCAAGTCCTTCTAAGCAGTTCAAAGTACCCAGGCTCTTACCTGTATCTGCTGCTTTGTCTGTGCCAACTACGTTATCGCTCTGATTAAACTGGGAGAACTTGCTGGCAACCTACCAGATGTGCAGTTTGGGTTTGCTGCCAGTCAGTGTTGGGATAAGCCCTGAGAAACCACTGTCCTTTTGCGTGCATGTTTGCTGATGTCAGCTTAAAGGAAAGAGGCAGGGCTCTCTGAGTGCTTCAGCCAGGATTCCAGGTGGGAAATCAGTTTTGTGGCCCACATTAGCTCTGTAGGCTTTTTCTCAAGAGCACTGTGCTATTAGGACTTCTGCAGAATAATCTACTAGAGCTCTCCCTGCCTTTTAGTGTAGCCTCCTGAGAGAAGAAGAAGTTGGAGGAACTTTCTTTGAGTTCCAGCATAGCCTTTTTTTTGTGTCTGGAACTCCCTCCAGGATGGCAGCACAACACATGCATCTGACTTAAACATTTTTTGTGGTGGAGAACCCATCTTCAAACTGCCAGCCCATTGGGATGTTCTTAATACTAATAATGTACCAGTACTGCAGCGAAGCAGGAGATTTGTTCCTTTCTATTGTAGTTCTTAACACGTTTTTGCCTAAAGCATCCTGTTTATTGATGTATGTTAGGGTACATAGGGCCTGCCAGAACTGAGAGAATCAGAAAATACCATTTTCCTTCACATCCCCCACTTGTCCTGTGGTTCCTCTGCTCTATGTCACTTTTACCCCCCCTCTCTTAAACTGTCTCACCATCTGCCCTAATTTCCCCAAACTCACAAGGTATAATTTAGAGGCATGTAGAGAATTTTCTACCTTTTCCCTCTATGTTTAGAAGAGGCTTTGACCAACATGTCAGTGAGAACATTTTAAGGCTGGTAATTCTTTTTTTAAGCCCGTGTTACTGCTTTTTGCTTAGTAATACTGAGCTAACTTTGATAGGCAGATTTCCCTTATACACATGAGAAATAAATTTATTTCCATTGGAATTAAATAAACCTTATTTTGACAAATTTAAAAATAATTCTACAGTACAGAACAACAACAAAAACCACTCACAACACCCACTCCCCCCAAATTAAAACCAAAATGCACATTTATTTTTTCAACCTTGAACTGCTTAACTGGTTTTTGTACTCAGACTTGTACTTTTTTTTTTTTCCCCTTTTAAGGTTTAAGGAAAAACCTAAATGAGCCTTGGTGTATGCTTTCCATGGGCTAAACGAATCAGGCTCTAAACTTTTATCTAGATCTATGGAGCTTGGATATAAATTGAAAAGATCACAGCTATGGGGAAAAGACCTATACTGTAAAGGCCTTTCTGCATAGATTATGAACATCATAACTCAATAATTTTTTTTTTCAAAACTATAGTTATAATTGGACCCAATGGGGGTCTCTCTCTTTGATCAGATCACAGTAACTGTGACTTTACACTGGAAAATGTCACTACTGTGAAGGTTTATCACCTGTAGAGCTGGTCTTTTCTCTGATGCCATGTTCAGTTCTCATTAGCATTATTCAAAGTTTAGTTGTTAATTAGGTTGACACTTCAATTACAATCATCATCTACAAGAGCAGTCAGGACTGCTTGCATAAAGAAACAAAAAAGATACTAATTCTTGCATATATTTCTAAAAGAATGAGAGCTTTTTCGTGCTACTTTGTGTTTATCAAGTTCTGTTTAAAGAGTAACTCTAAATGTTACTTTGTATAGTACTTAGTGACTTAAGTCTTGCTTTATTTGGTATGCAATGGGATGCAGAAATATGTATTCAGCAGAATTGGAGTTGACTTCTCCAAATATCCCTCATTTTGAAAATTAGGAGACTATACGGGGTGTAATTTTACATATCTTTAAAGAATACTATAGTAATTCCATAATTATACATGGGGTTTTTTTTCTCCAAAGTATCTTCAAGTAAGGGTCATCCAAATTAGTATTTCTCATTTTTCCCAATTCTGTATAATCAGTGATTGCTGTTTGCCAAGTGAAAAAACCAGAACTCCTTCAGAAAAGAAATCAAGCACTAAAATAGGATATAGATATATTTTTTTAAATTACAGGTGCCTCTAAATGTTATTTTTTTCCCCTTTCACATGTTTTATCTTCTAGGAAAGTTCTAACAACAGCATACCATTGAATTTGCACAAACTTTCCTCAGCTATTTGACAATGGTAGCAGCTAGTCCCATGGTGCATGAGAAATAATGTCAGTAATTTGACATTAAAAAAAAATCTGAAACTGAATAGTAAGTGACCAATAAGAGTTCTTAAAAATAAGTCTTCATAGCATAAATAAAAAATGTCCAACTGTCTTCATTCAAAACAAGTAGGTACGTCTTATGATTGAAAAAAGAAATTGCAGAAAAGTGGCTCACATGCAGTTTACTGTAAAATAATTAAGCTTATTTATGTCAAGAGGCCTTGGGAAAAAAGGGAGCATAAACCAATTTGCATTAGCACTCTACCCTCATCCCCCGCTTTCATTTCAATTAACAGACCAGCAGGTGCTCTTTGCAGTTAAAAAGATAAGCTATCAAGGAGGAGGATGAAATTTTGGCTGACCTGTAGACACCATGGTTTGCCTGCTGATTGGGTTCATACCTCGCTGTACCAATTTCTGAGGTGTTAATTTAACTGTTCCACTCTGTCGTGCAGGTCTCGGCCTTGAAAAATAAACTGAAAAAGCAGTCTACAGCTACGGGGGACGGAGTAGCCAAGGCCTTTCTTCGGGCACAGGCAGCACTGTTTGGATCTTACAGGGATGCACTAAGATACAAACCAGTAAGGCTGCTTCTTTACTTCTCTCTTTCCTTAATTTATAAGAGCACAGCCTTATTCTTTGCACTGCATGTTGTATCCCAGTCTGAAGGACTTCAAAGAAAACGTTGTAAATCTTACTTTATGCTAAAGATAACACTGGCAATTTAGAAGATGCTACCACCTCCTAACGGTGAGTTGTACCGAAAAAGAAATACTTACCCAAAGTCAGCTCTTTTCGTGTGTGTATCATGTTTATAATTTAACATAAAATCAGCTTGTATTAATGAAACTGCTTACACACAGCTCACATCGTTGAATGTGGTGAAGAACTGAAGAGGCTGTGCCTTTCAGACCCCATTGTTTTTTGCAGTACTGGTGTGGAGACTCTGCTGTGTTTGAGGCCAGGAGCTTTTTATTTCCTAGCAGAAATAAAAATGAGTCAAACGTGCATCTCTTGTTTTATACACTTACTTTCATTCCACTGAGGAGTTAGGAGAAATGAAAATCCATTTAATCCCCTCAGAACATCAGAAGTTGTATTTTTGGTGTTTTGCTGGTACTCAGTAGATTAATGTGTTATGGGCTTTCTGGTTTCTGAGGGTGGCATATAAAATTAGGAACCAGAAACAGCCTAGAGAGTCATTTAGTCTCCCAGTCCAGATTCTCGTCGCATGATATTTGCAGTCTACTGATAGTAGTTCTGTTTGATAAAATGCATTGAGATGGCACTGGCTAAATAAGGTCTTGAGGACATGATGTTTGATGGTCTGATAGATTCAAATAAATACTGAGATTTGAAAGGAGATAATAATCCTTGCTTGAGGCATCACGTTTATAAAACTGGGAGTTGTGTGGGTGCATGGGTGGGTGTTTGGGTGTGGGGAGGGAGGTGTATTCTGTTGTTGGGTAAGGAACTCTGTGGTAGTCCTTGAAGGAAATGGATAGGATAATTACTAATTCCAGATGAGGCCTTTTCCTGGAGGAAATGTTAAATGCAGTATGGCAGAGTCTTTCTTCTACCCAAGTAGTTCTCTTACAGGTACTCTTTTTTGCCATGAGCGTTTTACACACTGGCTGCCTGATGTCCATTGTTACTGAGATGAAAAGTAACCCATGCAGAAATGAAGTCATGTTTAGGTCAGGTTTCTGTGTTTAGCAGTCATTGTAGTTATGGTATGGAAAGCCAGGGTGCCTACAGTGTGCCTGTTTTAAAAATCGCTGGAGTTCCATGCAATACTAGTTTCATTCTAATAACTAATAATTAGTTTCATTCTAATTAACTAATAATTTCAACAAAATGTGTAGTTGTGTTTATTCCATAGTGGCATTACCTGACACTGCTTCAGGAGGGGTTGTCTAATTTGTCCCTTAGTCTAAAGGTGAGGCCACTGGTCCATGTCAGCTCATGGCAGGTTGCAGTACAAGCTGTTACGCTGAACTGTGTCTCACTGTACACTGGAGATGCACAAACAGAACACTGTCAGTCCTATTGGTGTCCTTACCCCCGTTCTGACCTGAGATAGGCCCCAGTCAGTCCTTTGTTTTGGTAAGTTTGTTGAACTGAACGTAGAAGTTCTTCAGTGTTCTGGTTAGCATCTCTCTTGAAATGAGCTCTCCTTGAAACTGATTTCCATTTTATTTCAGTTTATCTCTTGGCATATCTGAGAGATCTACGTTTGTGCTGTATTGGAAGAAGCACACCATGCATCATTTCAACTGGCAAACATTTGTCAAAGTGACCTTTGCAGTCCTTCTTCCTGCAATATTTGCTTTTGCTTTTTTTTCTCCCCCCNCTTTTTGGCTCCACTGATTGCCTATAAGAGAAGATATTTCTGAAACCATTGTGGCCTTGTGTGTGGGTTGTTTGTGGGGGTTTTTTTGATATGTTAATTCAGAATATCTTAACAGGCAGAAGTCTGCTGGCAAATTGCAGCATATCTTGGATTGGCATCAACTTGTCCAAAGACAAAGCGTATTTAAATAAACAGAAAAAAACCTGTAACAGTTATTTTGAGCTGTGCTCACATAGTTTTAACTAATTTAGTATTTTACAGAATTTTTGTTATGATAGAAAAAAATTATTAGAAGCTGGATTTGCTCTGTATTAGTAGAAACTAAGAGGAGTTGTCCCCGGACTGTTCAGCACGGCTTACATTTTGCCTTTTGAAGTCAGTTTAATGCACTGTGAATCGGGAAGTTCAAAACAATCAAATTGTTTTTGACTGTATCAGGACCATTTGTCAGGAGTCTCAAAGTGTGTGAGTTGTTATTGCAAAGAAAATACCACCCTTTATTTTGGAGCCTGTGGTGCTAGATCTAATAAAGAAATCTAAACCACAGCTATGGACTTCATGTACGTTCTTTCAGGAGCACAAGTGGTGTTTGTGCAGAGAATTTGTAGGAGTGTGTTGAAGTGATTTGAAATAATTTTTCTATAAATAAGATTCAGAATCAAGAACTGAGCTGTTTTGAGGTACCATTTCAGGATCACAAACATCCTGATGAAAAATAAAATAATGTATTTGGATAGTTATCGATTGCCTGTAAGATGAAAAATATGTTTTAAGAGAACTGTTTTCCTTGCAACAGTGTGTTCTGTATGATTTTAACTTGAAACGTGAAACAACTGTCATTAATATTCACTTTGAGTAAAGAACAGCTTTGATAGTGTCTGTACTCATCCAACACTTCTCTTCACTCCAAACGCTGTTCATCATGCTGAACACTCGTTCCGTGCAACTGTTTGTTTTCAGCACAGGACAGATTCTCCTCTCTGTAGCAATATGTCTTGAACAAACGTCTAGCAATTATTGAAAAAAAAAAAAGATTGGTGAAAGTGAAAATGGGAAGCTTCAGGGGTCTTGAAAGGAGTTCATGGGACTCCAAAAGACCATATGGAAAATTTGACTACTCTAATGCAGACAGGAAATATGACAAGTAATAGGAAAAGGTGATTGTATTTTTTTGTGTAATAAATTATAATAAAAAACTTAGTCCAGTGCAAGTGTCCAAGAGAAGTAGAAATAGTTGTTCTTTCCTGATTTAATTGCAATACTGAATTAAAGAAATTGGTGCTGCCAACAGTATTTTTGTAATATGCTTTACATTAGCAAATATTGCATAATAGGAACGGATTTGTAAAGCAAAACAGTACGGTTGGTGCTGAGGACCTGCCATCCACACAGCGTGCATTTCTAGCTTTATTGTAGTTCCTATTTTGGTCTGGCATTGAGTACTGAATAGCCCTGACTAGCTGGAGCTCCTTTTCCACATTAGTTTAATCCAGAAGGAATCCAGTTCATGCATGGCAGGCAGGGGTAGTTGGTAAGATTGCTGCACCATCATTTGAGAAACAACTGAAAGTTAATCCAGAACAAAATTTTATCAGTGGAATTGTGAATTCTAATGTTTTTGTACATGGTCTCGTTCATGTAGAAGACTGCAATCCATTTTGGTATGTTAGGTGAGATCCTCTGTGACAGGGGAATGCCCGTGGACTTTGGGGGGGTCTCCAGCAGTGACAGCGAGGCCATTCAAACTGTCTTGCCAAGGAAAATAAGCAAAGCAGAAAAGTTGCTTGTTCCTAAGCAGCAAACATCAGGAGGAAATAAAGGCATGATTTCTGTTGGTTTTTTTGTTTTTATAAAAAAGTACTTAATCATGGCAAGATGAATGTATTTCAGATGTATTTCAATAAACAAATCCTTTCACTTTATGACACATCTATTAAAAGATTACAGAATATAAGCAACAGTAACTTATTTTCTATCTTCGTAAAATGGGCTTTTCTTCAAGAATTAGTTAACAAAAGATGAAGTCCTTGGGAAAAAAAATCACCTCTCTTTTGGGAAAAAGTCCTCAAAGCTCTTGATGTTAAAACAAAAACTAAACCCAAGATAGCTTTGTTTTAAGTTACGATGGTTGCTGCATCACTCATCAGAAATTAAGAGATGAAGAGCAAAGGCTAATGGCTCGCTCTGGAATGCTCAGTAGTAGGAGTTCATGGTCTCATCAACACACAAGGGGTGCTGAGATAACTCCCAGCCTGAAGATAACACAAACTGTCAGACCTCACTGTAATTGAATGCTAACTGGAGTGCTTTGGGCCCATATTGACAGTATTTTAAGTAGCGACATTGGCTCTCCAAGAGATGCAGGTATACTGAAGTATGCAGTAACTCAAAATAATACAATTAATTGTTGTATTAGGAAAAGAAAGACATTTTAAGATTCAGAATGCACCTGAATCACTTGACAATGCATAAGTAACCATTGCTTATAATTGAGTTTCAGGTTGAAACCTTTTGAGCACAGGTGTCTCTTGAGATGGGCACTGACTCATTTACCTTTCTCCAAGTGTAAGGTAGAAAAGGTATGGCAGGGTACAGAAGCAGAAAAAGAGTAATGAAATGCTAGAACACAGTTTGTGATTAAATGCAGAACCTCCCTGTGCAATAGTGTTATGAGTATTTATTGTGACTTCCATAAAAATTTATTGTACATGTTAAAACCATATTGTTTAAATTATTTTCAGGATCATAGTCATCTTTTATTGAATATAGATACTGCGTAAATAAGAGTTGTCATAGAGCTTAATTCTGACTGTAAGAAATATCAGCACATCTGAACCTTTTTTTTCAGGTAGATTGCAAGAAATTTGCAGATTTTGCTGATATTTGTAATTTTAAATGGCACCTTCCTGAATAGACTCATAGGTTGTACTCAGTTCTCCCCCGGCCGTTAGGTCCAAATGTCATGACAGCAGATGAAATTTCACTTTTGTACTTCCTTGATTTTAAACTAGAGGAATTCTGATATTTAAAAAAAAAAATTATACAAAACTGAAGCAGCTGTGCCTCCATCTACCTTATACTCTTCACTCGTAACGAGAGCCACCATGCGAAACAGTAGTAATTATAACCATCATACAAATAGTTGGTGCGAGTCATCTCATGCTAGAGAGAGATGAATGTTTGCTGCACTAAAGAATTAAAATGTTTGTACTTCTTGTTGAAGTTAAATAGCACTGCATTTAGAAAGTACAGACATACCTTCTAATCTAGATTATTTTTCCTTTTAAAATGATCACACTGGTTTAGCTTACTGTTTTCACATCCCATTGAGAGCTGTATAAGTAGCTTGCTTAAAACATGAATGTAGCTTAGAGTAGAAAATTCCTGCTGTGTGTGGCAAGCTATGAAAGGGGAAGAAAATTCTATAGCAACTGTTGTTAAAAGGACAGAGATCTTGTTTGGGCATAGATTGTTTGGTCTGAGTATTAGCTGTCTACTTTTCAGTATAGGGTCCCCACTGGGTTTTGATCGAACTTGTTTTGAAAGTATATTGTAGATCAATACGACAGGGGCCATTTGATGGTCTACTAGTTAAATATCAGTGGAGCATTCCTCCAAAACCCTGTTTCTAAAGGTACTATCTTGTACTTGAAGAAACAAAAATGTTACAATCTTTATGTATGAAAACTTCTAAAGCCATTTTTGTTTGTATTGATTCGGTAATTTATTTTTTAAATAGCTCTTCAAAAAGCTTTGTGTTTACTGTAATCACCTTGAAGATTTGTAAAAAGTTTTATTTTGAAAGCAGATTTGTTGTTCAGAACCTGGAACGAATAAAAGAGCTGGGAGTTAATTGTATTATTTAATTCAATTTCAGTAAAGTTGCAGCAGATACCCTGAGAAAACTTCAGTGTGGAATTTTTACAGGTTTCAACAGATTTCCTCATTTTCACGTACTGAAGCGATTGGAGCTTTAAAACTACTCAAACTTCTAAAGGGACCTTGCTATCAGTAGGTTCAAATAACATAGATGGCATTTGGATGTGAACTCTTAATAGATCTAAATAAATTTCCAGCTAAGGCATAGCTTTGGTTGTTCTGTCTCTGAACTATACTGATAAGGGAACAGATGCCCCAGTGCACGAGCGCTTACTCAGTATCTGAAGCATCCAGATATTAAAGGGAAGTGCTTGGGAAAACATTACAGCCATGCACTAAAAATGTGTGTCGAGCTACCGTTTCCTGGCGCTCTGTGACGTGGCTGGGGCAGGAGAAGTGCCATCCAGAGAAACTAGGTCTGACTGCTCTCCTCCCAGGCTGATGGGAAAGGAGACCAAGCAGGCCTGGTTTCTCTTCTGCTGGGAGATAACCTCTCCTTTTTGTCTTCCTCAGGAGAACTGGGAAAGCGGCGGTGGGGGCATAGCTTAGTTTTTATCTTTTTAGTGTATTTTGAAAATACCGTCTTCTCTCTTTGGTCCTAAAGGTAATATTTCATGGTATGTCTTGAGCCATCATCTAGCCAGTTCTACACTTTCACAAAGCCTCTGTATTTCCAGAAATCATTTCTTTGTGTAACAACAACCACTCTGCGTGGGTGTATAAAAGAGCTGTTATCATTTGCTGCCTCGATTTTTTCTTTTTTTTCTTTTTTGGAAGAACGACAGAACCAAGACTCTGCCCTCAGGAACACTATGTCTTGTACCACCATGTCTCACTGGAGACTATTCCATTTGTTTTGATGCACTTTGAATTTGCTAAGTAGCTTGGGGTCATCTTCTTAAGACAAGAGTCTTTAGGAGCTCAAGTAAAGCTAATGTAAATTGGGTCAGGGAGGCAGTGCTATTTAAAGTACCACAAACATTTCAAGCTATTTGGCAGATCCAGCCTGTCCTGCATGTGTACAGTGTTGACCAGTTATCTCAGGATAAGTAGAAGGTGGAGTAATTTGGGTGCTTCTCCTGGAGACTGGATTAACACAGTGCTAGATATTATACTGAGGTGGGTTTGCGTATCACAGCATTCCAGCTACCCTGTGCAGGGAGAAGGATTCCGTTAGGAAAATGTATAGGCTCTAGCTCTTTCGAGGAGATTTCTTTTCTAAAATCAGATGTTCCATAAAGAGGCAAGGATGTAAAAGGTAAAACCAAATTAAACATGAACATAAGTACTTTACTGATTAGGACTGGACCTCTAAAAGGAGAGACTTAAAAAGGGAAGCTTTTGGTAATGTAAGAATAGGACTGTAAAATGGTATCACAGTGTTTTTACAGCAACATTTCCTTGGGTCATACTTGAACCATTTAAAAACAAAGTACGAGGTGCAAAGAGGAGTTGAAAATGGTTTAGAGCTACTTCACCAAACTCACCGAGGTCACAAACAGGAAACACTCGGTGGCATTCTGGAAGCACCTAACTGCACAGTCAGCCAGAATGGTAAGCAATGCGTGAAGTAGCATGTGCGGCTGAAGTTAAACAGGGTTAGGAGCAGAAAGCTGCGGCATGAATAAATTTGTCTTTAAAGTGACTAGCAGTTGGAGCTATTGGCAAGATCAATATAGCAGCTGTCTTTGATCTTTTTTTCTTTTGAATGGCTGAGGTGTCTTTTATTCTCTTGTGGGACTGCACTGGATGTGTAGCTTTTGGGTAGTAAAATATTCTGTGGTGGATTTAGGTGTGGCATTGTGTTGGATTTCAGATTTTCTGTCTTTGAGGGCTTTGGGATTTGTTTCTAACCTGGTAATTATTTTCATTCTGTAAACTTGGGGTGGGGGGGAAGGGGGGCACGGCTTTTAGCTTAATGATGAAATCAGTTCATGTACACTGATCCGTACACAAGCTTTGTAATGTACCTATGATGTATCCAGTTCAGTCAAACAGCTTCAAGTATTTATCACAAAGATTTCACAGGAACAACAGAACCGGAGAGGATGTTCATCAGAAACGTCCAGTGGTCTGTGCACACTGAAGATAGGAAATTTTCCATGAAAGTAGAAGTCACTTTGACTGTTTATTAAAAAGAACCCTCTTCGTAGCTTCCTTTATTTGATGAGTACTGTTTTCAGTTGTAATTTTTTTTCAATGAAGACTTCTCTTTGGATGAATGCTCATTTATCTTCTTTAATCATCGAAGTGTTTTGGGGCAGGGTTTCTGGTAACTGTAGGCTGCGTGCTTTTCCCATGTTGGGGAAATACATTTTATTGTATCAAACGTTAATCTCATCTCTTCA
Organism: Zapornia atra; assembly: GCA_013400835.1. Lineage (NCBI taxonomy): Eukaryota > Metazoa > Chordata > Aves > Gruiformes > Rallidae > Zapornia > Zapornia atra. The sequence continues at coordinate 14,890 of VZTU01034418.1, forward strand.
GACTTCATAAGAGCATTGGAAAAAGTTTGCAGCTCTTATTTTCTGTAAAAATAAAACAGAAATGTATGTCAGTAATTTCCTATTAAATCAGCAGAATAGTTTTTAATCTTCTCCTGTTGTGGTAGAATAAATATTAAAATAATTTGGTGCAAGTACATGTTTTTGGACCTTTGGGTTACTAGTATTGCTGGTTTATCATGCCAGGGAGTCAGAGTAATCCTGAACAATAATGCATGTTGAATTATTTGAAGGAGCAAACCTGCTCTTTCTCAAAATGTGAACCACTTCCTTGACATTTTTAATGAAGACTGCTATAAAGGTAACATGAACCAACCGTAAACCACTTAGTTGTTCTTTGCAATGTGGATTTTGTTGACTAACTTCATAAAGCAGAGGTTCAATTGCAACATGTATTTTGAGAGCTATTTAAATATTGTATGAAGATTTTGGGCTTATTTGTTGTCATCTCTGTCTGTTTAATTGGATACGTGTTTATTGAGATTTCTTGAAAGGGAATAATCTATAATATATTGACTGTTAAGAAATAAATTTGTAATGGAGAATTTTAAATAAATCAGTGTACTTGTGTAGTCTAGTTAACATCTAACTTTTTCTGTTTAAATTTTTTAGGGAGAGCCTATAACTTTCTGTGAGAATAGTTTTGTGAAGCATCGTTCCAGTACTACTAAGCAGTTTCTGGAAACTGCCATTAATCTTCAACTGTTTAAACAGGTATGAGAGGGTAAACGACCAATGTTTAATGATCTTTTTCTTTTAAATGTATATATATTTAAATATTCTTTTCTTTCTGTCAGCTTATGAAACTCTGGGATAAAATCTAAGTACAAGTAATCTGTGTACAGAGAGTCATTCTAGTTTGTTGTATTTTTAAATCTTTGCTTGTAGTTAAAAGGGAGTGGTGGTGGGGAAACTCAATGCAGGAATAACCCCAGGGTGCAGAGCCAGTGCAGCATCTCTTCAGAGCCTGTTAGCAACTCATCTAAACAAGAAAAATTGTGGATCTCCCAGCTTGACGGTTGACCTTCATTTTCGGCTCCCTTCATTCATGACCAGAACCTAAACAACATGGTGCTTACTTAAATGAAATGCCATTGAAGTCCAGTTTAAAACTGGTTTCATACTGTAATTGCAGTTTTCATTGTGAGGCTTGATGTGTGCACACAGAGTATGTTACAAACCCGAGCTGTAGGGGTGGCCTGAAGAACATTCTAGCTGCTCTGTTAATTCAGATTTTGAACTCAGAGAGAACAAATCACTGAATGTCTGGCACAGCTCAGTGGTAGTTTTATTACAGTCTTTGAAAGGAATTTTTTTCTTTGATTTTATTCTGTAACTCCTTCTCCCCCCCCCTCTTCATCACATGAACCCATGGCATTGAAAGGGTTTTAAGAAACTTATTACTAGATTTTTAGAAAAATCAAGGAAAATCTGAATGAAAGGAGAAGACTCATAAAAGTGTATGTTTGCCTGAAAATATTCAGGATGACTGAGGCATGGGAGTTCATGTTTAAATAATCTGGTGGACTTCTTTGAAGATATACTACCATGATAGATAAGGGAAATTCATTATATGTAGAACCTTCTAATTTTCAAAAAAACATTTGGTGTTAGTCAGAGACTAAGTGTCTAAAGGAAAGATTTATGCAAGGATGAGAGTTTGTTGACATCCTGTGAAAACACGTTTCTCCTAACTGTATAAAAGTTAAGAAAATGCTGATCCTAGATGGGTTTTCTTTAACTTTGCTGCATTTTATTTTATACAAGAACAAAATATAAATAAAAATGTAAAATAGGAATAAATCTGAAACCTTTTGAAGTATTCAGCACAATTGATTGAAATGGAAAGAAGTGACAGAGTAAACTGTTGTTTACATTTTGCTTACCTCAGGGTGATAAGCCAGCATGAAGCTTTCTTCATAGGAAGCTGCCTACAAGCAACGTTTCTAAACTGTTGTCACACTCATGCTACTAAAGCATGATAAAGATCTTCAGTTGTAAGGAAAAGGTTTTACTCCACTGAAGTGAATGGGCTTGTCAGTGTGGCTCTGTACTCACCCTTTACATTTTAATATGTGTTCAATTAAACAGAATCACTTTACAGTTTGTTTATAGCTGGTTTTAATTTTATTTCAACTAAAGGGAATAATATATTTTAGAGGATTAGGAAATTGTAACAATTTTGATGATGTGTTTGGTTTAATAGCAATAGTAGTAGTGGGTTTTTTCATTCCTCTAGTTTCTGTTGTGAAGGTTACTCCTACTTTTTCAGCTAATCCTCAGCCCCAGCTGCATCTTCTCCAGTTTTTCCCACAGACAAATGAGCTGTTTTCAAAGTTGTTTGTGTTCAAAAAGACTGAACTATTCTGGACAATCTTTTAAGCAGAAAATGGTTGTTAGAAGGAGCCTTAATCCCAGACCAAGCAGAAAATAGGTACTTTAAAGGCATGCCTTTTTGCCATAACTGGCAAGTAAGCCCTATTTGTGCCATTTTATAAAATCCTCCCTCTGTCCTTTTTGTAGGTTTTTAATCTTCTCCACCTTTCTCCTACATTAAAACATGTTAATTCCTGTAATTTAACCACTCTTTTAGAAATTGTAGTACCAAAGCACCCAGAAATCACTGTTGGAATAAACTGCAAAATTAATTCTTTGTGTTACTCCCACTCAGAGTATTTACATCTTCAGCACCACTGGTTTTAACTTTGTATTGTTTTTTGATGTGTTTTCTATTAATGGTATCCCTGAATGTATTAGCACATTTGATCTCTTGTACCAAAATAATTAATTAACCTCAAAATAGGATCAGTCCCAACACTTGTGCTCAAATATGATGGCTGTTGACACTTACAGCCTGACACTTTTCCTTACAAGGTGTTACCTCCTTTTTGGACCATTCCACACCCAGTCTAAAGTTCAGGTGTACACTTCAGGTACTCCACTTTTGTTTCATCTAAACTAGTATCCTGAGGCACACAGAAGAGGCTTTTCTGTGGCATAGATACATTGCATTTCCTTAATCTAGAAAATTGTCAAAGAATCTATGAGAAGCAGTGTTCTCATATGTTGCATCTTTCCATGTACTCATTTTCCATTTTCCCCCTCAAAGTCTGTTTGTAAGCCTCATCAAATTATTAAGGGCACACAGACAGACCAGCACTTACCATAACCCTTGCTTGTTAAGTAATGGTTCTGCTGTTCATCACTTCCACTGTGTTTCCATCACCTTGATAGACTAAAAAATTTTGTACTTCCAAATACATGTGATGTATATGGCTTCATTAGAATCATATAACCGAGGTCAGTCTGCATTTTTTTTTACTCAGGTTTTATTCCTTAGGCATTATAATGTCCATTTCTGTATCTCATTTTCATTAGCACTTGTGTTTTTCTTCCCTAATCAGCATCATAGTCTTTACTGAAAATCGAGCCAGGATATTTTTGATGAGGACCATTCTTAGATTATCTTTTAGCCTCAAACCATTCATAGAATCATAGAATGGTCTGGGTTGGAAGGGACCCCATGGATCATAGAGCTCCAACCCCCCTGCCACAGGCAGGGCCACCAACCTCCACGTCTGGATCTACACAAGGATGCCCAGGGCCCCATCCAACCTGGCCTTGAACACTTCCAGGGACGGGGCATCCACTACTTCTCTGGGCAGCCTGTTCCAGCCCCTCACCACTCTTTCTGTAAAAACCTTCCCCCTAATATCTAATCTAAACCTTCCCTCCTTTAGCTTTAGTCCATTCCCCCTTGTCCTGCCATTATCTACCCTTTTAAAAAGTTTAATCCCCTCCTGCTTATAAGTTCCCTTCAGGTACTGGAAGGCTGCAATGAGGTCCCCCCGCAGCCTTCTCTTCTCTTCTCTTGGCTTTAGAAATTATGCAGATGTCTCTTAAATTAGGTTGATGATTGCTCATTTTTGGAAATGGAAAGGAATTTTTATATTGTTCTGAAGCAGAAAACACCAAATTGTATATGTAAAATATACATTTTCCAGGAATTCATAGAAATAATTTATGATAAATGCATGGATGGCAACTATAGGGATGTGTGGAGTTTGATTTGCTCCAATTTGCTGGCCTGATTTAATTTTAAAAACCCTGGATATAATTATTCTTAAATTATTAGGAAATGTGATCATATAAAAATATTTTTCTTAAAAAGAAAATATCTATTATTTATCTATTACATGTTCTTATTTCCTGATTAAATATTCTGTATCTGTCCAGTTTTTCTTCAGAATAGATCTTTGTTCTCTGGTCCTGTATACTTGCATTACTTTTCTCACTGGTTTATTTTTTTTTCCCATCTTTGATAGTTGTATTATTATGTATGCTATGTTTTTGTTAGCTTTTTCTGAGCCTTAGAAAGGCTTCCCCTTTAATTAGGGTAACATGGAAGGTAGATGATCTTTATTTCAAGCTGCAAACATAAGCAACTACTAGTCACATCTTACGTGTCAGATAGTTCTGTTGAATGTCCAGGAAAAATATGAATTCGTTCTTAAAACTATCATGAAGCCTCATGCAAGACTATCATTAAATAATGTAGTTGTATAAGGGATGTGATCAGCAACATTTATCAGGATTTGTTCCTAAAATGTTGGAACTTGAAAAAGAAATAAAAAATGCAGGCTTAGGGTGAGGACTCAGAATTCTTTTGAAAATTACTAGTAATTTCAAATTTCATTTACAAGTTTTATGAGTTGAACTCTCTTCCAAGTGATTGACCTGTTATTGTGTGGAAATTGCATGTTTTATGTTTTGTTTGCTCCTACCAGCTTTTTTTTAACATTGGGTGAATTTATTTGAAATTTTACTCTTCCCAAAATAAATGATTGAGTTTGGCGCACAAACATCATCCCTCATACCCCATTCTTTATCGCTGTGCAACAAGATCTTCCAAAGGGAAAATGGTCTGTAATTGGGCTTTAGAATTTTAGAGTAGCACTGGAATGATGAGTTTTCATTGAAAGCCGTAGTCAACCAAGGGCTCTCTGGATCTCAGAGTAAATGCATTTCTTGAAATAGGAGGCCCAGATGTTTCAAGAGAGCATGGGTTTGAAAAATGGAAGGAGAAAACCGTAAAGTGTCTGTGGGATTCCACCTGCTCTTCTTTCCATGTAATGATTCTGCCCAGAGAAGTAGTGGATGCCCCATCCCTGGAAGTGTTCAAGGCCAGGTTGGATGGGGCCCTGGGCAACCTTGTGCAGCTCCAGGCCTGAGGTTGGTGTCCCTGCCTGCGGCAGGGGGGTTGGAGCTCTATGACCCTTGGGGTCCCTTCCAACCCAGGCCATTCTATGATTCTATGATTTAAGTGCTACCATGAACGCTACATTGCTCAAAAGCAGGGACTACCACTACTAACACTTACTGCTTTCATGAAATAATGGCCCTAATACCTCTTTGCTCACAGTTCTGTTTACATTAAATACTCAGTGGGAGTGATCCTCTAAACACTAAAAGTCAGTCAGGGTCTCTGCCTTCTGTTAATAGAATTCTAACACATTATGAGCATGGCCATACATCTTAAGTTTGTTTATACTATAGAATGAATTCGGAACTTGCCCAAAAGAGATAACGTCTTGCAGCTTGAAGGCTGGGGATGGGGCAGAAGGGTGGGTGGGGATGGTGTTGTAGGAATTTTTTTGTATGTTTGTGGTGGTTTTTTAGGGTGTGGGGTTTTTTTTGGGGGGTGTGGCGTTTAGGGGGTTGTTTTGTTTTCCCACAGCAGCAGCTAAAGATGCTGTTCTTTCTTTTTTTTTTTTACTATGCAATAATTCAGTGGTCTGACTATGAACCAACCTATTTGGGAAAAAAGCCAGCTTGGAGTAAAATGAAAAAATAAGAAGGAATTTAGACAAGAAAGAGAAAGAAATGGGTATCTCGGTGCTTACCTTACTCTTGCTGCTGGAATTTTTGTACTCTAAGTAATTTGTTTCATGTCACTAGTCTGTTCATTGAGAAGCTTCAGATTGTCACTGACACTGTTTGGATAATCTGTGGTAAAATATGATACAACCCAATAATTACTTTTGGTTAGTTCCTCTGTACCGCTTAGTACCAGTAAATAACTCATCATTCTTGCTGGAAGATGAGCTGTGTATAATTGGAAAAGGGCTTTCTCACTCTGTCTCTCAGAGGAGAGACAGCCTTTTAGAAACAGAAAGGGAGGGGTTGCTTCATGAAAGAATCTTAAACCTCTCAGAGTGCGCTCACTGTACTACTTTGAAGCCTGTTAATTCTTGAAAATAATGTATTAATTCCTTCTGAAAGGTTTAATCATTATCTGACTTTGACTTTTTCTGACGTATTCAGATCATTTCTGTCTTTCTGTGTATACCGACGTGCAAGTCTGCATCCACACCTGCAAATCTGCTGTAAGCTCTGCATAAAGACAGCAATTGCAGAACGCATCTGTAGGAGCAACTAAGGGTTAGTGGTTAAAAAAGGGCAGAGCTGTTGGCACTTAAACTACCATGGTGTCAACCTTGAGCTGTGCTTAGTCAGGTGGAAAGGGTTTTGGGGATGGTCTGCCTTGGCAGCACACCTTGTGCCTTGCTTGGGTTTGGTGTAACATGCCCATACAGTTAAATGAAACTTTCTTTCAGCCAATCTGCACACTGCCAATGAAATCCAACCTGCTGCTTGGCTGAAACCAAGACACAGCCTTCCTCTGGTGTTTCTGGGTGGGTGATTTTGCTGCCGTGTCTCCTCCACATGCTGTCCGTACAGGGTTATTTTTCATGTACAACACATACACGTTTAATGGACCTCAAGTAGATGTGGTAGCCCATGGTTTCTTTGCACTGGGTGTGGTGGAGTGGTCCCAGTTGCTCTGAAGGTATGTCCTGTGCACAGCATTTCTACTTTGGAGCCATTGATGGATATGCAGAAAGGGATACCATAGGGAGGCTTGTTTATGTTCTTTTGTTGGTGATACAAAGTACAGTTATGGTTTAGAAACAAAACATTCAGGAGTGTCGTGGTGATTTATATTTGTTTACAATGACAAATCCAAAATTACTATTTGTAAGGAAATAGTGTATTTTCAGGCCACTAGAAAAGCAAGAAAAGCTTGAAAGCCACTTATAATGTTTCTGAATTGATGTATTGACTATAAAATTATCGTTGTAACATTGTATTAGCGTTGTATAATAAAATAATTGTCTCATTGGCTATAAAATTGTACAAATCTGTACATTTTGCATAATATAATTTATTTGAATATAAAATGCTGTGATGTTTCTGCTACACAGTTGCAACTGCTCTTGCAAAATCCATCTAAAAGGAGAATACTGTCTGTAAGCCGTATTTTGTCTTGGACATCCATAATCCATTACAATGTACACACTGAAAGCTGTAACGCTGTAGAGCAAAAGAAGAGCCAACAAAATGTCACTTTTTTTTCCCCCCCCAGTTTATTGATGGTCGGCTATTAAAATTAAATGCAGGAAGAGGATTCTCTGATGCTTTTGAAGAAGAAATCACAGCAGGAGGCTTTTGTGGAGGTACAGAATTAATTTGAGTGTGCTCACTGATGGTGCTTCTTTAGGAGCTGTTCAACATGATGACGTTCTCAGGATGTCCTGTAAATTTTAGAAGTTATGAATTTTATTATGAATCTTATCTTCATTGTATCTATTCATTCCTGGAAGGTTCTTAGCCTTGAACAAATCACTGCTGGGACACATGCTATCTAGTTATTCCAGTATATTAAATGAAGATAAATTGTTTTAATACAGTAAAATAATACTTAGATGTCAATATCTGATTGAATATCACTGTATTATTTACATTTTAACCATGTTTACATAATGTGATACATTATATGTAAACTGTATTTTAAAAATAATTTTTAAATTTGTGGTGATGAACTTTTGCTACATAGCAATGTTTATTGAAAACATAACTAACTTTTTCACATATAATTATTTCTGCAGGGCAGAAATCAGAGTGTCTCAACGTCTAGAGAAATTTGCCTTCTCTAGCAAGTGTGTTAAAAAAAAAGGGGGGGGTGGCATTTAACAGAAGGAACATTAAACTTTGCCTTCTTCATATATCAAAATATTATTCCTTGTGTTACTTCCCTCAGTTATGTTCACTGACAATTTTTTTAACATGTTTTACCTGAACCAGCTCTACGAAGCTAACCCAAAGTGTGTGCTGAATGCACTGCTGAATATTACAGGATAATTGATTGATTCCCTGTTAGCCACTTAAAACAGCTATATTGTTGTCTGAGGTATCACATTTGCTATCAAAATGTGTGTGCCCCACAGCACAGGTACTGTTTTATGGTCTTTAAAGTAGTGTAGAAGCTTTCTCAGTAAATTGAAGTTGACAATTTGGACAAGTCCTCTGAGTTGTATATGGCAGCTTTAGATGTCCCTCCTTTGCAAGACAGTCCTCCGTCAGGCGTGTTTACAGAGGAAAGGATTTGGTCCCCACAGGGAAATCATCGAGTTGTACAGACCCATCTTCACCTTCTGTAAAATACCTTTATTATGCTCAGAGTACATAAATCCTTTTGTTTGAGATTTTCACTGCCTTCTCCTGCCCTTTCTGTCTTGTGCTGTATCTAGCACTTTTTTTCTTTCTTGATTAAAGTGTGGTTGGTTATACAGAGATTTACGTCTTTTCTACCTTTTTAGGCTAACTTATGCTGCTCCGTAAACAGGTTTTAGGCACTGAGCATCCATTATTCAGATAGGTGGTGTCAGTATTCAGAGTTCATTTGCTGATTGCAGTGAGGGGGTCAGGAGGCTGCAATAAAACTGCACCAGAAGTTAGATAAAGCTTGTTTCTCAGCTGCACACTGGCAGCCTGTGAACCACATCTCACCTGGCTCTGCTCAGGAGAGACCGCTCACCTCCACTAGCACTCCCGGTTTGATTGCACTGAGTGCTTTTCAAGTCAGACAAGCTGTATATTGCCAGGTTGTGGACAAATTGCTTAGGGCACATATTCAGTATTTACATAACTGCTGTCTCATTATCGTTATGAAGTGCAGGGCTAACAATATGTATGCAATTGAAGGTGACATTTTGTGACGCTAATGGGGTAGAACTATGATCTCTTTGCAGAGTTAACTCCCATCAACTTTATCAGGGAGCCCAAGGTTTTAAAAAACCAGGTGAAACCCAGCCTACAGAGAAGTCACAGGGAGTTAGTGTGAGCGTACAGGCTATTGAAAGGACAGGTGAACATATGCTGAGCTATAAAGAATATAATTTGAAAATTACTGAATCAAATGGGAAGCGTTCCTTTACGCAATCTGTTTTTTAATTTACAATTTTCCACATATGCAAGCATAACTCAGCCAGCACAGAGAAATAAACTGGAAATTGGAGAATACAACTTAAGACTTCATGATTTTTTTTCTAGTAAATTGGTTCAAAAGTTATTTCCCTTTGTCTACATGTGAAAAGAAATTTGTCAGCCATCTTCATTATAGTTTGCACTTTATACTTAAAATTTTATTTTTTGTTACATGTATTATTCTGTGGGAGTATTAGTTCTCAAGAGCTTTATCTAACTTTCCACACAAGAACATATCCATATTAGTAGAATATATTCATTGAAGTAGTTTGTAAGCAAGTGAATTTTACTACATCAGTCTTTTTTTGGGGAGGGGGAGGGCAGGTTGGTGTAATATCAGTGGTTGGTAATATAAGGAAAATAAAAGAAGTGAAAATCTTTTAACCTCTCTTCTAATAATTATTTTAAGGGGTCAGTATTTTGTTGCTAGATTTTCAGGAGGCTCAAGTCTAGCTGAAGGTACGCAGTGTTAACTTGGCCTTTTCTGTAGATGAGTATTTCTCTGTTTTCTTTATTGCCTTCCTTGAAGTCTCTCTGCACACGTAGGAGACAGTTACTGGTGATCTCATTTACAGTCTCTATTAATTGCCTAAGTCATAGGCTATGACAGAGAAAGCTCATGTGGAAAGCATCACTGTTAAGGACACCGCAAGCCAGATGATACACTTGGATAGTGTTGATAAGAATTAGAAGCTATGAAATGCCACATAAGAGGCAGTACTTGTCTTCATGCAATTTCAGTGAGCCGCATTAGCAGCGTTTACTCAGTACCTGTTATTTGCTCAGGGAGTCACATCAAAGAAGTAAGAAACAAGTCTTTTTTGGTTGTTTGCTCTTCGAGGCTCTTACTGGAGATTACATATCATCATAGTGACCATCAGGTTTCTCCTTTGTAAGGGAGCATTGCTTTCACTTGTGCCATCATTCCTGAGAGTCTGGCTGTCTCAAAATTGCTTGTAAAGAATTTATTGGAATGGGTGAAAGTGCCTGATACCGGTATGAACAGCTCCGTTTTTTCACCTGACTGAGCAGCTTGGGAACACCTTTTACAAATCCGGTTATTTCTCAGTCATGCTCTAGAGGTATATTTTGTTTTTCCACTAGCCAGGGGGATGAGTCCACCCAGGCCCTAGTTCACTGACTATTCCAAAGCTTAAGAAGTTTTGAGAACTCCTGTTAAAAGTTGGTAACATCAAGGATATATCAATATGGTCCTTACAAAATGGATAAACTCTCTGAAATGGCAGTGTTCTTGTCAACATACATGTCCTGTCTGGGGTCAGTAATAGCTCCCAGTACCAGACTATTCAAGTGTCTGATGTACTCTAAAACTTTCTCAGGGATCAGGGAGCCAATCTTTGGTGTTTAGCTGAAGCAACTTTAGGAAATAGTATTTGTTTCTTCACCAAGTGAAGAATTTACCCCTGTCCTTCGTGGTCAGCTCAGGGACGCAATGGACCTAGGTAGTCCTACAGAAGCCAGTACCTCTCACTCGCCTTTATGAGGTTTTCCTTTATGAAAGAGAGTAGATACAGTTAATAATTTAATAGGATTTTTCCTGCTCAGGAGTATATAGTTATGCCATAATCCTTAGACTTTTCTCTTTTTCCTTGGGATGGCACCATCTGCACTCCGTGCATTTTTGTGCTTGAAAGTTGGCCCAGTGGGATCATCATGCTTGAATGCTGCTCATTAGATAGTATTCTGTCTTTTGGGTTGGCCTTTTTGGAAATTTTTAGCAGAATTTTTACTTTATCCTCATTTCAATTTCTCTTCCTACTTCAGTTGGGAATAAAAATACTGTGTGCTGAAAAGAGATGCTTTTACAAAGAAAACTGGAAATAAGAGATACCTAGGTTTTCTTCTTAGTCTACACATCTTCCTATCTTTACATTCCTTACCTCTCTGGGAAGAAAGAAATTAATGAATAATCCTCTAAGGGAATGTTTTATGCAGATTGTGAGCAGGGTTGAAACGTTTAAAATATTGAATGTAAGTTTGATTGTGTTACACTTTGCATTTCTGTTTCAGGAAATTCAAGATCTTATCAGCAGTGGATGCATACAGTGAAGGTATAAACTTAGTTAAGTCGTTATACTAACCATCCTGGTCTTTAAATCTTTGTCCTTTTCCTTATAAAATGGCAAAAGTTCGTTCATTTGCAAGGAAAATGTAAGTCCATTCTGTAATAAATAACATGTTTATGGTGTATGCAGTAATTTTGTGGGGTTTTTTTTCTTAAAGATTTTTAAAAAGCCAAGTCCCATACACAGAACAAATGCCAAAACAAACGCACAGGGTTTTCCTGTCTGTATTGTCAGGGATTTCACTGCTTTACTGCTTGTGTATCACGTTACATTCTGTAACCGTGAATTAGGTGTGACAGTACAATTTGATATGAAGTTTATCACTTCGAATAAATAGCCATTTCATTAACGTGGATCTGTGCAGTTTGGCTGGCAGAAGGCCCTTGGTATAACCTTGTTATTCTGCAGGATTAGTGAAATGTTATTTGAGATTAAGAGAATTCTTGTGTGATTAAATGAGAGAGTTCTTTCTGTCAGGTCAAAGTATTTTGAAGTCGCATAATAAATATGATAGGAACAGATGAAAAATAGCTGCAATTTCTGAATTGATTTTGAAATGGCAACAATGAATGAAGAATGAAAATACATCATTCTCTTAGAATGCATTGATAAACGTGTCAGCTGTGGTAATGACGTACTGTAACCCTTGTGTAGCTGCCGACAGCAGGCTGGGGAGGAAACACAGCTGTGGTTCTTCTAGCCCGTTTTGAGGGAAGATTGTTATTTCTTTACAGCACGCTGTTTATTTTTCCTTGCTGTTGTCTTAAGGTTTGACTTGTGTTAAAATGTTACTAAAACACATTTGTTGTATATTTCAGAAAGGTGGTGCACTGATCAACACAGCGATGACCAAAGCCACTCCGGCTGTGAAAACAGCATACAAACTTGTAAGATCATCTCTTTCAAATAAATAATACATCAGAATACCACAACTTCCTACAACCTCACATTCTTCCTGAATATTTAAAAACCTAAGCATTTTAGAAATGTATTGCAGAAAAACACTTCAGCCTGTAGAATGTTTTTAGCTTCATTTGTTTTCTCATGTGGCACTGGGACTTAGAGTTGGTTCAGTCTTCCAGATAGTGGGTATGTAACAACAGGCATTTTCAAAGCATCAGTGTGATGTTTTTGTTTCAATTGCAATACATGCTGGAAGCTTATATGAATATCATTTAGATATTTGATGAACAGCTGTAAACTCTTCCTAACCTGGTGACAACATGGTTAAAATATGGGCTCTGAAAAGAGAAATTCTCATTTACACTAAGGTCACATAACCCAACACGGGCATTGCAAA
>VZTU01034440.1:0-11715 GCA_013400835.1 Zapornia atra
GAACAACCCCAGTTCTTTCAGCTCACCACATACCCTTTTCTAGTGGGATCTGAGGTTCTACCAGCACCCCTGGATTATCTGCATGCAGAGAAGGTGAATCAGAGAAAATTGGAGGAGGCAGAGTCTCTGCACTAGTTGCTACGGAGATGTCTCATGCTTTTCTTCTGCTCTTCATCTATTTAACAGGGTGCTAAACCAATCTTCACCCTATTTTAGTGTCAGGTCCCCCTTTGATGAAGGCTCCCAGCTACCCTAAACCTTGGGTAGGCAGCAGAGAAAGGATGGCTGCAGGGATGGAGGTGAAACCTTGGGTCTCCTTGAAGAGACCCATGCTTGAAGAGAGGAGAGGAAGGTCCATGACCAAGAAACCTGCTAGGGGTTATCATATACTCACTAAATCTTTATACTTCTATCTTTAGGTGTCTCTATTTGAGCTGTGGGATGGCTGGAAGGATCTCAGGGCATCGATCCTCCCTGTTGTGGGGATCCACAAAATGCCAGTCAGCAAAAAAGCTAATTTCTGGGAAACCAAACAATTTTGGAGTCCCTCTATGAAGATGAATGGGGAAGTTAGTCTGGAGGATCCTGCTCTGGCTGGGGGGGTTGGACTAGATGAGCTTTCAAGGTCCCTTCCAACTCGTTAACGGTCTGAGAGTCTGTGATTGATTCTGTGATGTGAAGGATGCAGCAGCTGGATGCTGGGACTGGACAGAGTCCAGCAACTCACAGAATCCCAAGGCTGGAAAAGCCCTTTGAGATCATCAAGTCCAACCATCCCTGTCCTGTGCTGACCCAGATCTCTCAGCACCTCATCTCCCCTCTGTTAAACCCCCCCAGGGGTGGGGACTCAGCCCCCTCCCTGGGCAGCCTGTGCCACAGCCCCACAACTCTGCCAGGGAAGAACTTTTCCCTCCCATCTGAGCTGACCCTGCCCTGGCACAGCTTGAGCCCATTGCCCCTTGTCCCATCTCCTGTCCCCTGGCTGAAGAGACCATCGCCCACCTCTCTGCACCCTCCTGGCAGGGCAGGGGAGGTGGGGAGAAGGTCTCCCTTCAGCCTCCTCTTCTCCAGGCTCAACACCCCCAGCTCCCTCAGCTGCTCCTCAGAGGATTTGCCCTCCAGCCCCTTCCCCAGCCTGGTTGCCCTTCTCTGGACTTGCTCCAGGACCTCCATGTCCTTCTGATGGGGAGGAGCCCAGAACTGGACCCAGCACTGGAGGTGCAGCCTCACCAGTGCCCAGTCCAGGGGAAACTCATGTGTCTACCCTGTAGCTGCTGTTGCTAGAGCCAGAGTCAGATGGGGGGTGTTACACCCATGGATGTCCTGGCTTCCCACAGAGCTGCCAGGCCTTGGGAGTTGCCCCTGGGGAGGAACAGAGAACATGGGGAGAGGAGACAGTTCCCCACCAAAGCCACTCGTGGGACAAACTGCCCTGCAGAGCTGTAGCTCTCTGCAGGCATCCTAGTGACAGCAGGTTGGAGAGGGATCTGTGCCAGATGCTGCACTGAATGACTCCTGCACATCCTGCCCACCCTGCCTGGAACTCATTCTTGGTGTCTCCAGCTTGTCCCCCACCCCAAACCCCTGCAAGGGGCGGTGGTTTTAAACTGAAGGAGGGAAGGTTGAGATGTGACATGGAAGAAGTGTTTCATGATGAAGGAGGTGATGTCCTGCCACAGAGAAGCTGGGGCTGCCCCTGGATCCCTGGCAGGGTTCAAGGCCAGGTTGGATGAGGCTTTGGGCATCCTGGGCTGGTGGGGGTGTCCCTGCCCATGTCAGAGGGGCACTGTGGGGGGAAGGGGTTGAGTGCCGTTCCTACCCGACCCAGTCTGTGATTCTGTTGCTCAGGATGTGTGGAGCTCAGTGCTGGCCTGCAGAGGGTATCCTAAGCCCGTGCAAGGCTCCAGCCTCCCATCCCGCCACCCCAAGCCAAAACCTCTGCCTTGCCCAGCCTGCTGAGGAGCATTTCCCTGCTCCTCACCTCTCCTGAGGAGCTGGCAAGGTTTTGCCACTGAGGGCTTCTCTTGGTAGCCCTCCCAGTGATGATGCTAGCCCTGGCCAGATGCTTGCCATGGAGTTCAGGTGGGGATGTGTCACAGCAGAGACAGGAGATATGGACAGGCCAGTGGCACTGTGCTCCCCCTTTTTTCCTCTCTGCCCTTCCCCCTTGCTTTGCCTGGCCTCCCTTCACTCCTCTGTCTTATTTGATTGCTGATCTCCACCCCTGGAGAGGAATCTCATAGTGTCCTCTCTGTACCACTGAATATAGAGACTATTTACCATGTTGGTCTTCTGAGCTACAAAAATTCCTGGGTTTCCCATTCCAGGTTGGACAAGACAATTCCTTTGGTGAACTATCTTCCCAAGCCATTGACTGCCTTGAACCCCCAAAGGTGCAGCTTCAGAGCTCTTGGAAGTCCTCCAGCACTCAGATTCACACAGAAACAACCACTGTTCACATGAGGAACTGACACCGCTGCCCTGGGGAGGCCCCAGCTGGAGTCCTGTGTCCAGAGCTGGGGCCCAACACAAGGAAGATGTGGGGCTGTTGGAGAGGGGTCAGAGGAGCCACGGAGATGATTAGAGGGCTGGAGCAGCTCCCCTATGGAGAGAGGCTGAGGGAGCTGGGCTGGGTCAGCCTGGAGAAGAGAAGGCTGTGGGGGGACCTCATTGCAGCCTGCCAGTCCCTGAAGGGAGCAGAGACACAGGAGGGGAATCAGCTTGTTCAAGGGCAGAGACTGGCAGGACAAGGGGGATGGAGTGAAGCTGGAGGAGGGAAGGGTTAGAGGAGAGATTGGGGGGAAGTTCTTTGCAGAGAGAGTGGTGAGGGGCTGGAAGGGGCTGCCCAGAGAGGGGGTGGGTGCCCCGTGTCTGGGGGTGTTCCAGGCCAGGTTGGCTGGGGCCCTGGGCAACCTTGTGTAGCTCCAGGCCTGGAGGTTGGTGGCCCTGCCTGTGGCAGGGGGGTTGGAGCTCTGTGACCCTTGGGGTCCCTTCCAACCCAGCCCATTCTATGATTCTATGATCTCAGAACCACCTCCTCTCACAGGGTTTGTCCAGATCCTGTTCCAACTCCACAAAGCCCTTGAGAACACCCTTTGCTGGAAAAAAATACTGTTCCCTCCAGCACATGTCCTGCAGGTTTTGTCTTCCTTGGTTGTTAGATCACTGCAGGGTGATGGATGTAAAGGCTGCTCCTTCCTTTCCCCAGAGCATTGACTCAGGAGAGGTACTGTCCTCTGTGGACAGTCTTTGTAGCTTGAGGAGTGGGATGAGATGTGATGAAGTTCCTGAGCGAGGCCTTCAGGCATGGTCCAGCTCTGAGACTGCTCTGTGGTGAAGGCTCTGCTTGAATGCCCCAAACACAGCTGCTTCAGGAGGACCTGATGCAATGAATGGAATTGAATTGACCAGTTTGGTTCAAGCTCTTTGTCACTGACCTGGCTGAAGGGATTGAATGTTCCCTCAGGGAGTTTGCAGAGGACACCAAGCTGGGAGGAAGGGTTGATCTGCCTGAGGGGAGGGAAGCTCTTCAGAGGGATCTGAGCAGGCTGGACCCATGGGCTGAGCCCAACGGGGTGAGGTTTAACAAGGCCAAGTGCAGAGTGCTGCACATGGGACAGAACAACCCTGAGCAGAGCTACAGGCTGGGGGAGACTGGCTGGAGAGCTGTCAGGCAGAGAAGGACCTGGGGGTGTTGGGTGACTGACCAGGAGCCAGCAGTGTGCCCAGGTGGCCAGGAAGGCCAAGGGCATCCTGGCTTGTGTCAGCAATAGGGTGGCCAGTAGGTCTGGGGAGGGGATTGTGCCCCTGGACTGGGCACTGGGGAGGCTGCACCTGGAGTGCTGGGTCCAGTTCTGGGCTCCTCCCCATCAGAAGGACATGGAGGTCCTGGAGCGAGTCCAGAGAAGGGCAACCAGGCTGGGGAAGGGGCTGGAGGGCAAATCCTCTGAGGAGCAGCTGAGGGAGCTGGGGGTGTTGAGCCTGGAGAAGAGGAGGCTGAGGGGAGACCTTCTCCCCACCTCCCCTGCCCTGCCAGGAGGGTGCAGAGAGGTGGGCGATGGTCTCTTCAGCCAGGGGACAGGAGATGGGACAAGGGGCAATGGGCTCAAGCTGGGCCAGGGCAGGGTCAGCTCAGATGGGAGGGAAAAGTTCTTCCCTGGCAGAGTTGTGGGGCTGTGGCACAGGCTGCCCAGGGAGGGGGCTGAGTCCCCACCCCTGGGGGTGTTTAACAGAGGGGAGATGAGGTACTGAGAGATCTGGGTCAGCACAGGACAGGGATGGTTGGTCTTGATCTTAAAGGTCTTTCCTAACCTTGTGAGTCTGTGCTTGTGTGGTTGTGCTGTCACTCAGGGGTAGCTCCACTGGTAGCTCCTCTCTGGTGGTTTCACTGCTGTGAGTTACAGTGTGACTCCACTGCTGGTTCAATGCATGAGAAGGAATGGTGTAAAACCAGGCCACGGCTCAGCCTGAAGGACCTCCCCAGCTCTCCTCAGCCCCATCAGACCCCTTCTCTCTATGGTGAGAGCAGCTCCTGTGCAGAGAGGCCACACTGACTCTGCAGCTCAGAGAGAGATATTGTACCTTCCCACCCAGCTGTCCATCCCTGCATCGTGCCCAGATAGACCAGTGGGAAGTGGAGACACCCAAACCATCTCCCCCAATTACCCAGACATCCCTTTCTACCTCCTGGTGACTTCTGTACCTACAGGGAGGAGAGCTGTTGAGCAGGAAGGGATGGAGGAAGAGTCTCACCTTCCTGCCCAGCCCATGTGTGCTCTCAAGGCTTTGAGAAGTGGAGGAGACAGACTTGTCTGCCATGGCCACTTTGGTTTTGGAGGAGAATTTGTAGCTGCTGCCTGCTGGAAAGGCCAAAAAGAGAGAGACAAATAGGAGAAGAGCTTGTGAGTGATGCTCTCCAAGCAGGACTCTGTAGGAACTTGGCCTTCTGCAGGGAGAGCATGATGGTATCATGGAGTGATGGAAGTGAGAAGAGCCCTGCTTGAGGAAGGTGGTGGGAGGCAGGGATAAAGCCCACCCAACCAAGGGAAGAGCAGATGGAGGGGATGAGTTGGAGCTGTGTTTCAGCCATGTTTAAACTCAGGTTGGGCTGTCAGTGTTGGTGGCAGGTCTTCTGCTCTTGAGGGGCTTGAAAGGTGTGACTCCCACCCTCCTGGGAGGCTGGGCTGGAGCTGGTGGCTGGGGAGGTTCCGTGAGCTTGTGTCTCTGCAGAAGTGACACAAACCAGCTTTCAAATCCCCAGGGGAGGAGAGGGAACCTGGGAGGCACTGGGTTTGTGAAGCTTCATTGTGTGGGGAGCTATGGGAACCCCCAGTTACCCCAACCCTGTGGAATATGGCAGGGAGGCACCATTTCATTTCATGGCCCTCTCCACTGAGCCCAGCTTGGACCTCTGGTGTGCTGAGGGGGGATGCATAGACTCCTCCTCCAATGCATGCCAGAGGGAAATGACGTGGTGATAGTCAACAACAAGGGTGGAGGAAGACTATGGAGTTACAGCAGGAATTTCCCCTCTGCTTTGGGAACCCAAAATTTGGGTGCCAGCACATTTTCCCTCCTTCTGGCCACAGTCCCAAGGGGGCTGTGATAGTTTTGTTCTCTGAGGCCCCAGCTGGAGTCCTGTGTCCAGCGCTGGGGCCCAACACAAGGGAGATGTGGGGCTGTTGGAGAGGGATCAGAGGAGCCAGGGAGATGCTCAGAGGGCGGGAGCAGCTCCCCTATGGAGAGAGGCTGAGGGAGCTGGGCTGGGTCAGCCTGGAGAAGAGAAGGCTGTGGGGGGCCCTCATTGCAGCCTGCCAGTCCCTGAAGGGAGCAGAGACACAGGAGGGGAATCAGCTTGTTCAAGGGCAGAGACTGGCAGGACAAGGGGGATGGAGTGAAGCTGGAGGAGGGAAGGGTTAGAGGAGAGACTGGGGGGAAGTTCTTTGCAGAGAGAGTGGTGAGGGGCTGGAAGGGGCTGCCCATAGAGAGGGGGGGTGGCCCGTGTCTGGGGGTGTTCAGGGCCAGGTTGGATGGGGCCCTGGGCAGCCTTGTGTAGCTCCAGGCCTGGAGGTTGGTGGCCCTGCCTGTGGCAGGGGGGTTGGAGCTCTGTGACCCTTGGGGTCCCTCCCAACCCAGACCAGTCTGGGATTCTGGGATTCTATGATCCCTGGGACAAAACCCACTCCTCCTGCCAGATATTGGTAGCCTGTCTTGCACCCTTTCCCAGTCCTGCAAATTTCCAGCCCCATGGCCTGCAGCTGGCAGCGCTTCCATGTGCGTTCCTCCTGCTTCACAGAGCTCTGCTGGATCAAACAGCGGAGATGCTGGGCTGCAAACTTCCAAGCAGAGGTGTGGTGTGCAGCCAACTCCTCCAGCCTGGCCAGCTCACGATCCTGCCACGAGGCTGGCATGGTGGGGGATGTTGTTGGAGCCTGTGGTGTTTGTTCAGTAGTTTGTAGGAGAATCTGTTTTCAGACAGGGGAAAAAAACCCCAACAAATAAAAGGAATAGTCTAATTTTCTTGATTGCCCAGAAAATCACTTCTTGATTGAAAGCCACTTCTTGATTGTCCTTCTTATGGGCTCCTCAGCATCAGAAGGACATGGAGGTCCTGGAGCGAGTCCAGAGAAGGGCAACCAGGCTGGGGAAGGGGCTGGAGGGCAAATCCTCTGAGGAGCAGCTGAGGGAGCTGGGGGTGTTGAGCCTGGAGAAGAGGAGGCTGAGGGGAGACCTTCTCCCCACCTCCCCTGCCCTGCCAGGAGGGTGCAGAGAGGTGGGCGATGGTCTCTTCAGCCAGGGGACAGGAGATGGGACAAGGGGCAATGGGCTCAAGCTGGGCCAGGGCAGGGTCAGCTCAGATGGGAGGGCAAAGTTCTTCCCTGGCAGAGTTGTGGGGCTGTGGCACAGGCTGCCCAGGGAGGGGGCTGAGTCCCCACCCCTGGGGGTGTTTAACAGAGGGGAGATGAGGTGCTGAGAGATCTGGGTCAGCACAGGACAGGGATGGTTGGACTCCATGAGCTTGAAGGGCTTTTCCAACCTTGGGATTCTGTGACTCTGTGAAACACCAGGCAAGTTTCACCTAAAGGCTCAGGAACCAGAAGGCAAATAAGAAGAACCTTAGTTTTATTATTTCCAAGCCAATCCCCTGGTTTTTGGAGCCTGGTTCATGACTGCAGATGGATTGATGTTGGCAGTATGGAACTGTCAGCCCGATTCCTTCACAGATGAAGATAAAGAGCCTTGGTTTTGCCAAGGGGTGAATGTATTCTTTATGAGATGCAACAGAGATGTAACCCAGCACCTTGCTCCTGACAAGGCTGGCCTTTATCTCCTAGGTCTGTGTTTAGGACATGGCTGGACTTTCCCATAAGTTTGAGCCCTGATGCAGGGCCAGGATCTACAGTCCTGAATTCAGCTGGTGCTGGGGAAGCAGAAACAGAAAATAACTTCATTGACTTGAGCTTCACATCCCCATTTTTCTAAGCACTTTCATAACTTCCCCCCAGAACTACGCTACAAACGGGCTTTTCAAGGCTGCCCTGAGCAAGGGAAGAGCTGGGAGTGGAGGTGGAGGCTGTTCCTGGTGGGAGCTGGAAGGAGCCTGCTGTTTATCCAAAGTCCTTTAATATCTGCATGGAGGCAGGGGGAGAAAATAGAGGAGCATTGCTAAGGGAGATCTGCAGGGAGCTGGATCTGAGTGGAGTGGAACCAAGGGAATGCTGGCTTAGACCTTGGGGACTGTTGGGTGAGTTGAACCTGGCTGGTGTGAATGTGTCCTGCATGGAGCTGCCAGCACACAGATGATGCAGTGGGGAAAGTAGGATGAGGAAAAAATGGGGGTCCCCTGACCACAGCCTGGGACATCCCTATCCCAGATCTGCCTGGAGACTGCAGGGACACAGACCCCATCACTCAGAGGAGAATCATAGAGTCATCAAATCACAGCTGCATTAGGTGGGAAGGGACCTTTGGAGCCCATCTAGTGCCACCCTGCAGTGAGCAGGGACATCTTCACTAGAGCAGGGTGCTCAGAGCCCCATCCAGCCTGACCTGGAATGTCTCCAGGGATGGGGCCTCCACCACCTCTCTGGGCAGCCTGGGCCAGGGATCCACCACCTTCAGAGGGAAGAACTTCTTCCTAACACCCAAACTCAATCTCCCCTTTTCCAGTTTAACCCATCCCCCCTGGTCCCATCACTCCCTGCCCTCAGGAACAGTTCTGCCCCAGCTTCCTACAGGCACCTTTCAGGGGCTGGAAGGGGCTCTAAGGTCCCCTGGAGCCTTCTCTTCTCCAGGCTGCCCCAGCCCAACTCTCCCAGCCTGGCTTCACAGCAGAGCTGCTCCAGCCCTTGGGTCATTCCTGTGGCCTCCTCTGGCCCCTCTCCAACAGGTCCCTGTCCTTCTTGTGCTGAGGGCTCCAGAGAAGTAGGCAGCATGGACCATCCCAGGCACTGGGCTGCTCTGACACATGGGATGCTGTAATCCTCAGGGTGTGTTGCTGCCTTCTCTAGAAACCAGCTTTGCAGTTTGTCTTGAAGGTGTGTGGCCATGTCGTGCTGGGGTCAGCCCAGTAGTGAAGCAGTGGCAGCACTGTGTGTGCTTTCTGTAGACAGTGGGTGCCAGACCCTGTGTAGAGCAGCCCTGGGTCATGGGCTCCTACATTCCTCTGTGGTGACTTAGTCCTTCTGCTGAGTCCTGCTCACCTTCTCAAGAACAAGTTGACCTGTGGTGATCCCCAGAGATGACCCAGCTCCATCTCCTGCTCTGCTGTGCTCTGTGAGGATCACAGATATTCCTGAGGAGAGAATCAAGGTGGGGTGAGGACTCATCTGCATTTCCTAGCTGTGGTTCCTACCTGGGAGAAGAGCTCCTGGAGAGCAGCCCTGCTGAGAAGGCCCTGGGGGTTCTAGTGGATGAGAAACTCCCCATGAGCCAGCAGTGGCTCCTGCAGCTGGGAAGGGTGATGGGATCCTGGGCTCCATCAGCAGAGGGGGGGCAGCAGGGACAGGGAGGGGATTGTCCCTCTCTGCTCGGCCCTGGGGAGGCCCCAGCTGGAGTCCTGTGTCCAGAGCTGGGGCCCAACACAAGGAAGATGTGGGGCTGTTGGAGAGGGGTCAGAGGAGCCACAGAGATGCTCAGAGGGCTGGAGCAGCTCCCCTAGGGAGAGAGGCTGAGGGAGCTGGGCTGGGTCAGCCTGGAGAAGAGAAGGCTGTGGGGGGACCTCATTGCAGCCTGCCAGTCCCTGAAGGGAGCAGAGAAACAGGAGGGGAATCAGCTTGTTCAAGGGCAGAGACTGGCAGGACAAGGGGGATGGAGTGAAGCTGGAGGAGGGAAGGGTGAGAGGAGAGATTGGGGGGAAGTTCTTTGCAGAGAGAGTGGTGAGGGGCTGGAAGGGGCTGCCCAGAGAGGGGGGGGGTGCCCCGTGTCTGGGGGTGTTCAAGGCCAGGTTGGATGGGGCCCTGGGCAACCTTGTGTAGCTCCAGGCCTGGAGGTTGGTGGCCCTGCCTGTGGCAGGGGGGTTGGAGCTCTGTGACCCTTGGGGTCCCTTCCAACCCAGACCAGTCTGGGATTCTATGATTCAGTGATTGCCACCTTCTTCCCAGAAACCCATGTGGCTGCAGAAATGCATCTTGGCTTCTTGTGCTCAGCAGCCTAAAGAGAAAATAACAAAGCTGAGGGTTGAAAGAGGAGATTTCCCTCATCTCCAGCTTCAGGAACGAGCACCTGCAGACATAGTTTGGTGCAGGTGGATGTGTTTGTCTCCTGGAGCAGGGCTGGAGCCAGATGGAAAGAAGAGATGGATGCAAAGAAGAGCTTTTGCTGCAGAAATTCCCTTTGGTTGCTTTCCTCTCCCAGCCAAGAGAGGCACGTGGCTGGTGTGAGCTGGATTAGGGGTCTGGGGACACTTTGGAGCTGTTGGAAGAGCGATGGCTTGGTGCTACTCTCAAGTGGGTTGGCATCAGGCATGAAGATCTCATAGCCTGGAAAACCTGATCCCAAGCTTGAATTCATGGAGAAAAACTAACAGTAACTTGGCTGAAGGAGGAAATCTCCAGTCACCTGCTGCCAAGGGAATTGCAGGTGATGACAGTCTCCCTGGTGAGTGGTGGGAGGAAGCTGGAGGAGATGAGGGGAAGAGAGAAACCCTGTGGTGTAGAGATGAAGCTCTTAGCAAAGGAGAAGCCCACAGGAGAAGCTCCTGCAGAGTCTGGGACCTCTGTCCAAGCCTGCCTGATGGGGGAACATGGGCTGGAAGACTTTGAGTGCTGCATTAAAGCCTGTGTCTCCTGTGCTAATCAAGTGTCTTCCTCTGAGCACCCCTGGAAGTGTCAGTTGTGAAGGTGGAGCAGGAGAAATGAGTAAAAATCCCCCCCCAAAACCCCACCCTTGGGGGGTTGCAGGAAGCCACCTCCATGATGAACTGGTGGCCCTGGGAATATTTTGGCAATGGGACTGTGTGGACACTGCTCAGGGAGGATCCAGTGCTGTCCAACTTCTCCATGAGGGACCAGGAGAGCTGAAAGCTGAGCCCCACAGACAGGCAGAGCAGGGCTGGAAGCTGGAGGTGGACCACTTCATGCAGGACTTGTGGAGCAGCAGGAACAGGAGCCACGTGTGTGAGGGTGAGGTGACGTCCCCAGGGGTGACTGTGTGACCGCTGCCTTTCCAGCTGATGGTGTTTCATGTCCAGCAGCTCCATGCTGTGGGGATGAAGATCAGACAAGGTACAGAGGCTGCTCTCTGCTCTGCTGGGGTGGCAGGAGGAGGGTTTGGGATCCTGGCTGTGGGCCAGAGGGGGGGTTCCTGCAGGCAGGGGCTACACCAGTCATTTAAGATGACTTTGTGCAGCCAGAGGAATGTAAAGCAGCTGGTGGGGAGAGTGACATTGACTGCTTTGTATTGTTGGAACCTCTGTCCCTATGGGTACAGGGGGGGATAGCTGCACCACGCTGTCCTGGGAAGGAAGGACCCCATCCTTGGCACTGGGATGTACTGGGAAAGAAGCTGTCCTGGGAAAGAAGAACCCCATCCATGGCACTGGGAAGGGAACTGGGATGTACTGGGAAAGAAGCTGTCCTGGAAAGGAAGGACCCCATCCATGGCACTGAGAAGGGAACTGGGATGTACTGGGAAAGAAGCTGTCCTGGGAAGGAAGGACCCCATCCCCATCCATGGCACTGGGAAGGGAACTGGGACGTACTGGGAAAGAAGCTGTCCTGGGAAAGAAGGACCCCATCCCCATCCATGGCACTGGGAAGGGAACTGGCATGTACTGGGAAAGAAGCCGGAGCACTGGGGACCCTCGGTGGTGGAGCAGAGCCCTGGGAGAGGAGGCTGTGCCCAGACCCCTGCTGTGCCCCACTGGATGCTCAGGGCTGTGCCAGGACCGGCTTTACCCCTCCGTGGGGCACCCACATCTGCGTGGGCACCCCACCCCAGCGTGGGGGTTCCAAACCTCTCCCGGGGGGGTGTGTGTGTGTTTGGGGGGGGTGTGGGTGGTCTGAAGCATCTCAGCGCCGGTGTCCAGGTGGGATTGCACAGGTAGAAGGGGTGCAGCCGGGCCTGACATATCCCATCAGTGTCACCCCCCGGTGTGTAGCTCCCCCCGGATGGGGTCTAACCTCCTCCTACCCTCCCCAAATTCTCCAGCCGTGCCCCCGCGGAGCCCCATCCGGGCTGCAGGGAGGTAGGGGTTAAACCTACGGCTCCCGCACC
>VZTU01034440.1:30677-42314 GCA_013400835.1 Zapornia atra
CTGAGCTGACCCTGCCCTGGCCCAGCTTGAGCCCATTGCCCCTTGTCCCATCTCCTGTCCCCTGGCTGAAGAGACCATCGCCCACCTCTCTGCACCCTCCTGGCAGGGCAGGGGAGGTGGGGAGAAGGTCTCCCCTCAGCCTCCTCTTCTCCAGGCTCAACACCCCCAGCTCCCTCAGCTGCTCCTCAGAGGATTTGCCCTCCAGCCCCTTCCCCAGCCTGGTTGCCCTTCTCTGGACTCGCTCCAGGACCTCCATGTCCTTCTGATGGGGAGGAGCCCAGAACTGGACCCAGCACTCGAGGTGCAGCCTCCCCAGTGCCCAGTCCAGGGGCACAATCCCCTCCCCAGACCTACTGGCCACACTGTTGCTGACACAAGCCAGGATGCCCTTGGCCTTCCTGGCTACACTGCTGGCTCATGGTCAGTCACCCAACACCCCCAGGTCCTTCTCTGCCTGACAGCTCTCCAGCCAGTCTCCCCCAGCCTGTAGCTCTGCTCAGGGTTGTTCTGTCCCATGTGCAGCACTCTGCCCTTGGCCTTGTCAAACCTCATCCCATTGGTCTCCTTTCCTTTCTTCCCTGCCCTTTGTTTGCCCTTTGCCCCTGGCTTCTCTCCTCCTCTCTCCTGTCAGTGTGGATAAAGGGGTTTTTGGGTACAGCTCCCCTTTGCTTTGGGTGATGTGACTTGCCTATTCAAAACTCCTCTCTCTCCAGACCTTGCAGGTGGGTGAGCCCACCAAAGAAAGCTTCTTGTAGCCGGTTAGACCTCAGAGAGCAAATCTTCCTCCAGCCCTGCAGCGTTTCTCAGGACAATGTCTTTTCCTCACAGATGGCTCATATGAGAAGTCCACAGAAGAGGAGCCCCTGCAGCTGCACAGAGGTGTTGTACGTGATGTTTGCATTTTAAAGCTCCCACTGTTGCCCCTGGCCACAGTCTTCTACAAATAAATGACCCAGAGCAGCTCTAGGAGGACAGTCAGTTGTATGATAGGAGAGCAGAACCATGGACACCTGGTTTGCAGATGAATCATGTCTTGGCATTGACTCTAGATGAGGGCTATCAGCATAGGCTGAGACCTTAGACCACCAGGAAAAGACTTCTGTCCTCTTCCTCTGAAGCATCCCTGTTGTCTGTGGGAACTGGAAATCTTGGGCACTTCTCCTCCTCTTGGGCACTTCTCCTACTGACCTCCTCTCCAGCCTTGGTGAGGTTGTTCAGTAGGTTAAAACAGATGAGGAACATGGATAGAGCAGCCTCAGAGGTGACTGATGGCCAGCTGAGACCCTCACCCATACACTCAGCCCCCAAATCTATCTTTGGGGGCTTTTGCTTCAGGAGATGGTGTCACCTCTCCACCCTGGGCTCAAAGGTGTCCTGCCTCCCAGACATAGCTCCCACAGAGCAGGCAGGCAACACTGGAGCTGGCCACCATCCCCAGACTGTATCTGCAGCCCCAGCAAGGAAAAAGTGACTCCTTGGTGACATTTCAGAGCTGGGTGATCCATGCCAGGTCTGTGGGATTAGGTCACTTACAGCTCCTGGCCCTGCCCTTTTCCATACTGCTGGGTGAAACGCCAGCATCACACCTCCACCACCTATAAAACCTCCAAAATAGACACAAGGGGACCCTTTGTGCTGCATGTCTTGTCCCAGAAGTTTGCTCTTGGAAGTCCAGGATGTTCCAGGGACTTCAGTTCTGCTGGCTGGCTGTTCCAGTTGTCCCAGTGCCAGCCAGGTGAGAGGGCAGGATACAGCCTGTCCTCACCTCTCTGATCCTGGTTGGGTTGCACAGATGCCAGTCCTCAGTTTCTCAGCAGACATCTCAAAAAAAAAGACCAGCCCATTCCCCTGCTTGTTTTAGAGATGTAGGACCTCACCAAGGGCATTGGGTTGAGCATGGGACTCATCAAGGGTGCTGCCCAATGAGGGTGACCCACTTGCAGCATAGATGGTTGCTGGGTCATTGCTCATCCCTGTGGTCTCTGGACCTTCCACTCCTGATGGAATTAGTGCAGGACACTGCATGGCTTTTCCCTGTGTGCTTTGGAGGGGGGACAACCCAACTGCTTGGGTCTGACTCCCCGTTTTTGTTCTCTGACTGCTCCCAGAGGCACTCACAGGACCAGTGCTTGGGGGAGGCGATGGGCAGGAAGCCACCTGGAGCCACTGCCTCCACTGTGCTCAGCTCTTCCCTGGAGTTCATCCCCAGGAGCTTCAAGCCCAAGGGAGGAGGTGGCACCACTGTGAAGATCGTCTTGAAAGAGAAGCACAAGAAAGGTAAGGGGTGGAAGGGCCAGGCAGTCTGCACAGGACCTAAGGTGGCTTCTCCAGGACTTTGAATTCTCCAGGGAATCTGTTTCAGAGGCATTTTTTTCCATCACTGAGTCCCAGCTCCCACCCAGCCAGCCTCACCCAGCTATCTCAAACCTGGTGGCCCACAGCTTTTTGGCTGCATGAGTCCAAAAAAAGGTGGGAAGAAGATTGCTCCTTGGGGTGTTTTGGAGATCTGGGACCTGGGAAGGGAGGTTCTTAGCTGGAAGAGTCCACGTGGTCCTTCCAGGAAGATGCCATAGAGGGGCAGGATGTTCCTCCTTGTGCCCACCATGTGCTAGGACTCTCCCTGTGCTGTGGTGTTCCTCCTGGAGGAGACAGTTGGAAGATGAGGTAAGGAGGCAAACCCACAGAGTCCATGCAGGGAGCCTGCTCCTCTTGTGGGCTCTCCCACCACTCTGTCTCCAGAAGGACTCTTTCCAGTCCTTGGAGATGAAGCCCTGGAGGCAGTTTTGGGACGGAGGGAATTTTGGGACCTCCAAAAGTTTTCCACGAAGGAGTCAGCAGGTGGCACTCTTCACTGTGCTTCATGCCTGTGACAGCCTCCGAGAGACACCCTGGGCTTGCAGGCTTGAAGGAAGGTGAGGTCCTGCCCACACTTACCACTCCTTCCCACCAGGCTAGTTGACTCCAGCAGCCTCCATCTCCTGGAGATGGTCCCCTGTCCCATGACAACTCCTGAGTAGGATGGCTGCAAGATCCCTGTGTCCACTGATGCTGCTTGTGCTGCTGGAGGACCAGGCTGCCCAGAGAGGGGGTGGGTGCCCCATGTCTGGGGGTGTTCAAGGCCAGGTTGGATGGGGCCCTGGGCAACCTTGTGTAGCTCCAGGCCTGGAGGTTGGTGGCCCTGCCTGTGGCAGGGGGTTGGAGCTCTGTGACCCTTGGGGTCCCTTCCAACCCAGACCAGCCTGGGATTCTATGATATTAGGGGGAAGTTCTTTCCAGAGAGCGGGGTGAGGGGCTGGAACAGGCTGCTCAGAGAGGGGGTGGGTGCCCCATCCCTGAGGGTGTCCAAGGCCAGGTTGGATGGGGCCCTGGGCAACCTTGTGTAGCTCCAGGCCTGGAGGTTGGTGGCCCTGCCTGTGGCAGGGGGGTTGGAGCTCTGTGACCCTTGGGGTCCCTCCCAACCCAGCCCAGTCTGGGATTCTGTGATTCTATGACCAGGGCTGCCCGTTCTCCAAGTGTGTTGATCTCCACCAAGCCTTGTGTGTACCAAGAGGAGGAGGATTTCTTTCCAGCAGCAAGTCTCTCTTCTCTGTCTCCTCCAGCTTGTGTTTACAACGGGAAGACCTACTCCCATGGGGACGTGTGGCACCCCGTCTTCCGGCTCTACGGCCTCCTGCCCTGCATCCTCTGCACTTGCAGGGACGGTGTCCAGGACTGCCAGAAGATCACCTGCCCCAAGGAGTACCCCTGTGACTACCCAGAGAAAGTAGATGGGAAATGCTGCAAGATATGCCCAGGTAGGTGAGATACCACCTGCTCCTGCAGCTGCTTTCCAGTCCTTTGCTTTAGCCTTTGGGTTAAAGCCCAGAGCAGATGTGTAGGTGTTCAGGGCACTGGAGACTTGAATTCACACCAGGTGAGTTCAGCAGAGCCAGGACTGGTGTAAGGGTTGGCCTGTTTGGAGGGCAGCAGGGCTCACCCAAGGTGAGGAATCATAGAATCATAGAATGGCATGGTTTGGAAGGGACCCCAAGGATCACAGAGCTGCAATCTCCCTGCCACAGGCAGGGCCACCAACCTCCAGGCCTGGAGCTACACAAGGTTGCCCAGGGCCCCATCCAACCTGGCCTTGAAGCTTCTCTGATCCCAAAACGCTGCATCTCTTTGGTGGGTGGAGTCTGGAGAAAGATGCCCAAGGAGGAACATGCTAAGAGCCTTCAGCCTTCAAGATGGTTTCTGGGAAGAGGGCATGGTCTGTCCTGTGTGGAGCCAGGAGTTGGACTCAATGATCATTATGGGTCCCTTCCAACTCAGTATATTCTATGATTCCACGTTCTCCAGCTGGGACAAGAGGCCATAGGGTTAAATTGTGGCAGTTGAAATGTAGGTTGGAGGTTAGGACACTCTCCAAGTGTTGGGTTATCTGTGGCACTCATGGCTTGCTTGAATCTGAATTGAGGTTCCTGTCCCTGGAAGCAGAGGGTTAGCCTTGCAACCGTTGGGGTGGGACAGGTAGAACAGGGCTGGGGCTGGGACATGGTGGAAAGGACCTCTTCTTTTTCTCATGTTCAACGGGTTTTGGGTCTTTCAGCTGCTTCTTGGTCTTTGGAAAGCTGTTTACCTGAAACCACAGACCTGGCATAGATATGACAGGGCATGAGATCTTCTGTTCCCTCTGGAGAATGTTCTCTAGCTGATCCATCTCTGTACTCTCACTCAGCAGTAAATAATTCATTGTTGTACCACCCACTGCTTCCCTGGAGAGACTAAAGGCACCCAAGTCTCTTCCAGCCTGCCTGCAGATGCAGCAGTTTCTGGGTGACCTCCTCCAATGAGCATCTTCAGGGTGGTTTTGTGGAGAGGGTCTCACCATGGAGAACAAGCAAGGGGCATTGCCATGTTTAAGAATGGGGGCAAACAGGCTGCAAGATAACTTCAGCTGGGGGTTTTTTAAGGTTTTCCAGCCTCTGAGCAGGAAGGTGCTGGGATGGCCTCCCTGGGGGAGCGAAGGGCAGAAGGTCAGCTTGGTTTAATAAGGCTTCTGATATGTTTATGAGCAGGATTTATGACATGGTGCCTGGTGGGAATGGGATGTGATGACTTAGCAGAGCCCTTCCAGCCTTGCTTTCCCATTAGAGAGGGCCTTTCTGGTTTGAAGTCTACAGCTTTCTCTGCTGGGATGTCTTGTCTGCTCTTCAATCTTCATTTATTTCCAGTTAAACACCCTGACCCAGCCAAAATGATTTTCTTCTTGCTTTCCAGTACTGGTAGATACCAATCTCACACACACACATTGCTTGGCCAAGCTACATGCTTGTCCTCTGATCCACTGCACAGAGGTTTCACCCATCTTCTTTCTCCAGGCAGTTTCCATGACTGTCCTTCTCTTCCTCCTTTGTACCCAGTAGTTTGGAGAGAACTGCTGAGTGATTTCTGTTTACAAAAGGGATCCTGATTGAAGGGGAATGGCTGCCATGCTTTGGCTGGATGGGGAAACTGTCACAGCTGCTACAGGCAGAGCTTGTGGCCAGCACCCTGGACCCCTGGTCCTCCTCACTAATCATAGAATCCCAGACTGGGCTGGGTTGGGAGGGACCCCAAGGGTCACAGAGCTCCAACCCCCCTGCCACAGGCAGGGCCTCCAACCTCCAGGCCTGGAGCTACACAAGGTTGCCCAGGGCCCCATCCAACCTGGCCTTGAACACCCCCAGACACGGGGCATCCACCCCCTCTCTGGGCAGCCCCTTCCAGCCCCTCAGCCAAATGCTGTTGGCCAACGAGTGGCTCCAGTGTGAAGCTCTGAGGTTGTTAAATACCTGTTGTACCTGTGAGGATGTGTTGTTCCCTCCCTCTTATGAAGGTTGAGCTGCCTCAGTTGATGCAAAGAGCAATCCCAGAGTGAGGGGGGGGGTCTGGGATGGGAGTTTCCCTTCACCCAGCCCCAGTGGTGGCAGGGGTGAGGATGGTGGGCTGTGCTTTTCCCCCTTCACATCACACTAAACCTGCAGAGCTGAACTCTTGTCTTCCCATTGCTGGAAAAAGCCCTGCTTTACAGCCCTTTTCAATTGGGATTCCCATCCAGCTCTCTGAGAAGAGTAGCTCAGGACCACCCCAGCAAGCACAGGGGGGGAGCAGAATCAGGCCTAAAATAACAATTCTCCTAAAATAAACCCCAGGCCTCTATTTATAGCCAAGCTTTCTTTCTAGTAGTGTAAAAAGCTCCAGCATCCAACATGACAGGGAGAACAAGGCTAAATTCAGCAGAGCTGGGGCTCCTCTGTGTTCCAAGGACCACAACCAAAGGCAATAAATCTCCTTCCAAAACCACAGGGGATTCTTAATTACTCCAAATAATTTAAAATTAGCAGCTCTTCTTTACTGAGGGTGTTGAAAACGTCACATAGGGTCCTGCTGATGCACCCTGGTGTGGGTGTCTCTGCCCTTACACCCCATGTGGGGAGGGGGCTGAGCCCACCCGTGGGGCTGAGCCAGGCACGCTGCCCAGGCAGCTCCCATGCTGCAGGCTCATCCCTTCTCTTGGTTGGTGTTGCTCCTTTGGGATGGCTGAGCAATGGGAAGGAGGGAATCCAGCCTGGGTTTTGCAGTGGTGGTGGCACCAAGGTCCCCTGGAGCAGGTACAGGGGGTTTAGGTGGAGGAAAACCCTCCCGTCCCCATCCCTGCTGGGACAGAGGGTGCCAAAATCAAGGGGAATGGAGAATACAGGGGTGAGCAGGTCCACAGATCCTTCATCAACATCTCTCCTGGGGACTAAACCCAAGGTCCCATTCAGAGACACAGATGTGGCATCCAACCCAATGAGATGCCTTTCTGTTACCTCGGTGCTGAGATGACCCCCTCCAAGACCCTTCCTGCCCCTGTGCAATGAATTCTGTCTTCCTTTCTGCCCAGAAACCAGAGTCAAACCCACTGATGAAATAGTCACCACCCAGTGTGGCAAGAACCCCAGCCGTGTCCTGGTGTACATGTTTGTGCCACCCAGCTCAGAGACCTCCAAGGAGATCCTCAGGACCATCGCCATCGAGAAGGAGACTGCAGAAGAGGTGGAAATCTACAACTGGAAGCTGATTAAAGGTGAGTCTTGTCATGAAACCAGCCAGCAGCAGAGGTGTGTGTGGAAGGCTGGTGCTTTCCAGGCTTTGTTCAATTTTTCAGGCTTTTCTAGTGGTGCTCCAGACCTTGTGGAGTGAGTCAAAACCTGCTGACAGCAGGCTGGCTTTCCCAAGTCTCCCCTTTCTCACTCTTTTGATGCAGTTGCATGCAGACCAAGGGCTGGAAACCACTCCTGGAGCCAGTATACCCCACTGTGAGCTCCAACACCGTCCAGAAGCACAGCAAACAAGGGCCCTGGGGCTGGTCCTCCAAACCTGCCCCTGTTTCCATGTTAAAAGCACATGGAAAAACAACAAAAGCTTTTGCTCTTTCCCAGTCCATCCATCACTGGGAGCAAGGCTTGCAGTGGTGCACACAGGGGGAGATGACTTGCTTCCCCCCAGCACCCTTTTTGGATGAGTGGATTTGGATGCTCCTGTTGATGTGTCCTCCAGGAGTCAAAGCACAAATCTCTTGCTCAAATTGCACCAGTCTCTTGCTCTATCCCCATACCTTCAGCTTTGCAACACTCATAGACCAGAGGAACCTGTATCTACTAGAGACACTTGGTCCAGTAGATCCTTGTGTTGTGTTTCTCTTGGGCCTGGGAAAGCATCTCAGTGCCCCAACCAACTGGACATACTCTACCCCTTGCAAAAACCTGTCCCCTGAGCAGTTGAGGTTGGTTGCACCCTGCCTATGGAGAGAGGGTCTGTAGGCAGGTATTCTGGTCTCTTGGGTAGGTTTGTGTCTCACCTCACTCCTTAAGCAGACCTCAGCCCTCCTGGGGTTGACTCTTCCCAGCCACCAAGCATGGACACACATGGATAGGAGCTGGAGAAATTAATTCCAGAGGTGGAACCCTGCCTGCCACCATCTTTCCATCCTTTTTTTTTAAAAGAGCAGGTAATGGCAGGACAAGGGGGAACGGATTAAAGCTAAAGGAAGGAAGGGTTAGATTAGATATTAGGGGGAAGTTTTTTACAGAGAGAGTGGTGAGTGGCTGGAACAGGCTGCCCAGAGAGGGGGGGGGTGCCCCGTGTCTGGGGGTGTTCAAGGCCAGGGTGGGTGGGGCCCTGGGCAACCTTGTGTAGCTCCAGGCCTGGAGGTTGGTGGCCCTGCCTGTGGCAGGGGGGTTGGAGCTCTGTGACCCTTGGGGTCCCTTCCAACCCAGCCCAGTCTGGGATTCTATGATTCCCCTGCCATCCCCCATCCTCCATGGTGCCCCTCTCCCCATCCTCCTCCCTCCCCCCCCACCTCAGCAAAGCCTCCCTCACAATGGCACCTTGTAGCTGGAGGACAGCTCTGAGCCTCCACTGTCTGGGCCCCACCATTTCCTCTCCTCACTCCTTGGCAGAGGTCGCCACCCAAAAACCTTCTCGCCACCTTCTGAGGCCAAAAGCTTCACGTCTGCACGGAGCTCCTGAGCCCTGCCAGCCAAGGACAGGGGAGGCCCTTGTCCCCGAGGCCAACACAGCTCTTTTGCTTGGCAGAGCAAAGTGTTACTATTGGGAAAGAGCATGAGCTCAGTCACATATGGATTCCACCTCTCCATGGTCCATCACTCTACCAACAGAGCAGCGTGTGTGGAGGAAAGAGGCTGCAAGTCACACCTGGAGCCCATCCATCTGCCTTTGTATGGGCTTATGATACCTACGTGGCCTCATCTATTTCTGTGCTGGGACAGTTTCCTCTCCAAGGCAGGAGTTGGGAGGAGAAACCAGCACCAACGCTCAGCCTAAAGCTTTATTCAGCTTGCTGGTGGTACATGGCCAAGCCCCAGATGAGTGGCAGCGGGGGTTTCCCCATGTTTTTAGGGGTCTGGACACCTCAGGAATTTTGAAATGGGATTCCCTGATGGGTATTTTGGAGCAGGAATTATCACTGGGACTGAGGACAAAAAAAGGAACAGCCAGGATCAGAGAGGGACCAGCATGGTTTGGAGGCTCTGGTTGACTGACGCTCGCTGGAGTCTTGGGCTGTACTTGGAGGTGTGGTCCACCCATGGACCTCTTTCCCCTGTTTACCCTGCCAGGCTGTTGATTAGGCATTGACCAAAGTATTCCTTTCTCTCCAGAAAACCTGCAGCTCTGGGACCTTCAGGTTGTACCATGCTGGGGTAGCATCATACCCAGGCTGGAGGGGACCTGTGGGGTCCAGACCAGCTGTCCCATGCTCTTCTAGCACAAGGGCATGGAGTGATAGGATGAGGGGTGATGGGTTTAAACTCAAAAAGGGGAGATTTAGGTTGGGTATTAGGAAGAAGTTCTTCCCTCTGAGGGTGGTGGATCCCTGGCCCAGGCTGCCCAGAGAGGTGGTGGAGGCCCCATCCCTGGAGACATTCCAGGTCAGGCTGGCTGGGGCTCTGAGCACCCTGCTCTAGTGCAGATGTCCCTGCTCACTGCAGGGTGGGACTAGATGGGCTCCAAAGGTCCCTTCCCACCTAACACATCCTGTGATTCTACCATGTGCTGGAAGATCTCCTGCCATGGAGACTCTCCAGCCTATGTAATCTCTTCCAGAGCCACAAGCCTCATCCTAAGGGAAGACTCCTCCTGATGTGCTGCCTCCAGCTCAAGCTCATGCCTTCTCCTTCACACCTTCATGGGTGTGAAGAGCACACTTCTTCCCTCTGATGCATCTGAAGATGCCATCCATTCCTGCCACTGTCCTCTCCCACACATTTTAAGAAGTTCCCATCTCCATCCACCTGCCTTGGCTTTGTCTTGCAGATGGTTTAGCAAGTCCTGAGACCAGTGTTTGAATTAGACTCTCTTCACTTCCCAGCCCAGCATTAAGCACCTTGTTTAAAGAGTAAGGTTGATTCCCCACATAATCTGCAGAGAGAAGCAGTGAAGGTGTGTGTGTCCTGTCCCCCCGTGTAAGGATGGGTAGAATGGCATAGTGGAAGAGACCTTCTCTCTCCAAAATCAGGAAAGAACACAGAATCCCAGAATCACAAGGTTGGAAAAGCCCTTTAAGATCATCAAGTCCAACTGTTCCTGTCCTGTGCTGACCCAGATCTCTCAGTACCTCATCTCCCCTCTGTTAAACACCCCCAGGGATGGTGAATCAACCACCTCTGGGGCAGCCTGTTCAGATCAATTGCTTCCTGGAGATGGGGCTGGTCCTTAATTCATTCCTTGTGGTCTACCAGGCTCTGCTGCTTGTTTTGGTCCTGAGGCAGTGCCTAAAGCACAGAGTCACAGAATCATGGGGTGGTTTGGGTTGAAGGGACCTTTTAGCATCACCTTGTCCAACCCCCTTTCCATGGGCAGGGACGTCTTCAACTAGACCAGGTTGCTCACAGCCCCATCCAACCTGGCCTTGAATGTTTCCAGGGACGTGGCATCTACCACCTCTCTGGGCAGCCTGTGCCAGGGCCTCTCCACCCTCATTGTAAAACATTTCTGCCTTATATCTTGTCTAAATCTCCCTTTTTTTTTAGTTTAAAACCACATCCCCTTGGCCTATCACAACAGGACCTTCTAAAAAGCTTGTCCCCATCTTTCTTACCCCCTTAAGAGCCCTAAGAAAGGTGCTGGGTGCCCAACAGCCCCATCACCTCCCTCTCCATCTCACCCTAACCTTTCCAAAGAGCCATCCCATCTCTTGGGCAGGATCTGCTGGGGGAGGGGGGGGAACAGCATCACCTCTAACATCTCCACCCTGTGTCACCTCTTCATTGGATGGCAGACACAGTGGGTTATTCTTACCTGCTCCCCTGGAGCATCGCCTGCATTCCTCCACTGCTCCCCACCTCCTGGTATCTATCAGAAACCTCCAAGGAGGGGAGAGAGGGGCAAAGGTCTCAGCCAGCTCTTAGAGAGGGTGAACACTATCTAGGTCAGTTGATTAAAAGATGTTTATCTCTTGTGGCTCTTGTTTAAAATATCCTCTTGGTTACTAATGTACTGCAAAGTGCTCCATCAGCCAGGGGGGACTAGAAACACACACTAGAGCAGAAGGATTTATTGAACACTTGTGCTTGTCTTGCGTCATTAACAGTTTTATTATCTCCATCCAGCCTCATCTTTTGTTCCTGGTAGGACTTCTTTTCCTGACTCACTTGTAGGACTTACTAATAGCCCAAATATCCACCTCTTTCTCCTGCGTGTCTTTGACTTCCTGCATTCATTTTCCACAGTCCATCACATCTCATTTACAGGGCTCATTCGCTGGTTCCCACTCATCACATACTCCTTTCATGTGGAATTGCTGCTGGGAAATGGGGAAAGTCTCTTAACCAAATAAGGGGACACACACACACACACACACACACACACACACAGAGGACCACGTTGCTTCTCACATCCACCAGCAGCGAGAGGCTGGATGCACGAGGAGCCTGGGTGAGAGCTGGGGAAGGATCTGCTGGGCACACCTGCCTGGTTTGTCATGGTGGATATAGAATCATAGAATCCCAGACTGGGCTGGGTTGGAAGTGACCCCAAGGGTCCCAGAGCTCCAACCCCCCTGCCACAGGCAGGGCCACCAACCTCCAGGCCTGGAGCTACACAAGGTTGCCC
>VZTU01034441.1:0-17444 GCA_013400835.1 Zapornia atra
CCCAGTCTGGGATTCTATGACCATTCTGTGATTAAATGCTCGCTGCAGCATGATCTAAGGACGCTCTGGATAGGTTTAAATTGGAGCCAGAGAAGTTTGTGGTTCCCAAAATGCTGCCAAAAGCTCTTGGGAAGTGTAGTGGGCTTTGTTGTAAGCTCCACATCTATTAGGGGGGGTGTTTTAAATCTCATCTGTGAATGTGTTAAACCTGAATGCAGATGTTGGGTTTTGGGGGATGGTTTTCTTGGGGTTTTGGGGGTGGGTTTTTTTAGGTTCTTCTTGATAACTCTTAGTTGGTCACTCCCTCTCTTATCACTCTCTCCTGAGTGAGCAGCAAATATGGATTTAACACATACACTAATACAACTCTTCTAAAGATGTGGGTGCCTTTTGTGGGAGTTTTAATTTCTGGTTTTTTTCTTAAGCTGGAATCTTCTATTCAGTGACCTCTCTCCCTCCCAGCTTTCAATTTCAGCAGGGCATCTGAAAGGCTTCTTGAATAATATAATAGACATCCAAGTCCTCTCTCAGCATTTCAGCATGTGGAATAGCAAGCTGTGCTCTGTGCCTCCTCGTGCCCTCTTCATGTGGGGCTCTGTGTGTGTGTAAACTCTGCTGTAAAAAGATGATGAGACTCTGCTGGAGCATTCCAACTGGGAAGTTTCTTTACTCCCAGCTAGGGCTGGACTGTTTCCCTTGGTAGTGGATGTTTTCCTGGCATTTTATACACGAGGTGCTGTTGTAGCTGGATTAACTTTTCCTTTATTTGAGGGACACAAATAAACCATAACTCCAAAATACTCAGGGTAGCTATGCTCTTGTGATAAGAGCAATGCTGGCTGGTCAGAGCTGCCTCTGTTAGAATTAGTTTTTGTGATTTTTTTCCTTTACAAGAACTAAGTGAAGTTCCTGATTATCCCTTTGGATGCATTTTGGAGGGGGGATTCACAGGCTCTTTTGATTTTTAGCTTTTCTTGCCCCTCTTCTCATGGGCTTTTTCAGTTTTCCAAGAGCTTAACTGCCTTGCTGTTGTGATAGCAGCAATATCCTGCATCTCCCATCTTCTGTGGTAGTAATGACATGGTTAGTGACAAGTAATGGGCTTGAAGGCAGAATGGCTGAGCTGTTTGGGAATGTGATTGTTGACTCTAGAGCTGAAGGCTGGGGATATTATTAAATCTGTTGTGTGTGTGTTTCTGCAGAAATGACATCAGGGAAATACCACATCACACAAAGACCTGTCAGTGGGCTTGAAGATCACGGCCCTGCGAGTTCAGCGACAGCACTGTGTTGCCATGGGGACAGTTTTGTGGGTTGCCCCTTGTTCCTCCCCCCACTCCCTGAGTTCCTCCCCCCCCCCTCTGCTGATATTAGGAGAGGATTAAGTCACTCTTGTCCTTAAAGAACAAACGGGCAGCCTGTCAGCAGTGTGCTGATACCCGCTGAAGCTTTCCTATCTGACTTTATCAGATTGTTTCTTTAAAGCTAATGACTCTGTCAGTCTGGTTACAGTGATCCTTGGGCAGGCTCTGAGGTAGTGCTGAGCACCATGACTGGGCTCTGGGAACTGCAGAACCTCACCCTGGCAGGATATCTGGAGATGTGTTTTAACAAGTTGCCTGGTTTGTCTGTGGGGAGCTTTGAAGGTTGTGAGCAGCATGGCGGTGGGGGTAACAGCATCTCTAGCCCTTGCCCACCTCTTTGTACCTGTGGGCATCATAGAGAGTGGAGCAAAGAGACCAAGAGGTGAATAATCACATGCCAGGCTCTCATAAACTGTTGAAAACAACTTGGGCTGGTGCTGGTGTCTGTGTGTGCCAAGCTGTACAGTGCTGGTAAGTGTTGCTTGAAGACGGCGGCGCTGCTTCTGAAGTACCTGGGTTTGGAGTGCTCATTTGTTTCCTTTCCAGGGACACTTAAGTCTAGGTTTTAAATACCAAAGTATTGCTTAAACTGGTCTTGCTGTCGTGATATTAAACACGACCCCCACCTCCAACAGCATAAGCACCAGACAGCCTGATGAACAGAACTACAGTGGAAGGAGAATCACAGAATCACAAGGTTGGAAAAGCCCCATCGAGTCCAACCGTCCCTGTCCTGTGCTAAACCAAATCCCTGAGCACCTCATCTCCCCTCTGTTCAACACCCCCAGGGGTGGGGACTCAGCCCCCTCCCTGGGCAGCCCCTGCCACAGCCCCACCGCTCTGCCAGGGAAGAACAAGTCCAACCAATCCTGTCCTGTGCTAAACCAAATCCCTGAGCACCTCATCTCCCCTCTGTTCAACACCCCCAGGGGTGGGGACTCAGCCCCCTCCCTGGGCAGCCCCTGCCACAGCCCCACCGCTCTGCCAGGGAAGAACAAGTCCAACCAATCCTGTCCTGTGCTAAACCAAATCCCTGAGCACCTCATCTCCCCTCTGTTCAACACCCCCAGGGGTGGGGACTCAGCCCCCTCCCTGGGCAGCCCCTGCCACAGCCCCACCGCTCTGCCAGGGCAGAACTTTGCCCTCCCAGCTGAGCTGACCCTGCCCTGGGGCAGCTTGAGCCCATTGCC
The DNA here is from genome assembly GCA_013400835.1 of Zapornia atra. Taxonomy (NCBI): domain Eukaryota; kingdom Metazoa; phylum Chordata; class Aves; order Gruiformes; family Rallidae; genus Zapornia; species Zapornia atra. The sequence goes on from VZTU01034441.1 coordinate 2,555, forward strand.
CCTCCTCCCAGCTCCTGGCCCCTGGCTGAAGAGACCCTCGCCCACCTCTCTGCACTCTCCTGGCAGGGCAGGGGAGGGCTGAGAAGGTCTCCCCTCAGCCTCCTCTTCTCCAGGCTCAACACCCCCAACTCCCTCAGCCGCTCCTCGCAAGCTTTGCTGCTCTCCAGCCCCTTCCCCAGCCTGGTTGCCCTTCTCTGGACATCTCCTTTCTTGAAGGGCAGTAGTAAGGCTGTGGGGGGGGGTGTGGGGGGGGATGTGGCTTGATTTCCAGTCTTGAGCTTGTTTGAAGTCTGATGAATGCTCAGTTGAAACAGGCGAATTGCATATTCTTTCTGGGGTTTGTGAAAGGGCTGACACAGCCTTAATTTTGGCAAACTGAGCTATAATTACATCTGAGGTCCCAGCCCCTGTAGTATTTTAGTGGTTACCTTCTCTTCCCTAGAAAGAAATGAATCTGAGCCATTAATTGGACTTGAATTCTTGCAGCATTTGGGTCTGGCTTGGCCCTGTTGCTGTTAGCACTGCTCTTGTGTGCTGCTCTGAAGTTTACCTCCTGTTTGCTAAACACTCTAGTGATATCTTCTGCTCCTAACTCTCTGTTTAAACTGTGCTTGTCTCTGTGTACTGACTTCCAAATTCTGATCTATGCCAAGCTTATGACTAAGGGAAACCACTGGTCAGACAGGGTGCAAGTCTGTCAAGGTGAATCCAAGCTACTTGCAATTCAAATGAAAGTGATGGTTACTTACAAGCCAAATAACCTGTAATTATCTCTTGTTTTGGTCCAGAAAATTCCTAAATAATTTATTTTGCTTAGCCCAGATGTAGAGTGGAAGATAAAATGCCAGACTCCTCCTCAGAGAACGAAGAGTTCAAGGCACCTTACTCATCCTGTTGTTGCTGGTCAGATTGTAGACAGCAGAATTACACTAGGGGTATGTGCTGCTGGAGTTTGAAAGGCAAACTCCAAGGAGCTAATCGTGCTCCAAAAAGGCAGATAGTTATTTCCTGTAGCTTCATGTTTACACTTCCTGTCCCAACCAAAAGAGATCAATCTCTTCCTCAGTCAACTGTCTGGGTGTATGGCTTCCTCATGTCTTAACTGTGCAGCAGAACTGATTTTATTTGCCTTTTTTTCCCCTTGAAGGCAAATTAAATTACACACAACTGTAGATCAGAGAGATGAAGGGGGCTGGGATTGCCACACAACTCCTGAGCCATCACTGCTGCCATCATCTGCTACGGGGAGTTCATCTCCCAGAAGGATGAGAGCCAAAGCATAGGGTCCTGTGCTCTGGATCTCACCCTTCTGGGAGATGAGCTCTCTGTAGCAGATGAGGATCCTGATCCTGAGATCCTGAGCTTTGGATCTCCTCCTTCTGGGATATGAACTCCCCGTAGCAGCTGAGGATCCTGTGCTTTGGATCTCATCCTTCTGGGAGATGAACTCTCCGTAGCAGATGAGGATCCTGATCCTGAGATCCTGTGCTTTGGATCTCATCCTTCTTGGAGATGAACTCTCTGTAGCAGATGAGGATCCTGTGCTTTGGATCTCATCCTTCTGGGAGATGAACTCTCCGTAGCAGATGATGGCAGCAGTGATGGCTCAGGAGTTGTGTGGCAATCCCAGCCCCCTTCATCTCTCTGATCTACAGTTGTGTGTAATTTAATTTGCCTTCAAGGGGAAAAAAAGGCAAATAAAATCAGTTCTGCTGCACAGTTAAGACATGAGGAAGCCATACACCCAGACAGTTGACTGAGGAAGAGATTGATCTCTTTTGGTTGGGACAGGAAGTGTAAACATGAAGCTACAGGAAATAACTATCTGCCTTTTTGGAGCACGATTAGCTCCTTGGAGTTTGCCTTTCAAACTCCAGCAGCACATACCCCTAGTGTAATTCTGCTGTCTACAATCTGACCAGCAACAACAGGATGAGTAAGGTGCCTTGAACTCTTCGTTCTCTGAGGAGGAGTCTGGCATTTTATCTTCCACTCTACATCTGGGCTAAGCAAAATAAATTATTTAGGAATTTTCTGGACCAAAACAAGAGATAATTACAGGTTATTTGGCTTGTAAGTAACCATCACTTTCATTTGAATTGCAAGTAGCTTGGATTCACCTTGACAGACTTGCACCCTGTCTGACCAGTGGTTTCCCTTAGTCATAAGCTTGGCATAGATCAGAATTTGGAAGTCAGTACACAGAGACAAGCACAGTTTAAACAGAGAGTTAGGAGCAGAAGATATCACTAGAGTGTTTAGCAAACAGGAGGTAAACTTCAGAGCAGCACACAAGAGCAGTGCTAACAGCAACAGGGCCAAGCCAGACCCAAATGCTGCAAGAATTCAAGTCCAATTAATGGCTCAGATTCATTTCTTTCTAGGGAAGAGAAGGTAACCACTAAAATACTACAGGGGCTGGGACCTCAGATGTAATTATAGCTCAGTTTGCCAAAATTAAGGCTGTGTCAGCCCTTTCACAAACCCCAGAAAGAATATGCAATTCGCCTGTTTCAACTGAGCATTCATCAGACTTCAAACAAGCTCAAGACTGGAAATCAAGCCACATCCCCCCCCACACCCCCCCCCNTGGATCTCATCCTTCTGGGAGATGAACTCCCTGTAGCAGCTGAGGAATCCTGTCCTTTGGATCAGGTTCTGGAGGAGGTGGTGTAAAAGCTGGGCTGAACAAAGGCCAGCCCATGTGAATAATGCCCGTGGGTTGGTTCACACAGCAGGCAAACCCCTCTTTACCTTGTGGAGAATTCCTCCACCCTCCTCCAGCTCAGAAGCCAAATTCACTACTTGGTGTTTCACACATGAGAAGTATTTCTTGTGGGAAGAAGAGGTCAGTGGAAGGGGTTGAAGTAGATGTTACACAGACTGTGAGTTGGTAGCAATCAGAATTGAATCCTTTTGGCTCACACTAGTGCCCTGTGTTGCTCTTGGGGAGACTTCTTAATAAAGGTTTTGAACTGTAAATGCTAGAAATGATTAAATATTGATGTTATTTAAAAAGATTGGTAATTCTAACCCCAGTGGTTTACAGACAAGAGGCTGGTGTGATCCTTAAGTTGCATTTAAGCTTTAGCAAAGGCTTTGATGGGGGATCTGTTCCCAAACAAGATTGGTCTTGGACTCCTCTGAGTAAGTTGTTAAATTGTGTGTGTGCAAGCCCTTATTTTGTCAGCATTGGTATGCTTGATAGCAGACCCTGTGCTCTGGGAGACACTGTGTTAATGGGAAGTGTAAGACTCAACCCCCCCTAAGTGCATCTTTGCCTTGAAATCCCTGCTGCTGGCTGGGGGGATGGTGGGGTTTGGAGTCTGTTGTGTGCATCCTCACCCAGAAACAGGGAGGGAAGGGTCTGATTCCTTCCCTGCCCACCCAGCCTCCTCACTGGGAGAAAAGGGGATTTCTCTTTGCTCTCCTAATCCTTGTGCAGCCTCTTAGGAATCTTCCTCTGAGTGGCAGCTGCTGAGGTAGTAGCTCTTCAGGGAGTAGCAAGATCCTTTGAGATAAAGGCAGCAATGCCCCTGTGATTTGGAGAAACCTGGGGAAGAGGCTTAGTTGTAGCTGCATTATTCAGGCAGGTTTGTGTAATGCAATAGGCCCTGTATTCCCTTTCCTGTGTGGAGGTTGGGTTTCCAGGCTCTCAGAGCAGTAACCTTTGCTGTCAAGAGCCTTCAGCACAGACAAACCCAGAGCTGGAGCCTTTGCACCCTCCCCAAATGACTGTGGTGGCACCGTGGAGGTTTGATCCGTGGGTGGAAATGAGGTTAAGTATTGGGTAGATCCTTGCACGCTGGGTGACGTGACACACATGGTGTAGCTGGAGATTAAACTGGGCTGAGCGCTTCCCTCATGCTGCATTCTGGCTATCAAGCTACCTGGCTAGCTGCAGGAAGCTTCTTGGGAGAAGTATGCACTTAATCACATCCATTAGCATGATTAAAATCCTGATTAGCCTGTGTCACTCACTCCCATTTTCCACCTACACTTTGCCCCTTTTATCTGGCAGCAGGAGCATAAGACAAGCCCAGAACAATGCAGGCCCCAGCCCAAGGGATGCTCACTGGGATTTAAGGGGATTGCATGATTTTGGGGCTTTGCATTGTTAGAACAGGGGAGTTTGCAAAGCCTTGTAGGTGCTGTCTGAACGTGGAGCCTGCAAAATCAACCCTTCACAGGTAGGATCCCCAGCAAGACTCTCAGGAATCCAGTTGAACATGAATTAGGCCTGTCTTGCTAGTCAGTCCAGTGCTCCTCAGTAGCTTGCTAATGTTTCCTATCTAGCTCTTTACCAGGGTTTTAATTGCAGTGCCTCCATCTGCATTTGATGATCTCTGCACACTGCTCTTCCCTCCACTGGCCAGGGCTAAAGATGGGCTGGAGAGCCACAGAGACGTGGATGTGAGCTTGTGGGAAGCTCATCTAGGGATCTAGGGATCTTCCTGCACGTAGGCTGGATGTGTTTGGGTAGCAAGGATTCCTCAGAAGTGGAAAAGGCAAGAAAGGGAGCTTGCTTTGTCAGTGCTGTGGTGCAGAACCTCTCCCTCTTTAAATCTGGACTCTCTGGGGAGATACTGTCCATACTAAAGTTAGGAAAAGCAAGCTTCTTTCAGAGCATTAGGTCATAGGCTCCCAACACATTCCTGCCTGGGAGTGAGTCATTGTTCCTTTTGTAAAATCCCATTAGAGCTACATCATCCCCAAAAGCTGTTTTTCAGCTGGATTGAGGGTGTTGACACTCTGCTTTTAAACAAAGTAAAACTACAGCAGCATTTATCAGATGGATTTCAAAGCGTGTTTACCTACTCTGGAGTTACCAGCTCCTGAAGTGCTAAGAGATGAGATCAATTCTGCCTTGTTAGTGAAACCCCTCAGGTGCCAGGGTTGTGCTATGTCTGCTCCCCCCTGCCCTGTAAGCTGGTGTTTTGAACCCCCCATGCTCAAGCTGAAGGTTGTAGCATGTATGTTTGGTACATATGTGACTTCCTAGTGCTTGTGAAACACTCAGAAGCCTCTGAAAAGGGCAGAAACCCCCAGAAAACCTTTTTTACTCTGTCTTCTTTCCTCTCCCCCAGCTTGTCAACCCAGTTTTGTGCTGTGCTGTGTCTAACTGGAGCTCTTTGCTGGAGATACTGCTGCAGCTTGTCCTTCCAGGAGTGTGATACCAACGAGTTGTTTCCATATTATGGATGTTTTTTCCTATAACAAAACAGGACTGAGGTTGCAGCTTCCTTCCACCTTACACTGTTTCTCACTGTCACAGTGAGACAGGGCTGGGGATCAGGTGGGATTTCCAGAACTGGTTTTAGGACCCATGTTGACTTTATTAAGGGGGAAGCAGAGACAACTAGTTGGAGATGGGGATGCTGAGTGTTCATCAAGCTGGCTTTCTCTTGGGAAAGGATGATTAGAGGGCTGGAGCAGCTGCCCTACAAAGAGAGGCTGAGGGAGCTGGGCTGGTTCAGCCTGGAGAAGAGAAGGCTGTGGGGGGACCTCATTGCAGCCTGCCAGTCCCTGAAGGGAGCTTATAAGCAGGAGGGGATTCAACTTTTTAAAAGGACAGACAATGGCAGGACAAGGGGGATGGATTAAAACTAAAGGAAGGAAGGGTTAGATTAGATATTAGGGGGAAGTTTTTTACAGAGAGAGTGGGGAGGGGCTGGAAGGGGCTGCCCAGAGAGGGGGTGGGTGCCCCGTGTCTGGGGGTGTTGAAGGCCAGGTTGGCTGGGGCCCTGGGCAACCTTGTGTAGCTCCAGGCCTGGAGGTTGGTGGCCCTGCCTGTGGCAGGGGGTTGGAGCTCTGGGATCCTTGGGGTCCCTTCCACCCCATACCAGTCTATGATTCTATGGAGCAGCACTGTCAGTGCCATGGCTGAGTAAAAGCAGCACAGAGTGTTCAGGCTTGGGGTGCAAAATCCTCCCCCACACTCTCTGTGCCTTGAATTGATGGGTGTAAGCTGCCAGGCATGCCAGCATGTCAGTGGAAACCTGAGAGCTGTGCTCCAGCCAGGGTTTTCCTTTAATCCCCTCTGGAAAGTACCAGGCGGTTTCCAAGCGTCTGGCTATGGGTGCTGTGAATTTGGCTGGGTGCTGAGGGGGAGAGGGCTGCTGCTGCTGGGTGAGGGGCTGTTTGTCCTGTGATGGGCTGGAAGCCTACCTGGCTCTGTAGGTGCTAGAATGCCACTGCCACAGAGTCTGCTCAGAGATCCCTGTGTGCTCTGGTCCCACCGTGGGGATGCGTGGTGTGACCCACACAGAGTCCTGTGGGGTTCCTTCTGCTGGGAGATCTGAAACGCTGTTGGAAAGAGGGGAAGCCTCACAGAAAGCATTTCACAGCATGGCTCTTAGCACAGCTCACAGCAGCTCCACGAGCTTTATCCTGCCTGCATCCTGATCACTGCCTGCACTGAGGTTCCCTTTCCATTGGACTGAAACAGTGTGAACACCAAGTGTGTGAGTCTTGACTTTGGAGCTTCTTGCTTTTGTTGTTGCTGATTTTTAAGTTATAAACAATATCTTCCTCTCTGGTCCCTTTCCAGCCCTCCCCTTCTTTGTGTTGTGCATTTCATTTATTTTTTAACCTTGAGTATTCCACTTCTCCCAACCTTCTGCCTCTCTAAAGGCTACTTATCTCCTGCAGTTTTATTGGGTGTGGTGCTCTTTTAAAAGATGCTCTTATGCTTATCTGTGCTGGTCTTAAGGAATTTCAGCAGAGTTTTTCAGTTGTCTGCAGGTAACTAATTAACAGGAGTGAAAGTAATTGGAAACTTAAAGCCTGTGGAGTAGCAAAGGCAAAAAGCCACAAGCCAGCTGCAGCTGAGAAGCAAAGAGTGAGACAAAGAACTGAGTCACTGGCTCTTCCTTCCTTCTGACTCTTGTGGTAGGAGTGAATTGTTTCTCTCTTTGGTCATGAATCGGTGCAATTAGAGTTGTAGATGTTAATGGGTGGGTGATTCAGGCTCCTGACTGAGCAGGAGCTGTGGATTTTCAAGTGAATTAGACCTGTGGTAGTAACTTCTGTTACTGGGCTCTTAATATAGTTACTGATGCACAGCTTCAGAAGTATGAATTTGATTCTAATTTTTCTGCATGCAAATGTTTTCTTTTATCCCTGAAAAGGCAGGGAGAAACCTCTGGAAAGGAAGGTGGGGTGAAAAGGGAACCTTGAAATTATCTTGAGGTGCTGGAGGAGATGCTGGGTCAGCCCAGCTTGTGACTGGGGAGCCTGTGCTCTTGCTGAGGCTTGCAGAACACAGCTCCTGGAGTGGAAGCTGGTTCCACCTCCACCAGCACAGTTGGACAGGGTGATGAGACATCATCACTGGGATGTCTCTAAAACCAGTAATCATTGTCAAGGCTTAAATCTCCCATGAAATGCTTCTGGGATGAGGTGTTGTAACACTTGTCATCTGATACATGGATCAGGTGGCACCACTGTGACACCACGATGAGGATGCTGTGGGTGGCTCAAGCTATAGTTTATATAACAACTTTTTATTGACTTCTGAAGCTACAGCACACATAATCTGCAGTGTTCCCTTTCTCAGAGCATCTTCATGCTTAAAAGCATACAAGTTATTTCTTTCTTAGGCTGTACTTTAACCTATTTAAGAATTAATGACCTGAGAATTAAAGGTTATAATCATCTTGTGTTCTGAGGACTGGTGGGTTTTTTTTCCCCCCCCCCTATTTTTAGGCAAAATATATGTTGTTTTTGCATTGGGATTTGGATGGAGCATGTAGGGCAATAGGATCAGGCTATTGGGGATTACATATTTGTCCTGGAGTGACCCTCTTAGTAGTCTGCTGTGGTGTAATTGGTGAATGGCTGACTGGATTTATAGGGATGTATATCTGCATTAGCACCAGTTTGATGGAACTCTAGCTTATTTGCTTTTAGTCCAAACTATTTCCAGCTTGGGAATTTGCTTTTAAGGAGAGAGCCTCTAATTTCCCTCAAACTAGTGTTTTTAGGCTGTATTTCCTCTTCAAACTAAAGGTGATTTTACTGGGGGTAACAGTTCTGTGGCTCAGTGCAGGAGAGCATCATATGGCACTGTCAGGCTGCTGATACCAGATGTGTCCTGTAGCTGCATCTCTGAGACCTGTGGATGTCAGGAGGCTTTAAAAAAAGGATCAGCTGTTCTTTTGTTGCTTCAGTAGCTGCTGTCTTGTTAAAACCACCACACCTCTTCAGCTCGTGGTGCTGTGTGTCCATCTGTGTTCCTCTGCTGACAGCTTCTGTGAGGCTTCATGGAGTCACAGACTGGTTTGGGTTGGGAGGGAGCTCAAAGCCCATCCAGTCCCACCCCCCTGCCATGGGCAGGGACACCTCTCCCCAGCCCAGGCTGCTCAAGGCCCCATCCAACCCGGCCTTGAACACCTCCAGGGAGGGGGCAGCCACCACCTCCCTGGGTACCCTGTGCCTCACTGCCCTCAGAGTAAAGAATTCCTTCCTAATATCCAATCTAAATCTCTCCCCTTCCAATTTAAACCCATTCCCCCTCATCCCATCACTCTGTGTCCTTCTAACCAGTCCCTCCCCAGCTTCCTTGTGGCCCCTTCAGGGACTGGAAGGTGCTGCAAGATCTCCTGGACCCTCCTCTGCTCCAGGCTGAGCCAGCCCAGCTCTCCCAGCCTGGCTCTGTAGGATAGGTTCCCCATCCCTTGGATCATCCTTGTGGCCTCCTCCAGCCCAGCTCCAACAGCTCCATGTCCTCCTTATGTTGGGGACCCCAGAGCTGGCCCCAGCACTGCAGGTGGGGTCTCAGGAGAGCAGAGCAGAGGGGCAGAACCCCCCCAGACCTGCTGCCCACGCTGCATTGGATGCAGCCCAGGACACAGTTGGCCTTCTGAGCTGCCAGCACTCATTTCCCTCTCCTGGAATGAACAAATGTGAATTTGAAAGAGTTGAGGAACCTGCAGAAACCTTAAGCTTAATTTTTCACCAGCTAAGATGGTGAAACTTCCCAAATGACCATTAATTACTGGTCCTGCTAAAGCTGTTCCCCTGTGGGCACATCCTTCTGTGCTTGTCTCTAACTCCCAGGCTCCTCTGCATCCCATTCTGGTTATCCCTGGAGATGGAACCTCACCAGGATTTGCCATGTTAGCTTAGATGAGTGCTGGGAGCTGCAGACTGGGGTTCAGGCATCTTCTTCTCTGCTGGGATGGTCTCCTGGAGCCCCGTTAGGGAATGATGGACTCAGACACGGCTGGGATGCTCTAGTCAAGAAGAGCTGAGTTTATCAACTCACAGCAGCCACCCATCCTGTACATTAAATCTCCTTCCATCTCTAACAAAGGCCTGTGATTCTAATGTGTTAATTTGGTTGGGTTTTCCTCTTAATTACCAAGAGCTGTGATTGTGCTCCAGGTTCTACCCTGCTGCTGCTGCCCCTTCTCCATTCCTGTCGTCACTGTGTCCGTATCAGCTGATCTCATGTCTGACCTGTGCTGCTGTTTTCCTTCCTCACCTGTGTTTCTTGCTACCAAATCCTATTTACAGCCCCCCTGAAAGTATTATATATCAGCTGCCTTGCTTCTTTCCCTTCAAAGACCTTTGTAAAAAGCTGTTTGAGGGTTGATAGGAGCATGTAATTTAATGCAGTGCTCCTGAAAACCTTAACTCTAGCTGGCATCAGCTGATGCTGTGTCTTGCTCAAACCTCCTGCAGACTTCTTGATGTCTTTTCCCCCAGGGGATTGACTTCCTGTGATAAAATGAGATTCCCTTTTAAAGTAGAGGTCTGTGGTTATATAATGAGAGTAGGAAATGGTCCAAAAGTGACACTGGGAGAATAGGAAAGTTATTTTGGTGTCTGACTGTTAGACAGGAGAGTAGAAACTCCACTCAGGAGCGTGCCAGGAACTGGAGTTCTCTTTGGAAAGTGAGAGGAATACACTGGAGGAATTACATAGGGGAGTGGCCAGGTCAGAGCAGCAGAAGGGAGGTTGTGCTGAGGACAGAGTTGTACAGTGCACATCTAGGATTGCTCTTAAAAGATTTAACTCCTCCCAAGCCACGTTCTGTCTCCTCAGTGAGCTGTGCTGGTGTTCTGCAGGGTGATGCCTCTGGGTCTGAACCCCAAAGAGCCAGGCTAGCTGTTGCTTTTTATACTTGGGAGATGTGAATGTAGGGTTTGGGTTGTGTGTTGTGTGGTTGTTCTTCCTCTTGGTGATGCTGGACCAGGGAATTGCCATGGTTCAGGGAATTGCCCTGTGCAGTGCTCCAAGCTGGGGGCAGAGCAGCTGGAGAGCTGCTGGGGAGAAGGACCTGGGGGTGTAGGATGCCCCGTCCCTGGAAGTGTTCAAGGCCAGGTTGGCTGGGGCCCTGGGCAACCTTGTGTAGCTCCAGGCCTGAGGTTGGTGGCCCTGCCTGTGGCAGGGGGTTGGAGCTCTGGGACCCTTGGGGTCCCTTCCAACCCAGACCATTCTATGATTCTATGACTGGGACTGCCCAGGAGCCAGCAGTGTGCCCGGGGGGCCAGGAAGACCAAGGGCATCCTGGCTTGTGTCAGAGCCAGCGTGGCCACAGGGCCAGGGCAGGGATTGTGCCCCTGGGCTGGGCCCTGGGGAGGCTGCAGCTGGAGTGCTGGGGGCAGTTGTGGGCCCCTCACTCCCAGAAGGCCAGGGAGGTCCTGGAGCGTGTCCAGAGAAGGGCAACCAGGCTGGGGAAGGGGCTGGAGAGCAGCAAAGCTTGCGAGGAGCGGCTGAGGGAGCTGGGGGGGTTGAGCCTGGAGAAGAGGAGGCTGAGGGGAGACCTTCTCAGCCCTCCCCTGCCCTGCCAGGAGGGTGCAGAGAGGTGGGCGAGGGTCTCTTCAGCCAGGGGCCAGGAGCTGGGAGGAGGGGCAATGGGCTCAAGCTGCCCCAGGGCAGGGTCAGCTCAGCTGGGAGGGCAAAGTTCTTCCCTGGCAGAGCTGTGGGGCTGTGGCAGGGGCTGCCCAGGGAGGGGGCTGAGTCCCCACCCCTGGGGGTGTTGAACAGAGGGGAGATGAGGTGCTCAGGGATCTGGCTCAGCACAGGACAGGGACAGTTGGACTTGCTGATCTGAAAGGGCTTTTCTAACCTGGTGACTCTGGGACTCTGTGAATTCCTGTTTTCCACCAGCACCTTCTGCTGCCCCTTCTCCACGTTCCCACCTTGCAGAGAATTCCACAGGAGTCAAACCTGACTTTCTATGGTCAATATTGCCAGTAAGGCAATACTGAAACTCCTAAATCAGATTACCTTCATTCGGGGGGATTGGTAAGGGGCAGCAAGAGAATCTCACAGGGAAACCAACTGGATTTTGGCAGGGGGTCACTAACCTTGCTGCCCCTTCCCAGGCTGCAGAGGAGTTCACATTCAGCACTGCATACATGCTATGCTCAGTCAGACTGGTAAATCTGATGCTCCTATGGGTTTAAACTGGAATATTTGTTGCAGGTTTTTTTATTAAGGCTTTTTAAAAGATCTTTAAAATGAATTAATTCCAGATAGTCACATCTTTATTCTCTAATGAGCTCATTTTCTCTCTTCTTACTCGTTGTGTTTTGGATTTGTTGTCATTGTTCTCATGGTTTGTTGCCTGTCCTTGTCTGGAAGGAGGACCACGTGCTGGGGGAGGGAAGGAGACTGCCATTCAAGTTCCCAGTTCTGTTTGTTTCTCTCCTGCTTCCTCAGTAACCTGTGCTGAAGCCCTGAGCTCTGAGACAGCACCAGCACTGGCAAAATAAATGGGGGACTTCTCTGGAGCCAGGATTTCAGCCTGCTGGGAGATAGGGAAGCACAGGGTCATGCTGTAGAGGATCCATTTATAGCTCCTGGGGTACAGTCTGAGGCTGACACACATTTGGCAGAGCTCAGGTATGCTGGTAAGCTCCAGGACACAGGGTATCATTTTGGCACAGCTTGTTTTTTTTACTGTCTAGAAGTAAGAAGGGAGGTCCTCATTTCCAGAGGTGGAATAAAGCCATGTGTGGGGACCAGTTTGAGAGCTCCACTGACCTTGTAGGCGTTGGCCAGCAGTTCTGGGATCCCACCCCTCTGGCTGCCCCCTAAAATCCTTTGCTCTGTCAGCTTTCTACTAAAGGAATTGCACATGGGGAAGGGGGAGGAAGACAGATTGTCTGAGCCAAATCTTCTTGGCAGAGCTGCTCAGCTCTCATAACAAAACCAACCCCTCTCCATCCTGCACCCATAGGACTGAAACACGTGGCTGGGATGGGGGGAGCTTCCTCAGACCAAATTCCTGGTGCTCAGCCTGGACCCCACAGCTCAGTCTACCCCAAGGAGCAAAGTGATGGGGAGAACTGGCTGTATTTATGCAGGTCTGGTTCTGAAAGGACCCTCAGCTTCTCCTTGTCCACGAAATCCTTTGTAGCAGCCTTGAAAACCCCCCAAATTGATCAAAATGAAACCATTTCTCTTTGAATCTGGGCTATGTTTATTTTCTCTACTATGCAATTTATCTGTAGCCTTATTTTTCAGCAGTCAAATCTGCTGACTGTGCCTGTTCCACTTCCCAGATGAAATTCCCTGGCGAGCCTCACATCATCTAAATATCATTTTAGGGTGCTGATGTAATCAAATGGTTGAACAGGGACTGAACAGGAAATTATCCAGTGCAAAACTTGCTCCTAAAAATCTGTCTGAAATTAAAACTCATCTGTTCCTGTTAAGTATTTTTACAGTAGGTATTTGTGGTATTTGGAAACTTGAGTTTTATTGAAGAAATGTCAATTTATTGGATGCTTGAGGCTGGTTTTGGGGGGGAGGATTGAGACTGATGCTCCAAGTATCCTTAAAACTTCAGTGGGGGTTATTTTTGCTGCTCTCTTCTAATAATTAAGCATTAGTGCTGAAGGAATTTCACAACTGTGAAGGGGATAAGGCAGTGAGAAAGCAGAAATAGGTAGTGTGAGTTGAAATTGGGCATTCTGATTGTAGAACTGGAAAGCCATGGGGGTTTTCTAAATGGTAGTAGCATTCCTGGAAAAAAAACCCCACACAAACCCACATGAAAAAGCAGAAGTCAAACAGCTTCACAAGTTAGAAATTGAAGAATAAAATATAAACAGAGATTCACAATGATCTTCTGGGATAGAAGAGTAGAACAGAGGTAGCCTCTGACCTTGAGGAGCTGAGCATAGAATCATAGAATGGTCTAGGGTTGGAAGGGACCCCAAGGGTCCCAGAGCTCCAACCCCCCTGCCACAGGCAGGGCCACCAACCTCCAGGCCTGGAGCTACACAAGGTTGCCCAGGGCCCCAGCCAACCTGGCCTTGGACACCCCCAGGGATGGGGCACCCACCCCCTCTCTGGGCAGCCCCTTCCAGCCCCTCCCCACTCTCTCTGCAAAGAACTTCCCCCTAATATCTAATCTAACCCTTCCTTCCTTTAGTTTTAATCCATCCCCCTTGTCCTGCCATTATCTGCTCTTTTAAAAAGTTGAATCTCCTCCTGCTTATAAGCTCCCTTCAGGGACTGGCAGGCTGCAATGAGGTCCCCCCACAGCCTTCTCTTCTCCAGGCTGACCCAGCCCAGCTCCCTCAGCCTCTCTCCAGCCCTCTGAGCATCTCGGTGGCTCCTCTGACCCCTCTCCAACAGCCCCACATCTCTCTTGTGCTGGGCCCCAGCTCTGGACACAGGACTCCAGCTGGGGCCTCCCCAGGGCAGAGCAGAGAGGGACAATCCCCTCCCTGTCCCTGCTGCCACCCCTCTGCTGATGGAGCCCAGGATCCCATCGCCCTTCCCAGCTGCAGGAGCACACTGCTGCCTCATGCTCAGTCTCTCAGCCCCCAGGACCCCCAGGTCCTTCTCAGCAGGGCTGCTCTCCAGGAGCTCCTCTCCCAGGCTGGATCTCTGGCTGGGATTCAGACATAGGCACATGCAGATCCCCCTCAGCATATTGGTCTCCATACTCATTTTTAACCCCTACATTCAATGGAATGTCACTTTGTAAGTGACTTGGAAGACACCCCCCCCCCACTTCTGTCCTTAAATTATTTTAATTTTCAAATTAGAGATTGTCAGATCTAATTATTTAAACAACAGAAGTTTTGGGTTAAGCTGGAAGATGCTGCTGGGTTGCAAAGAGAAGTCAAACTATGAAGGGAAGCTGTCTGTCCACCAGCTCCACTGCTCACTGATACCAAGCTTTTCCCAAGTAGGGCTCTCCCAGCAGGTTTTGAGTCAGGCTTAACTGTTTTCTGTTGGATTTGGGGGTAGGAAAAAGAAAACATATGTCAGAGGAATAAATGGAATGTGTTGTGGGGAAGTAAAAGCAAATACTTCAGCCTGAAGAGCAGAGGAGTAACACGAAGTCGCTACTACTACTTGCAGATGACACTGAGCTGGGAGGAACTGGTGATCTGTGTGGCATCAGGTACTTAGACCTGCTAGAAGGTCTGGAGTGCCTGAGGGTGAGTGTACATCATGGGATTGGGGTTGTGAGGAGCTCCTCCAAGCAGAGTCCATGCCTGGTGGGATTGGTTTTCAAGTGACTTGAGCAGGAATTAGTAAGTGGTGTTGGGAAGGCTGAAGAACCATTTCTTGACCCACATCTCTACCTCTGAGCAGAAACCTCTGGGCAGAAGCTTCCAGGAGGAATTTGAATGGTTTGGGTCCAGTTTTGTACAGCATCTTTATCAATGACCTGGATGAATGTTCCCTCAGGGAGGGGTTTGAATGGTGAAGCTCAGAGAGATTGTACAGAGAGATCACCCCTCTTTTGGAACAAAGTCCAGCTGGAGGTTGGTCAGGAGTGGTGTCCCCCCAGGGCTCAGTGCTGGGTCCAGCTCTGTTCAATGTCTTTATCACTGACCTGGGTGAAGGGATTGGATGTTCCCTCAGTGAGTTTGGGGGTGACACTGAGCTGGGAGGACGTGTGGATCTGCC
>VZTU01034452.1:755-16429 GCA_013400835.1 Zapornia atra
CAATTTCCAAATTAAAATATGCTTGTATCTGTTGAATTATCTTCCTGTTTGAAGTTGGCTTTGAGCCAGCAGTCTCTTGCAGAAGTACTTTAAATGTCTACTTGTGCTGTAGACAGATATGAAATGTTACCAAACTGTAACATTGTAGCTGTTTCCCACAGGTAAGTATGTTGATTGTCTTACATACTTCAGTAACTTATTAATCAATGTCAAATCAGGTACATTTTGAGGAAAACTGCTGTAAAGCTTTGTCTTAGCTAAAACTGTGATGCAGTTGTTCAGTTGTTCTATGTGTATTTTTCGGTAATTGCTTTTGTATTGATGATTCATACAAACCTATAATAGCTAGGAAACTTGGGAGTTTTCAGGTCATTGTGGTCAGTGCATTAAATTGACTAAATTCAATGAAGGTCTGGAGAGAGCCTGCGCAAAATAAGGTGCAAGAACAAAATCTGGTTGAACTTGAGTTTGTTGTTAATCATAGACATTTGCACAAGTTTCTGCATTCTACTGTTAGACCTTAGCTTTTAGTTACGCGTCTAGCCAAAATAGTAAAAACTAGAAGTAAATCTAGACTATGCAATAAGTGGTCTTTCAAAATTAAATGAGTTAGACATAATGTTATTGCGTGTAGAGGTATAAGACTTTGTTGCTTACTAGAACGTGTCACTTGGTCTTCCATGGAAGTCAGTATTTTCACAGGAATGTGCACTAAAACTATTTGTTAAATTAATGGCAGTCTGCCATTAAGCTTATCAGTGCCTGATGCTTTTCTAGCTTTTAGTCTGTATTCTTCCTCTTCAGGTGTAGGTGTTGTTACATGGTTGAAGTTGCTCAGAAATGTTTCGGTTCTGCAGTATTTGTACAAATACCATGAGGCCGTAAAAGATAAGTAGTGATATTCCTACATAGTAACACTTTAATGTTGATGATACTAAAACTATGTAACTAAAAAGACATTTAAGTACCATTTGTATAAATGTAGGCAGGTGTCTCTTGAAATTACAATTTCCCCCTCCCTGTCAGTTTGGCCACTTATGTTACGTATGAAATATAGGTTGCCCTATACATGTATATAGATAGGTGTCTGTATATAGCTCTGTCCACATTCTTCAAAATACTGAAAACAAATGTAGTTTGTTTTGAATGGACAATATAAGCAGAATTCCTTTTGAATGTCTTGGTAAGAAAATAAATTATAAATGGATAGGTGCTTCTAAAAAATAATACCCAAAAATAATCTGGTTTCATGTTCATCGCAAGTATTTCTCTAATTAACAAGTTGTATTATTAAATGCTACTTTAGTGAACCCATGAACTGTGGAAGTGGCAGTCAAGACTCAATAAATTTGAGACCATGCTATATAGGGTTAAAGAAAAAGAGGTGATGGGTATTTAGATTACACAGCTCTGCAAAATATATGCAGGTGTTTTGAAATCTTTCATAAACTACTACAGCTTCTATTTCTTTCTTGATATCTTGGGAAGTGTGCTAGTCTTTTATTCATACAGACCTATTTCTATCACTGCATAAGAAAAGCACGCATGCCACTTCTAAATTTTTAATATTATTTTAAAGTCTCTAAACTATTGTAAGGCTTAGATCAGCCATTTCTCACGACTTCCTAATAGCTAAAGCAGTCTAATCTCTCAAACTCAGGTCACTAGAAATTTAATAGTATTTAAAATTTAGACAGGGCTAATGATGTGCTAGTTTTGAGCCAAAAGCTTGTTACAGTCCCCTTTAAAAATAAATCTATGAGCACATCTGGAAATTAGGGGACTTGCTTGCTTTCAGTAATACAAGGATAATTAATTGCATATACATTAGCAGTTGTGCACTAAACTTATTTTTATACAAATTACATCTTTTGTAAGATTTGTCAGGGCCACAAGAGAAGTATTGCAGTCCTCTGTGTTGAGCCAAAGAACTTCACCCTGCTGTTTCCACATCAAACCCTAAGCTTCCATCTGGAATTAGCACATCAAATAAGCTATTTCTTTTTCTAGAGTGATCACTTACTAGTAAGCTAATAGAATAGTATTAGTGGTTCTAGTATGGTCTTAAAAAAGCACAAACATGATGAAATTAAAAATGTCAGATTATATTTATACAGGAAAATCTGTTTGTAAAAAAAAAAAAAAAAAAAAAAAGACAAAACAACCCCATGCAAACCTCTGACTTCGTATTGTGTAAGCAATAATGTTTTAAAAGGTATGTTAATTAGAATAGTATGGAAGAAAGCATAACTTTGTAAATACTTTTAGCTGTAACTTGAACTGCAGAATCAGTGCCTGCAATGTTGCATCTTCAAGCAACATTATACTTAACAGGTGTAGCATCAGTGTTGAAATAATCAGTAAGTGTGGGAAATAACTGTCATGTCGATGCTCAAAGTGCAATAAATGGTTAAATTTATCAT
This sequence comes from Zapornia atra, assembly GCA_013400835.1. Classification (NCBI taxonomy): domain Eukaryota; kingdom Metazoa; phylum Chordata; class Aves; order Gruiformes; family Rallidae; genus Zapornia; species Zapornia atra. The sequence goes on from VZTU01034452.1 coordinate 3,179, forward strand.
TAAATAAATATGTACCTTTTTTGGTGGTTTTGTTCTGGTGGTTTAATAGGGTTTATATTCGCCTATAGCATGTTTTTCACCTATAGCATGTTTACCAGCGACCTTTTTGCCCAAGACTAAGGGAGGATTGCTGCTGTGAGGACCAGAGGAAGGCTGCGTGTTTCTGTATGCTACCTGAGGCAGACAAGCAAACTTTTTTTCCTTTTCTGTAACTTAAATTTGATTTGGGGCTTACTCAGCTGTTTATCTACATGAAAAGGGCCCATGCTTCAAAAAGTGCCTCTGACCTCCCCTACTTGCACTTAAGCTGTCTTCTAGGCAGTGTTGAGTTACAGCCTCTTGAAAATTCAAGCAAAACCTTAATGTGACTTTTTGTTCAAAAGAAAATAAAGAAGTGTAGTAGAACCCCGACCCCTTGCCTGATAGGTGCAGCAGGGGCAAAGACAGGCACAAACTACATCACAAGATGCACATCTTATTTGCCCCTCCCCGAGATCGAGGCTACCTCTGAGCTGGGAGGGCGGAGAGCTGAGCTGAAGCACCGGGAGCCCCGCAGCCGGGGGAGCCGATGTAAGGCCGGCTGGGACCTGCCCCCTCACGCCGTACAGGCCGCCACGTCGTCCGGCGGCTGCGTACGCGGCGGTGGGCGGGGCGCCGCGCCACGGCCGTGTGGCGGGGCAGGAAAATGGCGGCCGGTATCCGGGAGAAGCAGACAGGTAAGCGACTTCCCGCGGGCTCTGTTGGGCAGCGCGGTAGCTTGTCCTGCTCGACGCAGGGAGCAAGGTCGGCCTCACGCTGCAGCCGAGGATGCCTGAATCACAGAATCACAAGGTTGGAAAAGACCTTTGTGAGACCTGCCTGCCTGCCCTCCCCAGCTCCGCGCTTTCAGCGGGGCCCCGGGGCGGGATGAGGGCGTCTCCGCGCCGCCTCGTCTCCATCGGGGGATTCGCGCCCTCTCACCTGGCTTGGGTCTCCCGGCAACGGATCGGCGGCTTTCTCCTTCCTCGTACCCCGGTGGCCGCTGAGGTACCGGTCAGCTGCCTCTGTAGCTGCGGGCCTGGTGGAGCGGAGCTCCGGGGGCCTCTGGCCGCAGTTGTTGCCGAGGGGGCTCGATCCCGCCGTGGGGCACAGAGCTGTGGGTGCGCCCGGCCCTGGTGTGCCCAGGCCTGAGGGACCGGTGCCTCCGTGGTGTAGAAATCGCCCCGGGAGAGGAGCTTGCGTGGACCCGGGACGTGAGTGGTACCATCTTCCCGTGGCCGTGGGCAGCCGGTTGCAGTCTCCCACCGTTTCAGCTTGCTTTCTGCCCGTGGCAAGGATCAGTGGGAAATAGTTTAGCGGTGCAGAAATAAAGTTTCTGTTGTGATGTTCCCATGAAGGCAGTTACAGGGGCCTTGGAGCGTGTACTGACCCTCAAAAGATTGAGAATAAAATGTCATCAGTGACAACTATGCAGGAGGTGTTTAGTGCGTTAAAGGGTTTATTATTCACCCCTTCCTTACACCTTACTATAAGGTTTGTCTCTGTCTTGATGCTGCTGCTTTGTGGAGCCTTGAGCCATCCATTTGGACATAGTCCTAATGCACAGCCCATGTCGTCTCCATCATCCTTTCCTTCCCTTGCTTGCTGAAGTTTTTGTGAGTAGTTTGAGCTGTAATCTTGTTACCTTCTCCTTGATAGCTGCAGTATCTTTCTGGTGATATAGCGGATTGCAGGTGTATTTATTTAACGTGAAATGTCTAAAATAATCTGACTCAAAATCACAGTCTGAGTCTGTGTGGACCTTAAGTATTTACTTGTATTCTCTATCATATTCTTGTACCAGAATTTGACTTCCTGTAATAATTCCTGTGGCCATCTACCATTAATAGTGATATTTAATGTTCCTTTTCAATCTGTTACTTTTCTGCCTTTCTGATAAAGCCAACTGTCTTAGAGCCCTTATTCGATACAGCTTTGTTCTTTTCCGTTGTGCTTCACCTTGTTATTTGGTTATTTCAGTTAGCTTTTACCACTGAACCCACGTTGTCTTTCATCAGGGAAGTAGATTGAACGACTAAAGGATACTCACAAAAAAGAAAAGACTTCTTATCATTTATCCTTTGTATTACCATGTATGTGTACCATCTGTTGTGACCTTTATCCTGGTTCATAACTAGTCAAAGTATATAATTGTGCAAGCAGAGTAAAACCCTGATCCTTGCCCCAGAGAGTATTCAACCTAAATGTAAATGGAGTGTCAATATAAATACAAAAAAGAAACTGAGGCACTTGCTGAATGTTTGTCATGACTCTCTCAGCACAGCACTAGTCTGATCACCATCTTCTGATGGTGATCAGACTTTTCACTTTGGTGATCAGACTTTTCTCAAACTTTTTCACTGTGAGAGTGATAGAGCACTGGAACAGACTGCCCACAGAGGCTGTGGTGTCTCCTTCCCTGGAGATACTCAAAAACTGACATGGATGTGTTCCTGTGTGATTTAGTTTGGATGATCCTGCTGTGACAGGGGGTTTGGACTAGATAGATGCTTCGAGGTCCCTTCCAACTCCTAACATTCTGTGATTCCTTAGCAGAGAGCTTATCCCAAGTTTTAATTTAAATGGTAACTCTACAAAGCAGCTGCTTCGGATCTGCTAGCACTAAAGTGCATCACCATGCAGTTTTACACACAGAAACGTGTGTATGGCTGAAATGTATAGGAGGCATCACTGACAGTGTGGGAGAGAAGGCTCAGGAGCAGTCTGTAATCACCTTTCAGGATTGCTTGGTGTTAAAAAAAAAAAAAAGGAGGGAAAAACAGTATTAAGCAAGTGGAAGTCTGGATTCCAGACTGACCCAGCTAGCTAGTTTGTTTTCTCCAGTGGTCAAGTTTCACTGTTGGTAATACGGTTTGAAAAGGCAAGGCGTAGGAGGAAGCAGGAACAGACTGTGAAGGATGAAATGGAAACATTGCTTGGGCCTGAATGAATGGTGTTAGGAAAGCCAAAGTTCAGATGGAGGTGAGACTTGCAATGAAAGTCAAGAGCAACGAGAAGAGCTTCTGCTCTGACGTTATTAGTGAAAATATTAATAATTTTAAAAGTTGAATCATTGCTAAATGCAGACAGGCATTTAGTGGTGGTAGACACAGATAAGGCTGAGGTACCCAGTGCCTTCTTTGCATCAGTCTTCACCAATAAATTCTCCTAGTGTCTCTCTGGAGTCAGTCATGGACTGAATCCTTTTTGAAAATACTTATCATCTGAAGAAGGCAGGCATGGATATATGTATAGTAAATCATGCCTAACCCACCAGATTGCCTTCAGTGATAAAATGACTTGATTTGTAGGCAACAGGAGAACAGACTATGTCATTTACCTCGACTTCAGCAAAGCTTTTGAGGTTGTGTTCTTGTACCCGAGTTACTATGTTACGGGCTGGAATGGTGGAGAACTTGGTAAGTAGAAAATGGTTGGACGGTCAGGCTCAGAGGGTTGTGAGCAATCAGACATACTATACCTGGAGACTGGTAACAGCTGGAGCACCACATGGCTGTATCCTGTTTAAAGTCTCTATCAGTGACCTGGAGGAAGTGTCAAAGTGCAGGTGACAGCAAACTAGGAGAATCAGTTATGATACTGGAGGGCAGAGCTGCCCCTTGAAGGGACCTAGATAGGCAAGAGGGACCAACAGTGACCTTACAAAATTGCAATGGCAAATGTCAATTCCCACACCTGGAAAGGAGGAACCGTTGCCACGTACAGGTGACAGTGCAGGACACTGGCAGACTGGAGAGCAACTCTGCTGAAAAGGCGTGTGAGGGCTCTTGGTGGACAGTGAGGTGAACAGCCCGGTGTGCCTCCACACAGCCGCATCCTGAGATATTCATACAAGCACAGCCAGTAGATCGAGGAGGGTGATTATCCCCTCCTGCTCAGCCCCAGGAGACCGCATCTAGGTACTGTGTCGTTTGTGGCTACCAGTACAGGGAAGATACTTATGCAGATGTTTGTTCAGCAGAGAACTACTAAGATGGTCTAGAGCACTTACCTTGTGAGGTGAGGATGCAGGACTGGGGCTTGTTCAGTCTGGGGAAAGGTGCTAAATGAAAGCTCATTCATTTTCCAAAGAGTTTTTCTGATGTAAATCGGGTATTTTTGTACCCCTTAAAGCAGGAATTTCTTCCTGTGTTCTCAAAATGCGCATCGGTTTTAGTCAGGTGAAAAGATACTTTTTGACTTGTGTGTATACTGCTGTTCCCCTGGGGTAGGAAAAGCCAGTCAGGGGAATAAAGCAAACTAGTCCCTACCGTACAGAATGCACCTTCAGGAAAATACCAGAATTCTTTTTAAGGCAAACAGAATACAGCCTGTATAACTGGAGAGATTCTTTCTTCCTGTTTGGGAACTTGGTTCTTTTCCTTTTGCAGTGTCTTCCAGATCCCATAAATTCTAGCTGGTATGTGCTACTTGTCAGTCAAAGCTACATAAAAATAATGAAAATGTGATTTGTTGCATTTATATTTTATGATGGTTTTCCTCTCAAATGGAATGTACAATAAAATTCTGGTAAAGTGTTTAATCTCACTTGCTGAAGTGTAAAGAGAGTGAAGGATTATTCTGCTTCATTTTCCAGTGGCTTTGAAACGTATGCTGAACTTCAATGTTCCTCCTGTTAAAAACAGCACAGGAGAACCAGTATGGAAGGTAAGAACTATTTGAAGAGGAACAGGAGAATTTTGTAGTGTTCAAAAATAAGTTCAGGTTTACAAATTTTAACTAACTGGAGTATCTTTATGTTCTTAACTTGTTCAAAGTATTTTTCCTGTGTGTTATGAATATACAGAACCAAGTATCAGAATTGCTGGGAAAAATACATATTTGCAATACTAGCTGCTTGAAGACCCAATGATTCAGGCAGTATTTTAACGTGCAAAGGCAGTATTTTAATAAGCAACTGAGGGGAGCATTTTTAAAACATACTTAGGTCTCAATGATACCTGTTGGCAGAAATCTATGTTCACCTCACAGGTGAACATACAGAGCCAGAAAGAAGCCTGTAGAATGGGAAGAATTCTTGCTAATTTAGGACAATGTGAGCTCAAGCTACATTTAGTAGCTTTAAAAAGTAATTTGTGGGAAATTTTTGCATCGATTCTGTCCCTTCATCCATTCGGTTGTACTTCTTTTATTATTTTTTTTTGCTAGTTCCTTTTTTTCCCTCTGTGCTTCTCCTTTTGTTTCCTCCCCAGTACAGCCAGAGAATGTCTGCACTTACAGTAACAAATTTCTGTTTGACTAATGGTTTTTAGGACAGAGAAATAATGAATTTATTGCCTTTTATCACTGAGTTTCTTTAAAATATTTTGTGGTTTTTATTTTACTTTAGTAAGCAGAAATGTAACTCCATGACAAATTAATGATGTATTTATAAATTGGTAAAATGTAACACTTTTCAGATTAGGACAGTATCTCCTTAAACCTGAATTTCTGTATCAACAGTATCCTGTATTCTACTGTATCCAATTTTTGCAGCACTTTGTAAAAGACACATATCTGTTTCAGGTTCTCATTTATGACAGATTTGGCCAAGATATAATTTCACCTTTGCTGTCAGTGAAAGAGCTGAGAGATATGGGGATCACTTTGCATCTGTAAGTAAAAAACCTCAGCTTTTTTTTTTTTATAAAAAGATCTTCATTTAATATTCACTAAAATCACAAACAAAACATTGAAAAATATTTAATTAATAACTACTAAAATAAAGATTATACCCTGACTTGTTTCTAAACTCAGGTGGTATTATTCAACAAACACTGTTTAGTAGAGGAGGCCCCAGCTCAAAAATAAGAACTATCCAGTAGGTGTTTTTGGGAATCTGTCTGTATAAGACCCTCTTGTTTTCATATATCTTAAAATTATTTTGGCACAAACTGTTTCATGGGACTGTGCATATTCTCTGCTTGCCTTTTTGCACATTAGTTTTAATTGTCTCCTGTCAAAGATGCAGAATCTTTAAGTATTAAGAGATTTCCCATTTCTCTTTCTCCAGAGAGCATTTATTTCATTCATTGTCGTTCATTAACTGTGGTAGTAGTCATGGAGGATCTTTGAAGACACATTTATTTTTTCAAAAGTTTATTGACTTTTACTAAGTGAAAGCTAGAAATGCTTGTTTTAATGAGCAAGAAAGGCAAGTTTAATAGTGTGAGATATGCAGATTTCTTTTTATCATGTCAACAATTAACAACTGGTATATGAACTTTGTGGATGCAGTATTTTACCTTCCTCTGAATGGATTAATCCATTTTTGAAGATTTGCAAAGCCTTTTCTGAAGTTTTGAATAAAGTTTGGAGACTTCTGTAAGTGCATTCAGGCAAAATTACACAAATGCAGATTTGTTATTTTTTCAAGTTTTGTTCTTGCTAAAATCTAGCTAAATATAATGAGAAATTGTAGGAAATGAAATATGTCTATACAAAGAAGTCATTTAAGTTTTATAATTTTCGCAAACTTGAGGAGGGACATGCTAGAGGTGTATGTTTTCTTTCAGGCTTTTGCATTCAGATCGGGATGCTATTCCAGATGTTCCAGCCGTTTACTTTGTAATGCCAACAGAGGAAAATATTGACAGAATGTGCCAGGTAACTTGCATGCTCAGTGTTTCAATTGAGTGGACACACCAGAGTGTGTGAAGTAATCTTGTGCTCACTGGAGTGTGACCGTTCTGTATCTAGTTCTCATGCATGTCTGAACATCTTGCTTGCATTTTGTATATATTTGTACCTATTTGTCATAAAAATATTACCCAAAATTTTTGACATCCAAAACTTCGATTTTCCAGAAAGCAGAAGGGTAAATACGGCTTCTGTGTCTCAGAGAGAGACTTCTGGGGCTGGAAAGCCAAGAGGCAGTGGGTGCAGACTAAAATACAGACAATTCAATTTAAAAATAAGAAAAAGCTCTTTTAATGAGGGTGATTGAATGCTGGAACAGATTACCTGAAGAGTTTGTGGAATCTCATCTCTGGAGATGTTCAGAACCCAGCTGGACGCAATCCTGAGCCTCTTGGTCTGTTTGACTCTGCTTTGAGTCGGTGGTTGTGCCAAGGCTAATCTCAGTTTTTCAGATTCTCTGGGAGAAGGTGATGAAAGGTGGACATCACCAAAGGAAGGAAGAAGAGCAAAGGGTATTTTTGATCAGTGGTGAGGTGTGGAGTAGTAGTTGCCGTCTCATAGCAGTGAAAAATATAAATGAAATTTAATATCCTGGTTTTTGCAGTTCTGTGTTAGGTTGCTTATATCTTGTTATGTGGTCAAAACACCGCATGCAGGGCTCTCTAAACAGACAGCTAAGCACTTCCAAAAATTTACTTTGACTGCAGATAAATGGAACATCAGAGAGCAAAAGTAAGAATGTTTTTCAGTTAGTCAGAAATATATTAGTACTTATTCAGGAAAAAGGTTATGTTTTTCCTTCCTTTTAGGATCTTCGAAACCAGCTTTACGAATCTTATTATTTAAACTTTATTTCTGCCATTTCAAGAAGTAAACTGGAAGATATTGCAAATGCTGCCATAGGTGCTAATGCAGTAACTCAAGTGGCTAAGGTAAGAAAATCCCCCAATCTCTAATGTTAACGATATTACTGTTACAGGTGTTACTGCATTCCTATGTGGCCACTTCAGTGCCATACACCAGCTTTTCTGACTGAATGGCGAACCAAATTCATGTTTAGTTAGATTTAGTGTCAGGCATAGATTTACTGGAGGGAAAAAAGGGAATCTACAGTCATCGCAGTAATGCAATAAATCACAGATGAGTTTTGTTTGGTTGGGGGGGTGGGGCTTCACTCTGGACTGTTCTGACCATTATTCCTTGATTTCTAGGTGTTTGATCAATATCTTAATTTTATTACTTTAGAAGACGACATGTTCGTATTGTGTAACCAAAACAAGGAACTTGTTTCATATCGTGGTATGTAAAATTTGCATAAAGATTATACCAAAATGTCTAAAGTTGAAGTTTACTTTTGAAGTTGTAGCTAACACCAAGCAATGATTTTGTTTTGCCTCGATTTGCTCAGAATTCAGGATAATCTGTTTGATGTGTAGCTTAAAGTCACAAAGGAAGCAGTTCTTAGATAATAATTTCAACCTCTTTACAACACGGATATTTTAACATTGAAAAATAACTATGTATTTTTAAATAACAAATGTAGTAAACCAAAACTACGGTACAGACATACAAGTAGTAGGGCTTTTTGCACATGGAATAATATAGGAGAAAAAAAAACATGTTGTTTACCCATGTAGATAGACGTTGTGGGTGGCTGCTGTGTCTAGGCACCACTGTTTAATCATAATCCCTTCTGCAGTTCTTAAGGAGTAAAGTTTTGTGTGAATGGTCCCTTGGAAGGTTACTCCAAGGAGTGCAGAGCAAGAAAGGTGCAGACTACTGGAACATCAGAAATGAGTACTAATGAGGAGGGAATGATATTTTAAAAATGAGAAAGGCAAGGGAGTGAAAATCAAGTCATTTCACCCCAGAAAACTGGGAATCATTAGTTGGAGATGATAGCCCCAGTTAATTTCAAAGCTTTGTCATTACATAAGAATAGAGATATTTGGAACAGTTGGTCTTTCTTGCTGCTGATACTTCATAATCTTTAACTCAGAATACAAAAAGAATGGTAAGGGTGCACTTCTATTGCTGCTGTCATCCTAGCAGCCTAGTAAAAAGTTGGACCTACTACGTATAGTTGCTGATAGATATTGCTAAATTAATCCATCAGTTCTTAGAGGGAAAAAGCTGGGGGGAAAAAACACCTTTAAAGTTAGAAAAGATTATGCCCGCGCATAAATTTGAGATGGAAGGTTTATTAATATTACGAGCTTTGAAGTTAATCACAGAATCACAAGGTTGGAAAAGACCTTTAAGATCATCAAACCCAACTGTTCCCGTCCTAAGCTAAACCATATCTCTAAGTACTTCATCTACCCTTTTTTTACACACATCCAGGGGAGGTGACTCAACTTCCTCCCTGGATAACTCAGCCACCTCCCTGGGCAGCCTGTTCCAGGCCCCAATAACTCTTTCAGTAAAAAATTTTTTTCTAGTATCTAATCTGAACCTGCCCTGGTGCAGCTTTGTGCCATTTCCCCTTGTCCTATCTCCTGTTACTCAGCTGAAGAGACCATTGCCCACCTCTCTACAACCTCCTGTCAGGTAGTTGTAGGTGATGATAAGGTCTTCCCTCAGCCTCCTCTTCTCCAGGCTAAACATCCCCAGCTCCCTCAGCCAGTCCTCATATGATTTGCCCTCCAGCCCCTTCACCTGCCTGGTTGCCCTTCTCTGGACTCACTCAAAGACCTCAATGTCCTTCTTATGGTGAGGAGCCCAGAACTGAGCCTCACCAATGCTGAGTACAGGGGCACAATCACCTCCCTAGACCTACTGGCCACACTATTTCTGATACAAGCCAGGATGCCATTGGCTTTCCTGGCCACCTGGGTGCACTGCTGACTCATATTCAGTCTGCAGTCAACCAACACCCCCAGGTCCTTCTTTGCCTGACAGCTCTGCAGCCAGTCTCCCCCAAGCCTGTAGCACTGCATGGGGTTGTTGTGTAGAGTGCTGCACATGGGACATTTGGCCTTGTTAAACTTCATCCCATTGGTCTCAGCCCATCGGTCCAGTCTGTTCAGATCCCTCTGAAGAGCCTCCCTACCCTCAGGCAGATCAACACTTCCTCCCAGCTTAGTGTCATCTGCAAACTTACCAAGGGAACATTCAATCCCTTCATCGAGGTCATTGATAAAGATATTGAACAAAACTGGACCCAGGACTGAGCCCTGGGGGACGCCACTCGTGACCGGCCCCCAGCTGGATGTTGTTCCCTTTATCACCACCCTTTGGGCCCGGCCATCCAGACAGTTTTTAACGCAGCAGAGAGTCCCCCTGTCCAGGCCAGTGGCAGCCAGTTTCTCAATCAGAATGCTGTCAGAAACTGTGTCAAAGGCTTTACTGAAGTCCAGGTAGACCACATCCACAGACTTCCCCATGTCCATTAAGTGGGTCACCTTGTCATAGAAGGTGATCAGGGTAGTGTGACAGGATCTACCTTTTGTAAACCCATGTTGACTAGGCCTGATCCCCTGACCATCACACGTGCTGCAAGACAGCCCCCAAGATGACCCTCTCCATGATCTTCCTTGGGACTGAGGTCAGACTGACAGGCCTGTAGTTCCCTGGATCCTCCTTCCGACCCTTCCTATAATTGTTGAAGAAAGAGTGTAAGGCAGGTAATTATATGAGAAATTTTTAAAGGTAAAATAAAACAAAGGAGTATGAGATTTATAGCATGAGTCCTCAGATAGTGCTTGACTTCAGACCTGTTACAAGATTAAGTTTGACGTTTGCTGTTGGCTGTTATATTCTTGTCACTGTTAATTATTTCATAGAAACATTGCTGCACAACTCTTGTTCTGACCTAAATATGTGAGGGAAATCTTTCTATTTGTAGTGTGAAATGGTTTAGAACTTGGGAATGATCCCTAACCTAGAGAGTGACAGTAAATTTATTTTAAAATAAAAGAGAACTGTTACCTCCTGTATGTCTGTTACAGGAGATGGAATTTAGAATTTTTAAATATAGATAGCAGCATGCTGACATTCTGTTTAAAATACACAAATAATTCTTTAGAATTTTATATTGTAGAAATGGTTTTCAAATTCTGGTCCATAACATGGTTTTCTAGGGTTTTAAGAATGCAGAAGTTACACTACACTTTGCTAGAAATAATCAGAAAAGATTTTGTAGTGTTTGACCTTATACAGTGAGCAGTAATGAAGTTCTCCCGAGTTTTTGCTCAAAGAAAAACAACAACAACAAAAAAGATAAGAATAATGGCTTTACTAAGCAAGGCATTTCACAGTTTTATTTCTTCTGCAACAAAAGCTGTTAGCTATTAACAGTCCTTTGGTAAGAAGAGGATCGCTTTCTCAGTATTAAAGTGGCATTAACTTGTTTAACTATTCTTAACTCTTTTCCACATTGCTTTAGCCATTAACCGACCAGATATAACGGACACAGAAATGGAAACTATAATGGACACTATTGTTGATAGTCTGTTCTGTTTCTTTGTTACACTTGGTAAGTTTTCAAATTCCACATGTTTTACTTTTAGAAAAGATCCATATTTAATGACATACCGAGAAGTTTAGTGATTTTACATAGAAAATCAAAGGCAGAATTAGACAGAAGTCTTAATAGTTCATGGGGTGGGTTAATGATCTTCTCAAAGTATTGCTGTGCATCACTGCAAAAGACAATAAAGGCTGTCATGCATGGAAGTTAAGTCTTAATCTTCAGTATCAATGGGAGAATAATACTGAAATGCAAAGGTTTGGGTACGCTGTTTTCAAAAAATCCTAATTTGCATGGAAGATCAGTGGTGCTTTGAGTCTGGATTTGTAGGTCTCAAAACCCAAACCCAACCCCTGACACAAACCCTGCAAAGATCTAACTGAAATAACTGAAGAAAGAGGAAGATATGTTAAATTTACCTATTTTATTGTGAATTTTCTTTATGCTTAGCTCATAGATTTTTCATTGTGATGACATTTAATCTAAGTTCTCACAGAAATCAGTTGGTCTGAGATAGCATTCCTATGAGGGGAGCTCGGGATCACTATGGGGATCACAGTCTGTTCAAGATTCCTTTGAACCAGTTCAGTTCTTTCAAGTGTCATCACGATAACAAATTAAATTGCTTAATTACTCAGAAACTTAAACTCTGTGGTATTAGAATTTTCATATTTAGTTAAGTAAGAAACAGTCACTAAAGATTTTGAAGTCTGAAAGCCATGGAAAATGTGCTTTTGAAAATAGCATTACCCTGCAGTATTATAACTGATATGATGTGGTGGTGATGCGATAGGGCTTATTATTACAGTTTTCAAGAGACTTCTAATTTTTTGAAAATAGTTTTTAACGCTTCTATATGAAATAGTTTGCCCTATCCAAAGTACATTAGCTGTCTTTCTACTATACACTATACTTGCCATAAATTCCTGTGTGAGATATTCACTTACTTTTTTAAAACTTTATTAAATACTGGTATCTAGTATGCTTTGTTTCATAGATAAAGACTGAACGAGACAAATTTAATATAAGTTGTATTGCTCACTTAAAAAATTTTATCTTGGAACATTACCAGAAATTTGTTTTATGAAAATTATAATCTGAAAATTGCAATGCAAGTAGAAGTCAATGTATCTCTTATTAGGAGCTATTCCTATAATCAGATGCTCAAGAGGAACTGCAGCTGAAATGGTGGCAGTGGTAAGAAGCTATTTTCTTACATGAAACAAGTATCATTGTTTTAAAACTTAAAATCTTGTTTACTTTTCTCAATATTCAGTCTAGTGTCATTGTAGCCTTTTCTTTATGAAGGAAATAAAACTAGAAAGGAGCTATACCAGTTCTTTCTGATTTCAGTTCCATGGAACTCATCTGTGGAAGTGGTAATATTATGGAGTCAGAGAAATTTAAACATGAATAATCATTCCTAATCTAGAGTTTATGGAGATTTTCTGACGGGCATTATAATTACAGCTATCAAGCTCTACCTGCGCAGTTTAAAAAGCGGCTGCCCGTCCCGGGTTTTTCTGTCTGTCTTTATCTTACTGGGAAACCCTCTAAGTACAAGGCATCAAACGAAACTGACTTTGAGCTTGATCATGAGTAGGGCTGAAATTACCAAACTACATCACAACTAAAAGTCACTACAGCACTGTCTTCATTAGGAGTCACTGTGCTTCATTTCTTCCATCTTCCTCACATCTTTGTCAATGAAGCCTTAGTGCTGATGAAACCTAAGCATTCAGTGTGTGTGCATTCATATTTAGGATAGTCTCCATTTTATGAACACACAGTATGGCAGTGTCTGCCAGCCCAGTTTGCTGCTTCTGCTGTAGCTCCCTCTTGTTGCCTCCTACTGGTATTTTCTTTGGGCATTTTCTAGGAAGAGGGTGCTAATTGCATGGTAGGAGATTAGTGGGCCTAAAGGAAACATCTTCTGTGTACTCTTGGATACAGATACACATGCTGGAGAAAAAAATAGAAGATAGATACTTCTTTCTTTCCTATGTGCAGTGGTCCTAGACTTCCTGCAGCTAAGATGTTTAGGAACTATAAAAACAGCACAATATATCTTTACGTGTTGATAATTTTTTGTTTTATTAAAGCTGGTTTTTTTTCCTTCCCTG
>VZTU01034464.1:0-31515 GCA_013400835.1 Zapornia atra
GTTTGGAGACCAATAGTAAAGCAGACCTCTCTATAAACACCATCAGTCCAGACTTGCTCCTCCACCTGTCTTTCTCCTGTCTCCTGGTGTTACAGTACAGGGATGCTTGGAGAACTAGTTGTCACTCTGTACTGCTCTCTGTTTGAGAGCTAGGTGAGGAGGGAGGTAATAGTAGACATGACAGTTCTGCTTTTTCATTGTGAAATCTTTAAAAGATCTTCCTCCCCACGGCCTGGTGAGTCTTGTGAGTCATTAAGTGACCTTGTTTCAGGGATGAGAACTTCATCAACCAATGAAATAGTTTTAATTCACAGGATTAGTGAACTTTTTTACTGTTAGTTTTGCTGTTTTCCTAACAGCTATACAATTTGTACCCGTTTGAAGAAAATTTCTTGTGGCTTTCTCCTTAGAATAGGAAGGCAAGGGGAGGGCTGTGTATTTTCAAACCATACACAGAGCCTCAGAGAGGTAGGATATATTAATTCTTCATTTTTCTTTTTCTTTTGTGGTAGGAGTTTTGTGTTGTTATTTCTATAGCTGCTTCTTTTAGACCTTTCTATGCAGAGAAGATAGGCCACATTAGGGTAGGATATGAATTTGTAGAGTTCTAGATATGTTCACAATATATGCAAAGTGAGAGAGCTTATTTTGGGGTTTTTTCACAATTTAAGGAAAAAAACCCTAATATAATCTTCTGTAATGCTAACATCTAATTACGCTGCTTATTCAGTTGGAGTTCATAATGAATGCAGTAGCTTTCCTGTGTGTTCACTTCAAGCTGATTATGTATCATCTCTAAAGTTAGCTTAAGCCTGCATTTCACAGTATGATTTGCTAGAAGTTAATGGAGTTATGGATGTGAAGAAGGGATGTGCTTGTGATGTAAACTACAAGTTAGAAAGCAAACACAAACTGCTTTCTGGTATGAAGGTATCAACTTGTGTCATCCTTGTGTCAATATTTTGGGTTTATATATATTATTATTATACTTTTATACATTCTGTTCTGTAATCATAAGTGTTTGTGTTGGCTAGGAAAATGGGCTTGGTGCTTCCTAAGATTCAGGTTGATCTGATGCTTAATACAGGAAAGCCTGCTTCTCTTCCAGCTTTGATCAAATGACTGATTTAGATATCAGAGCTGAATGAGGCACTGAAGCAAGAACTAGTTGAAAAATACCATTCAGTTTGAGAATTTTTACTATTCTCCATTGGTAACCATGGATGAATTTAACATTTTTTTTCCCACTGGGTACAGTTAATATATGGGATATTTTAGCACTGTATTACAAACCAAGCCAAACACTGAAGTTAGTAGTTGGTGTTTGGTAGCTCTGCCTCTAATGTTCTTCATAGTTCAGAGAGTTTATTATGTATTTTGGGTTATACTTTTTTATAAACAAAATTAGAAAATACTACTTTTTTTAGTTGAAGCTTGGTAAATGAAGCATCTTAGCTGAATTATGTAAAATTAATTTGGAAATTATTATCACCACATTGTCTCGCGCTGTCAAAGAGGAAGAAATCATTAGTATTTTCTTTTTCATTCCAATTCAAATTTGTGTGTTTTAGGTCAGTGGTCTGGCCTTGTAACCTCTTATGGTTAATAGGAATTCTCCAGAGGAAGGCAGAAATGGCCAAAGCCCCTTGATGCTCAAAGTCAACCTTCAGAAACGCTGTTGCGGTGGATAGAAAAACTGAATAATTTAAACCTGTTGAAGCTGTTCCAGTTTGAAAGCATTGGCATGAATATTGTATATGGCCAGGTTAGCTAGTTGAGGTTACTGCTACCACCATGCAACTCTCTGTGTGCAGTAGATTTTATAGCTCTTTTTTGAGAGGGTTATTTTATAAAGGGAAAAAGGGCTGATGTGCATAAAGGGCTAAGAAATTATAGGCAGGAGAGGTTGTTGAATATTAGTACTGCTTGTTAAAAGAAAATGCAAACATTCAGTCAGTTTCATATTTTAACCCAATATTCCAAGTTTAGCTCCTTAAGCTGCAGCATCAAGGCATTTTTCTATATGCTTGATTTCTCCTCTCATACTGGAGTATTATACAAAGATATATGCATTCATTTAGCTGGAAATATTTTTTTCAGGACCAGATTATCTAGCATAACAGTACTATTTCAAAGCATCTGCTAATGTAAGGCTGTATTTGTATAACAAAGTTGTACTCAAACTCATGAAAATAATGTAGAACTGAATGTGGTAGAAATGCAATTCACTGCTATGAGTTACTATGTCTTAAGTGTGCCCTGTTGAGTTAGCTGTCTACTTTGCTGTGTGTAAGCTTTTCTACCTTGCAGATGTGATAATGATGCAATCATTTTGTATTCTGCAAAAGCTGGGACAAAACCTACAAAGATATTTAGGCATCCAATCCCTGCTACAATTGGCTGACTTCCCATGCCTCACTAGGAATTAAGTATTTAGGCACCTTCCAGTAACTTGGCCTTAGAGATTCTTGGGTAGAAATGGAATGGAAAGCATTTTAAAACGTAAAAGATGCCTAGTGGAGCCTTTTAATGCTCTTTCTATTGAGAATCACAGATGATATCTGAGATACAGTAACAGGATCTTCTCATCTTGAAAAATTATAATAGTCAAGAACTATATGCTTTTCAAACTGTTTATAGTTGCTTGATAGGATAAAGACCTTTTATCAGGTCTTTGTAGAGAAAATTGTTTTATAATAGGCTGCGTTCTAACTTTTCAAGAAAAATGGCCAATTTATCAGCAGTATGGGTGGCTGGCCATTGTTGAACTTTTCATAATCCTTTTTCTTTACATGCTCTTTAAAGAACGCTTTGGAAAACTTTCCTGAACTGACAGTGGTCACTCGGGATTCTAAGGCAAAAAGCGGAGGAATGTCTGTGTCCAAGATCAAAATGAATGGTAAAGCTTACAATAAGAAAACACTGAGGGCTTCTAAATCAACCACTAAATTAGCACAGGTGAGTGTGCAGAGGGTTTATTGCTGCCAGCATCTGACTTCTAATGTGATAACCACATCTATATAAATCTATGCTTTTTTATAGATGATCAGCATATAAAATCTTTGAGTGAAGTCTATTTTCTGTAACAAGGGAATGTTAAAACCAACATTTAAAATAGTATATGAAATCATTGTTTTAACTCATCTGTGAAACAGTTATATTCTAGCAGGGAGGCAAAATAAATAATTTCATAATTTATTACCCTATTTAAGTTCTGCATTTAGACCCAAGTCCTCTTCCCCTGTATATTTATATAGGAATACTTGTGTAGCAACTACTTAAGATTGCAGGAAGATGAAGTAGTAGTATGCTGCTTCCCTTATGGTAGCTGGTAGGTGACGTTGGATGGGGAAATGTGAGCTCTGCTGTTGCTGTGCTTCTCACTTGTTTTGTAGCGTGCCAAACAGCAGAGCTCTACTAGATCCCCTTCTGCTTCTGTCACCACCAGGGCAAGGACTGAATTTCAGACCCTGTCTCTGTGTAGCAGTCAGCATGGTGGACTGTTGCTGAAGCAGCAACATGTTGCCACCAGCAACTCTTGTAAAGTTCCTGTGTAGCTCATGATTCTGGCACCTTCTTAAACTTCCTGCAAAATCTCTAAAGGATACAATGGCTTCTGGATCAAAAAAAGAAAAATAGTGCTCATACAGTAAAAATGGAGATAACACTTTTTAAAAACCTAGTTCTTTATTGCTCATTTCCAATGACAGAATGAAGCTGTGTATCTTAAATTTTAAAAAGTGTTTAAGTGATGAGGTAAAATTTGAGAGGTATGCATTGCTTATTGCTGTAGCGTTCCTAGGGCACACTCTAACTAGATTTTGCTAGGTACTGGCTCACATAGCCTTGCCTCCTAGCAGTAAATAGTGGCCAGACAAAATGACCTGTAAATACAGTCCACACTCCTATTTCTTGCCAAAGTAACCTGTTAGAATAATATAGATCAGCTCTTCTGAAGCACAAACTGTATGTTTTTTGCAATGATACCTGTCAATCTGGTAGAAAAATAGTTAAGCTCTGGTAATTCCTGCAGTAGTTTTTGAGAAGGGGTTGTCTTGCCTGTTTTAGACTTGCAGTGCATTCAGGAGAATTGAAAGCATTCTTAAATTTTGTTTTGATAAAATAACTCAGGAGAGAAAATGGAGATAGGAGATGGTTGTGATGTAATATAAATCACAGTGTACCAAAATAGCAAAGCAATTACTTGAATGAAATACTCTAGTTCAGAATTGTTGAAAACAAAACTGTTTATAGAAGAAATTTTCCATCATACCTCTGTCTTGGAAAATAACATGAATTTACCTAAAATAATTGTTCTTTTTGCAGGAGTTTACAGTAGATCCAGAAAAAATACAGTTATATTCTTTGTATCACTCACTCCATCATTACAAATATCACATATATCTAACGTGTAAAGAGGAGGTAAGTATTGTTCTCTTTGAGATATTTTTATATTCCTTATTGAGGGAATTGAGTCTGACTAGAGGGACTGTTCTGTCCTTCTTGGTAAATTGCTATGGACTGGGGCATCCTACTGTCTTTAATTCTTTGTGACAAGGGAAGGGATATGCTGAGCACGTATGTTGCCTCTAACGGGCACTGCGGCCCAGAACATGCAGGTATGAGACTTAGGTTTGTGTGACACCAGTTTCTCTCAGGATAGGTAAGCATTCCACACTGCTATCCAAAATAAATGAAACACATCTAATCAGTGTGTGTAACTTCTCAGATCTAGAAGCTGCTTTTTGCCTTAGAATGCCCACTCCTTTTTTTTTTCTGCAAATCCTTGGTGGGATTATTCCAGGTAGCAGAAATACAAGAGTTGAGCTCCGGCTCAGTTGTTAAGAAATGCATTTTTGGGTGCACTTTCCCTTATTTTTAAAGCTTAAAGTTTTTCCTCCAAAGAAGGTTTGTATTTAACTGCAGAATTTTATTAAAATAAAAATTCTGAAATGTTGACAGCCTAACATGTATATGTGTATGCATCTCTCTCTCTTCCCCCTCTCCTTCCCCATCTTCTATTTTTTTAAATAGATTTCTTCTGTTCAGAAGAGGAGTGCAGATCTAGGACAGGAAGAGATTGTGCAGCTGTGCATGAAAAATATAAAATGGGTGGAGGATCTTTTTGAAAAGTTTGGGGAACTTTTGAATCGTGTCCAGCAGAAATGCTCATAACAACAACGTATCCCAAATCTTGCATTTTTCTACGGCACTAACCTGATGGAACAGAAAGCTCGGAGAGAGGCTCTGATTTCTTTTACAATGCCAGACTCTGTTCTTGTTTGCAGCCATTTTTATTTCTCTTTATGGAACTCTGTGCCTTGGCTCTTGCCAAGGAAAAGTGATGCTGCCAAGAAAATCAGTCCTTTGGAGATGGAACTAAACATGAACCTAACCACATTTTTAACCTGAAGAATTATTTTCTATTTTGTAAACTATTGGATAACTTAGTTTTATTTTCAGAAATGTTTTTGACAATTGATAAAGCATGCACTACACATACTTTTTTTCTTTATTGCTAAAAAGATAACACTTAAAATACTACAGATTTTTCCACCCCTGACTAAGAAACAGAAAAGTCAGCGTGGGGGTGAACTAATGTCTGGCCACCAAATTTAGACTTTGGTACATCTTGTGAACAGAGCCAGAGTGACATCAGTTTCTGCATACATATATTGCCATCATAAAATCCTGAAATGTCATTATGCTTTATGGACTCCTTTTACTATTGTCATGTTCGGGAGACTGAACATGGAGTTGGTGCAATCCTATGACTGCTTTTTTGTGTCAAATTATATTGTAATGAAAGACAATGACCTTAACTATTTTCCCTGTTTTGAAGAAAAAAAGATATTTTCCTTTATACGGTGGGGTTTTTTTTTTCTTTTGGAGAAAAAAATTCAATTGTACATTTTATCTCACTAATAGTTGTATTTTTCACAGAGAAAATATTGTGGTTAAAATTGTTTCATGTATCTTTGTAATACACTTTCCATTGTTTTCAGTAAATCCTATTCATTTATAAGTTGATTTCATATTGTAAACTATATATCTCGAGGTAACCCTTTTGTTTATACAGGTTTGCTTCAGTGTTAACCAGAATAATGCATACTAGACTAGTTTTGCTTTAAGTGTAGTTGTGTTAGACACTGCAATTATTTTCTGATATGTGAAAATAAATTTCTTACTAAACTAGCACTTGATTAACTGAGAGTTTAAATGAAGAGCTACTACATTTATCTTCGTCAACAAAGATTGATGATTGAATAGACTATATGCAGTGTTAAACACAGCTTACATAATTGTTTGTAGAACTGGCAGTTGCAGAGCTGTTCTCTTTTTGGTGCCTTTCGAGTCTTCAGACATCTTTGTAGCTTTTTTCCACTCCAGTTTTAACAGTTAGTAGTGCCACTAGTCACACTCAGACATTGAATGTAATGGGCTCTAATCAGGAGAACACTTTCTTTAAATTTGCCAACAGAATGCCTTACTGAGTCATTCAGAATGCATACGTACTCTACTGGCGTCCTGAAAAAAAAAGTCATGTCGGTCTTTTGTCAGATAATGATGGAAAAAAATTCATTCCTTTATCCTTTCACTGCCACTTAGTGCCTTAATTTCAGCCAAGAAAGCAGGGTTCACTATTCACTGGCCAAATGAAATAATGTCCATTGCCATGTGACCTTTTTTCCCGTTACCTGTTTTAGTCCTATTTAGTTGATAAATATTCATTAGACTGTAGAACTATAAAGAGTTTAATGAATAGATGTGAAAATGAAATGATTTGATCTTGAGTAATCAAATAGAGGTTTGAATATTAAAGTATGTACAGAGTTTTAGCTGATTAGTTTTAGAACCTTGTAGGATGTTTACCGTATTTCCAAAGCTTTTCATCTTTTAAAAGCAATAATTCTCCTTTACAATTTGTACGCAGACTACAGCAAACAGAAATGGGTATGTGCCCTTGCCTTTTTTAAAGCCCCTTCGTACTAGTTTTGCTTTAAAAAGGGAGGTCACGGTCATGTTAATAGATGCGTTGTGCTACTGCTATGTCTACTATAATCAAGGAGAGCAAGGTGGGTTTGGGTTTAGGAGGAATGTGCAGGTTGTTGGAGCAATCGTGAAGCCAATTCATTTTCAGAGTGAAAAGAAGGGGTTGAAGGCACAGGGTTGAAGAGTTGCTGTTGTTTCAGTCATACTGTTTTGAATCTGGTAGGAGCTAGAGTCTATATGGTGAAAACAAACAGCAAGGTTACCAACATTGGTAGCAACCAGCTGAAATTATTTTAATGTAAATATACACACTGGAGATATAGTAGAAATGTGCCTGGTATACTCTTTAATCAATAGTGGGGCTTCCCAGATTTACTTAGTAGTGTATTCCCTTATTGGTGGGGCTGGTTGGCAGTGCGTGTAGATTCTCAAGAGGTATTTACGTGCCCAGGCAGAGTTCTGTCACATTACAGTGATACATACGCACAGCACAGCCTGGGAATTCCTAATATGTAGTTCAAGAAATGATTTGGATGCAGACGGAAGGAACGAGAGTGTTGGCTCCTTGATGGTACGGTAAAGAACTTGTCAGACGGTGTCTCACACATCCCTTCCTAATATGACTACGAAGCAACTAATTGAGAGAGCTCTCTGTGCTTTCTCAATGATTTCTGTACTGCTACTGTATAGTTACTCTAGATTTTTTGAATCTAGAAGTAGCTTTAGGAAGCTACTTGTTTACTCCAAGTCCTTAGAAGCTGAAAAAAGAAATGAGAGGCTTTTGGAGTAGATTGTCCTTATTTAAAAAGAAGGTAATTTTAGCAACAACCATTTTAAAAAACCCTGGCCAGGATGCTCTGCACTGCCATAGAAGGTGACCTGGCTTATTTTTGGCTGTTCTATTCCCAAGGCCGGTTAAACAAGCACTGTGCCTGTAGAAGACAGGAAAATCCTTCCTTGAGTAAAACTACCCCAAACTATTAAAAATTAATGGCGCTTCCATCTTTGTCTTGGGCTGCAAAAATAGTGGCTGGATTATTAATTTACCAAATTAGAATAACTAAAAACCATGGAACTCTCAAGCCTGTTGAAGGATTATAAATCAAAATAAAACTTTGTTAGTGGGATTGAAGAGGGTTTTTTTTATACTGAAGCAAACTTAGAAAAAAGTCAATGTACAAATTACTTTTTTTGCACAAATACTCTGCTTTGTTTTGTTGCATTTTAGATAATTCTGTATCCATGCCTCAATCTTTTTCTTTTTTTTTTTTCCCCCTTGAAGTGAGGTCTTCATCCCTAAACATCTGACAGTGGGAATTGAGCACTCATTTGACTGCAAGAGAAGATGCACTAGGAAGGAAAAAACCCCTCCTTAGACTATGAATTAGAAAACCAGAAATTAAACTAATTGCATGATGAATTATTTGTTTTCTAACTCCACTATTTTTTCCCTTAGTACGGCATCCCTGTTTACATTCGTTTGGTTTTTTGAATTGAAATACAGTATTTCTCATAAAGGCAAGTTTTCTTTGAGATGCTACTTCCAAAGTTTTGCTAGCAAAAAGTCAGAGGCAAAATTGGATTGAAAAACTAGTTTCTGAAAACGGCTAAGGACTTTTAGGGTCTGTGAAGTTCTGTGACATGTATTGTGTTCATATATTGTCAAAACAAAATGCTACTTTTTAAAAAGTCAAAATCTTACAGACTGTCTTCCAAGTAAATGATTTCCGTAGGGAAATATATTTTAAATATTATTTAAATATTTACTACTATTTAAAACAATTTTAAAACAGAAAAGCTAAAACTATGGTCACAAAATGTCAGTGTGTCATCAACCATTTCTTATTTCGTTGCCAACACTTGACACTTGGTCTCTCTTATCCTATTACGTACCTGTGCGTTACACAAAGCACGTTCTGCCATATCTTATTGTTTAAGCTAATAATGACATGTCATTGTTAACAAATGCATGTTTTTCTGTGTATCTCCTCTACATATGGCAAAAATGAAGCTAGGGCTAATTAAGAGACACTTTATGCGTTCTTAGTCCAGATTTTCAGGTGGTCCGTAATACAATGTATGGAAATGTGAAAAAGGACAGTTTTGTACCATTCATGATGTTATTAACTAAACCCATTAAAGTGAAAACACTTTTTAAAAAACCTTACAATGTTTAGTCATTTATTATTAAAATATTAACCTTTTAAATTAGATTTTTGGGAAAAATGGCAATTTAGACTACATTTGCTGATAATATGAAGAAATAGTTCTAGGGTGTTGTTTTTTCATTATATTGCATGGATTGAGCATGTCTGGTTTACCTGGGGGTTTTTTTACATGTATGGGTTTGAAATGTTCTGAACTAGTTTGCACAATATACGTGCCAGATCTCAAATTGATGTGATAAATAAGGACCCAGACAATTGGTGTAAGAGAGAGACTACAGCTGTGATTCAGGTGTTTTTTAGCTGTGCTATTTTCATTTGTTCTCTTTCGTGCTAAACTGGAGTATTTCTTTGTACCTATAGGAAGAAACGGTGCTGCAGAGGGTTTTAGTCTCCCCCTGGTTACAATTAATTAGTCTAGATATTCTTGGAAATATTTTTCCCACCCACAGAGGGTTGAAGTCCCGTGATGGGGGAAAAGATTTCAGAAAAAGATGACTCTGAAGGGTGGAATATTTATTTTTAATGTTCCTGTGTGTAAGTGCTGCTTCCCAAACCAAGATGAGTATAAAATGAAACATTTGCCCATGGAGCTGATTGTTGTTTTCTCGAAAAAAAATCACTTTGGGAAATGGGTAGATGCAGAGAATGTCTCATTACAGTGTGTAGGGTAAGGCTTTTGATACTGCGTTCCAGATACAGGTTATAAATTATTAAAGAGGTTTGTTGGTTTTGCTTTTTTAAAGAAGAAAGGAAAAAAGGCAAAAAGCTGAGTGCATGCAGCTTTTTAAAGGAGAACAGCAACTCCTACTATCAGCAATCTGTTGGTAAGTATGTTAAGCAGAGTAAATTGTTCTGCATTAGGTATTTGCCGTACTCATAGAAAACCTAACAATTTTTTGTTTCATTTCCAGAGAGTAAGAACAGAAAACTGTCTTAAAATTATTTTGAATTTAATCTCTTATAAGTACACTGCAATAAATACAGAGAACAAGCTATTTATAAAGGAGAAAAATAAAAGGTGAGTCAGGGAAAACTGTAGATAAAGAGTGCAAAAGTATCTAATTTGTCCTGGATATGCCCTAGTTCCTGCTTTTAAAAGTTCCACTGGGCTTTTCCTTTTGTGTGTGTGTGTGTGTGTGTGTGTGTGTTCAGTTTTTGTTGGGTTTTTTTTAGCTATCCGATTGCATGAAGGGTAGAGGGAAGTAGCATGAACAGCAGTGCCCAAGGAGCAGTTAAGGCCTTTTCATTTAGGAAAAACAGATTCAGAATAAGGTGAGAGGGTATGTATGTATGTGATGGTTCATATAGGAGAAAGCTGAGGGAGGGAAGGGGCATGGGAAGTTGGAAGAAACATGGGTCAGATGTGAGAGGACACTGGAAAGGAAGAATTTGGACAGGGTGAGGCTCGGTGAGCTTTTAGAGTGGAGGTAGTCAAGCAGAGAGTGTAGGAGTTGGGAACGGGCCTAGCTAAGGAAACTGCCTCAGTTAGGCATGAGGCAATGTATACTCTGACTGCAAAGCAGTGACAAGCCAGCAACGTGATCTGGGGCAGATTGGACATTCCTAGCAGAGGGTCCCACCAGAGGGCTGTTGGTGTTTTGCCACACACAATGACTTACAAGATTAATTCAGTCTAGTCCTAATTCTGCCTTCTGTTTTGCTGTAAAAAAGGGTTGTCTTTGGTTTTGAAAACCATGGATGCCAACGTACCTCTGCATAAAAGCAGTGGGTTTTCATTGCCTCCATTTTTGAGCATGTGTATTAATGGACTTTGGCTTCTATTTGGATTGTCCTATATTGTCGGTGTTCCAGTATGAGGAGACCAAGAGCCCTTTTAAGACGTATTTGTATTGCAGTAATCTGAGACAAGAATGTTTATTGTATTTTTGCAAATGCAGGTGTATCATCATAAGTTCAGCACTTACTTCTCTTTTTGCTTTTGGACTGTGTCATAGCACGAATGGTTTTCTCTCCGTGTGTAGTGTAGTGTTTGAATGATGATCATTCCAAATGAAACAACAAATACTACAGCCCTGTGCAAATTAGGGCTTTGATGTAACTAAGGGAATTTATTTGGAAGTAAGCTGCTAACATTTTCCACTCAGGTCATCTTCCTTCATGTAGATGAAGGTGTATATGGTGTAAGCGTACACTGAAACAGCCATTAGAGGAGGGGCATTCAAGTAAGTGAGAACAGGAGTAATGAAAATGTGAGTAATGATGGTAGCAGTAAACTAAACTGTAAAATTTCTATCTGGTGTAAAGTTAATATGTTAACTTTAAAATACTGTAACTGAGGCCTAATGGAATAGGCTGAACAGTTAACTATTATATATTTTGTGTAATAGCTTCAGAATTGGAGTATTTATCTTCTGGACACACTAGGATGTTTACACACATAGGAAAATTTTAATTATATATCTGCTTGTGTGGATATGATAAAGATTATAGATGGTAGTGACCTCTCTCGACTCCAGTCTCTGTCATTAGCCTTAAATATTCAATTCAAAATGCATTGGGGGTTTTTTGCACTCAGATTATAGTTATGTCTCTCTTTATTCTGCATGTGTTACTTAAAATCTTCGACGGTATCATTGGGAGTACATGCTGTAGCCTTCTAAGACTTCCAGGGCTTGTGATAGCAAGACTTTTTAAAGTAAAACTAAGTAGTTTGACATTATCCTCTCCTTTCTAATTGTGGCCACTGGTAGTGCGATTTGTCTGTGCATTATTCATGTGGCAACAGGAAGTAAATGGTATAATTGACTAAAAGCTGAAGCATCAGTGTGTTATGTGTTTAGGTCAAATTGATAACTGATTCAGAGCTCTGGGAGGGTGTATCTGTCTGCTAAAGTAAAGCAGCTTTGGTGGCTTCTACAACCTTCTGGCTTTTTCTCCTTGAAATGACTATCCCTGCAGCTTTGGTAGCAGAAGAGAGAAGTGAACACTCTTTATTTGCTTCAGTGCAAGGTCTGGCAACTTTGTTTAAACAGGCAGAGAGGTAGTTTGACCACAGGCAAGGGGACTTTGCGCTGAAGATGGTGAAGAGCAAGCTCACTGTTTGGTGAGAATCCAAGTGTTGCAACGCTGGAACCAGCTGGTTAAAAAAAAAGTAGGGCTTGGCTGGGGCTTGTTACTTTCTTTTTGATGTGAACTCTGCAAGTTCTCTTTGAGTTCTAGTGGGGTGGTAAGGCTCACTGCTGGATGCTTCCAAGGCTGTTTTCCCATCCTGAACTGTAGGCTTGGCAAAACACATTGTACAGTAGTAGAAAAGGTGCGTTACAGATTTTACTTGTAGCACACATCAACAGCCTGATCAGCTGTTGTAGAAGCCTTACATATAACTGGTATGCAGCTGTTTTCTAAATAACAATAATAAAAATTAAAGTTCAAAATCAGGAATTCAGTTCCAGTTTGCAAATCTCGCTTTTTCCACCTTCATCAGCTGGACATCCACAGGCTCTCCACAATTGAGAGCGCTGCTTCTCTAACCCTTTGTGACCTCTCCTAAAGCCACTTTCAGCACTAACATGAGTTGTTCTATTTGGCTTTGTTGCAATATACAGGAGTTCAGGTCCAGTCAGTTACTGCGACTCACCTGAGAAATGGCAACTCCCAGCTGGGCAGATGGTAGCATCACAATTATTTGTGTCTGATAGTGCTTGCTCATTCTGGTTCAACAGGTTCCTGGTGTGTAGATGACAGTCTTTACTGTTCTATGAGGAATATTTATCCAAACAGTGTCGCTAGGACTGCACACATGAAGGCATGCTGTGATCCATCTCTGGTTATAATATATAATAATTCTTGGATGTCTCAGAAAACTTTTGCAAGAGGAAAATTTTTTTTTTAAATTTAAAAAAAAAAAAACCCAAACAATTTAAGGCAAAATCCCGTGGTATTTATTAAAACTGAGGTGCAGAGGCTTGTCCCTGTGGTTTTGGTGGCATCACTAATAGTCTGTGTGCCCTGTACACTTCCTTACAGCAAGCCGTCTCAAGTAATTCTGGCTCCGACTCGCTCCCTTTCTGGCGCCTGCGTGTGGATTCATAGTGAGTGCAGCGTGTTCCACCGGAGGTCAGTGTGCACCCGCGCAGGCTCAGCCTGTTGTCTCCCTGCCCTTCGTTGGCCATTGCACTGCCTGACTTGGGTCCACAGTCACATTGGTATTCTAGCCCAGGAATGGAAGGATTGCGCTTCTGAACAATGCACCCTTTGTTGATTCAAACAGGCAGACATCCAGAAGCCTCTGTCCCGGGAACTTGTTTGTTGTTCCAGTCTCTTAAAAAATGCCAGGGTGGAATCCTTACAGAGCTCAGAATCGTGTAAAATGCTGAAGTTTGAGATTTTTAAGTCATACTCTTGGCCAAGCAAGAGCTCACCTGTGAGTAGTCTCTTCATAGTGGGCCAGATGTGGTTGGCATCATGGGTTAAACGTTGCAGGATGGCATCACTGTATCCCACAGAATCTACTGGTCTTTATAAATTCAAATGTAAATGGGAAATTGGGACTAAGAAGACTGAATTTGTGAATAACCTGCCCTGCATCGTAAGGGAGAGCGTCAGTCCTCTCTTACCCATGAGTTCAGCCCCAAGGAAAGCTCTCGTGCTCTAGTACAAATAGCAGAACAAGTTAGTAACAAGACAGATTCACCATGGGAGTTCTTTCAGTTTCCTTCATATCTGTCTGGCATATCAAATAGCATTTTGTAGTCCAATGTTGTATGAATAGCTGTGCCTTTTCTTAAACTTGAGATTAACAAAGGTGGGAGAGAAAGTTTTCTGATTTTTATAGAACATTTTCAATATTGAAAAAATACATACTGTACTTTGTACCTTCATGCAATGAAGTGAAGGGTATTTGATAATGGGATGATAACTGTGACTTAAAAAAGAGCAATTTCTGTAACTGAAGCTGTTGATTTTTCTGCAACATGAGTATCTTTGTGACAGTGAACCCTAAGTCAAAATGTCATTCGTCTCATCATTTGTGAATGGAACGGAGCAACATTTTAAGGGTTACTGTTTAAATGTTCTTCTTTCATCAACTTCAGCACAATAGTGAATAGAGGCATTGTTGATATTTAAGTGGGGAAAAAACAATAGAGTAACTGTTCTAAATAACTGGAATATTTTTCTGAATGTTTATGGTAATTATTAATTGCTATGCTTTTTCAGAAGCCGCCATAAAGATTGGGTTCAATAGATCCTTGTGGTTATGGCAGTAAAATGTTATGTATATATAAATTGAAGCTGTGTTGACATGCACTTAATCATTAAAGCTTATATTGTTATGGGAAGACATTTTAAATCTAAAGAAAAAAGTTTAGTATAAGTGAGAGAGAGCCTTGTAGAGTTTGGCATCTTTATGAGATGCAAGATTAGCATTTGAAATTAGGAGTTCTATGTTAATCCAAAACGCAGGATGTAAATTATCCTGAGAACAAGAAACTGGATAGTATTCTGCAAGAATCCCTCCTTATTTCAGTGACAAATCAGTATATTTTTTTCTATTTTTTGGCACTTAAAATATGAGGGATAATTGAAACCTTGAATGCTTTTTTGCTTTGGAACATTTTATTTTCCAAGTTTGGGGTCTTTTCAGTTTTTCTAAACCTTTTGACACTGGAACAGCATTGTTCCTTTGTTTCTTGCAAGAATACATAACATTTCCCAATCACTTAACCTGTTTTTGGTCCGCCACAGATCAAGCAGCAGCACCCCATGCTCTCTATTAATATGCCTTCATCCTTTTTGGACAACACATCCTCCAATAATGAAATGTCTTTTCAATAATGATACTGAACAACTTAATCACGTTGTCATTTTCTACTTTGAGGTCTGCATTCTGTTAGATCTCCTTCATTCGTGCCCGGAATACCAGGAAATTACAGGTGCTCTTGCATCCAAATACTGGTTGGCTGTCCACAAGTTCATTATGGAAAAAGCTAGGCAGCCCTTGACATAAAAGTATTCATCAGTTTCTCACTTTGGGATGACACGAGTTTCCAATTGCCTTCTCTCCCCATAATCAGAGAAGACCTCAATGTGGGTGACAGCCCACATTATCCTTTATCATCATCTTTATCCTCAAGCAAAGACTTAATTGACATGAGTGACTCACATCCTGAGCAGCAGACATGCCTGAAATTGTGGTTGTTGGAGCTAAATACTCAGTTTCTGCTGTGTGCTTCTAATTAAACCCTACAGTTCTCTTATAGAAATGCTTGAAAACTTAAGTTTGTAAATTCTTCAAAACGTTAAGTCACTCTTGATCCTGTCGTAGTTGATGGAAGCATCTCTAGATGACCTGGAAATAAATCAAAATAGATTTTTCTTTTTCTATTCCTCACTATTAAAGTTCTTTATAACAGTTTCAAAGAATCTGACACAACTGTACAAATTAGGGCTCGGTTGCATAATTTGTTAAAAATGTGTTTTGATGATCACAGCTCGATTCAAAATTCTTATTCTGTGTAGCTTCACGTAACATTATTAGAGAGAGAGCCAACGGTAAAGCTTTCCATATCATCAGACTCCCTTTCTTGGTGCTGTTTATAATTCTCCTTGTGGATTTACACCCTACAGACCAAGTTTTCATATATTTACCTACAGTAGCATCTGTCTCTGTGTGCAGTCCTGTATTTTTCAGCAGAACTCTTTTTGCAGCAAGGTTACTGTTCCATGTGCACGTAGGAATGCCACTGAGTTGGTCCTAAGTGATTTGATGAGTGAATTATGTTAATTATGTCTTTGTAACTTGTATTCTCTTGTGCATCTCAGGTTCAAATTTATGGGGCTTAATTTGGAGAAAACACTGGAAGGTGAAGCCAAACACAACATGCTGCACTTTGATCCTGAGATCATTCTGCCACAGTCTAAGGAACTGCACCAGTTAAGAATGACCATACTGGCTGCATGAGAATGCATTCTTTTAAGTAACGAAATAAAAATATTACAGTAATAATTACATAAATACATATGTGTTTTAGGAAAGCATTTCAGAATAACGTGACTGTAAGAAATACTAAAAGTAGTATTTTTTTCAACATGCTTTGATAGCAGATACTGTTTGACTGTAGCTGTCTGACCAGCCAGTAGCTGCCATCTGCCCACGGAGAAACCGGTGTGTTAACAGTTGAGATCCCTCTGGGCAGACATGGAGGCAAAGGCACAAATCCAGGGTAGACTGCTGATCACCTAGCAATAAAATACAAGAATAAGAGTCTTAACAACCTTTTTGCTTAGCAGCTTACAGTGCATTAACTGTTGTTCACTCTGTTCCCTGCAAGCAGCACTTTGACAAATCGTTCTCTGATGTAAGGTGTAATGTTCTCATTAACTGACTGATACACCTCTGATTTGAAAATGTTTGTAGTTCTAAATTCTCTCAAGATTACGGTGAACCATTGCAGCATGGTTGAATGCATTGCTTTATTTCAACAGCTGTGCAAAAATAAATTCTTTTTTAAAATGGAAATAAACTGATTTGCCTTTACTGATTTGCAGATAATATATTTTGACAAGGTATCAAAAAAAGCAAGCATCAAACTACTACAAAAGTATGAAATAACATATAATGGAAATCCCCCTGACCCATGCATTTTATATATACATTTTTATTAGGTTTTAAAAGCAACTGTCAAAACAGATACCTGTGAGTCAGAACTATTTCTTTTAACATCTTCCCCTATTCTTCTAAGAAAGAATTCTCTGTTGCTTCCTACTGTTGAAAAACACTAAGAACTTTTCATTTTCAAAGGTTAGCATTTTGCTACTGTTTCAATAGACTCTTTTTCTCTGGGTTTAGGCTACTTCTTTATCTGAAAAACTTAACAAGAACTTCCACTCTTGTCGGGGA
Source organism: Zapornia atra (assembly GCA_013400835.1). Taxonomy (NCBI): domain Eukaryota; kingdom Metazoa; phylum Chordata; class Aves; order Gruiformes; family Rallidae; genus Zapornia; species Zapornia atra. The sequence goes on from VZTU01034464.1 coordinate 17,023, forward strand.
AGACAGCAGGCCTGCTAGCAGCCTAGCTCTCTTCTCCCAAGATTTAGGCCCTGACAATATTCTTCTGTTCCCATGAGAAAGGAGAAGTTACTCATGCTGACAGGATCCTAATAATCACATTCTCAAAACACAGCGGCCATGTTGATAGGGGTACAGGCTACCCTAAACCAAGAAGCAGTTATGGGAAGGTATTTGGGAGTAATGGAACATGTTAGGAACCAACCATAACAAAAGGTTCAAAACAGCAGGTGTGTGGATACTTTTAGGCATTAAAGGTAAACAAAAAATATTTTGCTATAAGATAGGTTTATCAGAACTCGTTATAATTACTAACCAATCAATACGGTGTGAACAGTGCGTGTAACCAATTAGCAGTTTTTTAGCTTGCCACGTTTGCAGTAATAAAGGTATATAATTGTGATTTCACCTAATAAAATGGCTTCACCTAAAATTTATATCGAATTGCATGTTGCGCTCTGCTGGTCGCCATACACTCTTAGAGCTCCATTATTAAATACTTTACAGCTCTGTCAGTGAAACATGAAGGAATGCTTGTTTGCCATAAGTTTGTGCTATCTAGTTTCCTGTACCAAATTTTCACAGCTTAAAATGAAACAGGTCTATTGTTTATGCATTGTGTATGATGAACAAACTTACAGTGCCCTGCCTTTAAGGATAAAAGTAGGCAAGAGTTTCGTTGGATAGCAGAAGTTCTGCATTTTACACCTGCTTGTGCAGTAGAACAGGCTAAATTATTTTGCAAATAATGCGAGAGCCCAAAATTTTTCTATGAGTTATGATCTATATTATTTGGTCTATAACGTGTGCATTTGTCTACTTTTGAGTTTGTGTATCATGGAGGTCAGTTTTGCTTTGTGTCTGCTCCTGTTGAAATTCTGGGCCGGGACAATCCCTGTTATCCATAGAGGTTAGGAGATGATGTGCTTGAAAGCAACCCTGAGGAAAAGGACTTGGGAGTACTCATGGATGAGAAGCTGGACATGAGCCATCAATGTGCATCCATCATGGCGGCCAACTGCATCCTGGGCTGCATTAAAAGAAGTCTGGCCAGCAGATTGAAAGGGGGGATTCTGCCCCTCTACTCTGCTCTGGTGAGACTGGAGTACTGTGGCCAGCTTTGGCGCCCTCAACACAAGAACATGGACCTGTTGGAGCACATCCACAGAAGGGTCACAAAATTGATCAAAGGGCTGGAGCATCTCTCCTATGAAGACAGGCTGAGAGAGTGGGCTTGTTCAGCTTGGAGAAGGCTCCAGGGGGACCTTATAGCAGCCTTCCAGTACCAATCAGAAAAGTGCCTGTAAGAAAGCTGGGGAAGAAGAACTGTTCGTGAGGGCATGTAGCACTAGGATGAGGGGTAATTGTTTTAAACTCAAAAAGGGAAGATTTAAGTTGGATATTAGGAAAAAGTTCTTTAAGGGTAGTGGTCACTGGAACATGTTGCCCAGAGAGGTAGTGGAGGCCCCATCCCTGGAGATATTCAAGGTCAGGCTTGATGGGGCTCTGAGCAACCTGATCTAGTGAAGATGTCTCTGCTTACCGCAGGGGAGTGGACTAGATGACCTCTAAAGGTCCCTTCCAACCTAACACATTTTATAATCCTATGAAGGCAGGGTAGCATTTGTACTGCTCTAGGGAGCACCAGGGATTTTACAGCCCCGGTGTTTTGGCACAGGTGGCGTTATCCAGGTGAGAGCACAGTGCCCCCTCGCGCCAGAAGCATGGTGCGGGTAAGCTCACGATGCCTTTGCTGCATTTCCTTTCCCAAGATGGTCAACGCCTATAGATCCTGGTGTTCACGCTCACAGAAACCAGACCTTGTACGTCTGTCCGGGCGCGGGTTATGCTATGCCCGGGCCTGGATGCGGCTCCAGGCCGGAGTGTCCAGGCGGGCTTTCACTGCTCTTTCCGCAGTCGAAGGCCTTTAGAGGGAGGGCGTCGGGGCGGAATTTCTCCTCAGCCGCCCCTCCCCCGCCGAGCCGCCGTCCCAGCGGTCCGCGACCCTGAGGCGCGGCAGCCCGGCGGCACGCGGCCAGCCTTTCAACCGCCGCCGCCGCGCGTGCCCCGCCCCCGGGCCCGGGTCCGACCAATGGGAGTAGGCGTGGGCGTGGCGGCTCCGCCCCTTGGCGGGCTACCTCTCCCTGCGGGCGGCAGGCGGGGTGGCAGTGCGTGGAGCTGTCGCTGATCATGGCCACGGTGCGGGAGAAGGCGGCGGCTCTGAGCCTCAGCGCTGTCTGCAGCCCCGCCGCCAGGCCACCGGGTACGGGGGAGGGAGTGGGACGGTGGCTGAGCGGGTCTGGGGGGAAGTGGGCTGGGGCGTCCGCTCGGGCAGGGTGCCCTCAGCCTGGGCTCGGTGTGGACAGCTGGTGAAGTGGGGTGAGGCGAGGCGGCTCTGAGCCGCAGCGGGCTCGGCGGTCAGAACCATCCCGCTCTGTGCCTGGCTCCAGCCCGCTGGGAGCTTGGTGCCGGCGCCTTTCCCCGCTCCACGTCGGTTCAAAAATTGGCCGTTCTCCGCTGCCGGTGGAGGGAGGTGTTTCCGCCCGGGAGGCCCTGTCCGGGCTTCGCGCCTGCCTGGCTGCTGCCCCTCACCCAGCTCGGCGCGGCTTCGCTGGCGTCTGGCAGCCCGCGGCTCGGGTGAGGGGGCTAGCGGCTGGGGCGGCGCCTGCCGAGCGCCTGTGGAGCTGCGGGCGGCGGTGAGTTACAGGGAGGCTCGGACAGCTGTTCCTATCCCGGCAGCGAGTTGGAGAGCAGGTGCACGTTAGTGCAACGCGAAGGGTGCTTGTTGAGAGCTACTTCTGCTTTTTTCTCCACCTCGAGCACGTCAGCTTTATAAAGCTTTGTCACCTTAATGCTCAAGGCCATGCTTGATGCCATTTCCCAAAAAAATTCTGGGAATGGGTGAAGTAAGAGGTGATAAAGCAGTGGTTAATAGAGGTGTTCCAGGTGGTGTGTGGTGATATTTAGTTTAGCAGCAATCAACGTTGATGTGTGATTGGTGGAGTTGGGTTTTGTTGGGGTTTTTTGCTCCCAAACAGGCTATTCAGCTATGAAAAAAGGAAATTGTGCTCTGTTTTGTTCTGCCTACCTCAAGGTGTCACTAGGCTAAAGTATCAGCAAATGCGTGCTATGGCTGGAAGTTCTGGAAGGCTTCTACCTAGTCTGGTTCAGTGCCTTGTTGTAAAAAGCTCTTTTTCTGACCTGAATCTTTTCAGAAAGCAGGTGTCCAATTGATTACAGTTCTGAAGATAGCTGCTACTGTTCTCTATAACAGTGTTGCTGTGTTCAAATGTTATTGTCTTCCCTGGTTTGGTTTTTTTTTTCTTTTCTTTGATTTTTTTCTGCCCTCCTGACTCCCCCCTCCTCCTTCTGTCAACTTGCTAATTGCTGGGCTCTCTGGAAGATGGAGATCAGCTGGAAACTCTGGTGCCCAAAATTGGAATACAATTCTCTAACTAAAGCCACTTCAGACTAAGCAGACAGAAAAAATACCTCTTGCATCTTTGTGGAAAATGCTCATGGTAATATGTTCCAGAATGAGTTGCATGTTGTTCTTTTTAAACACTGCATCATACTGTTAATTCATTTGGTTTGAGGTCTGTCCTAACCCCAGATGGCTTTCTGTAGGATTGCTGCCAACTCCTCATTCCATATTTTGTTCTTCAGCTTTTGATTTCTCTTAATAAATTATTCATCTGATTTCCCAAGAAGCATATATTCTAATTCTGGCCCCTCTGGTGGCTGTAACTATTCTCACTTAGGTGCCACCTCCAAACTTTCTAAGTATATTCTGTATTTTTAAGTCCTTGTGGAGGCTAAGTCTAGCCCCTGGTCAAACTGTTACTTGCTAGCATGCTATTCTTAATCAGTTTGGTAAATGAGTAATAGTTCAGTGGTTTTATTGGGGGAGGGAAGACTGGTTGGCTGAAGGAAGTAGCGTTGAGTACACAGAGCTTAAATCTCAGTTGGAGCTGTGGTGGTAGAAGGCTGATCTGAGGGATAAGTGAAGTGAGGGGTGCCTTGTGAGAATTCTGGACCTTGCTAGTGATATGCTAAGCACTAATACTAGTTAGCTTGTGTGTGTGCACAATTCCGTGTAGGAAACAAGGTTCTGATGTGGCTCTTCATCCCTTCTTCCTCCTTCTCCTGCTCAGCTGTGCAGTTCTGTCAGTCTTAATAGAGGAACTGCGGAGTTATGAGTATGTACAACTAGCTTTTCTCTGTGGGAAGCTGTGCTTAGGAGTAGGCTCTGCAAGTGTAACCATTAGGTGATGGAGGGGTGTGGAAAAGGATAGTGTCAGAGTGACAGGCTGAGGAAGTCAGAAGCTCTGGGTTGCAAAGCTGCAGGGTAGTGTAATAAAGGTAACCACCAGAGTGAGTATACGTTGCTACAATGCAGGAAGTAACATAATGTTAATACAGGAGCAACACAAACAGAACTGGAAATCTCAAACTTTTAAATCCCTACAAGGCTCATGAAAGCTAGTAGTCTGAAAGGGGCAGTTCTCTTCTAGTTGCAGCTTGAAGTCAATCTTTATGCTTTCTCCATTCTTAGGCTTTAGCTTGGCGCAGAAACCATTTGGAGCAACCTATGTCTGGAGCAGCATTATCAGTGCACTTCAGACTCAAGTGGAAGTGAAAAAGCGCCGCCAGAACCTGAAGTGCTATCACGACTGCTTCATCGGTTCGGATGCAGTGGATGTTGTCTTTGCCCATCTTCTACAAAACAAGTATTTTGGGGACGTTGATATTTCCCGCGCTAAGATAGTGCGGGTGTGTCAAGCGTTGATGGATTACAAAGTATTTGAGGCTGTTTCAACCAGGGTCTTTGGAAAAGACAAACGGTCTGTCTTTGAAGACAGTAGCAGCAGTCTCTACAGATTCACAAGTGCCTCAAACCAAATGGAACTTGATAAAGATTACCAGCGGTGTACACCACAAAGGTTAGTACACAGGATGTGAGGATAACTGTTTTAACAATAGGAGAATGTTAGGTATTCTGGGGAAGAGAAGGGAGAGCTGCTGTATACTTACAGGGCCATGGGAGGAAAAAAGTAGATACCATACAGATGTTTGTGGGTGAAAAACAGGTAGGAAACTGCAATTTGAGGTGAGTAAATCATTTAGTCCTCATGGTTAACTTGTTTTCTGTGTCTTATCGCATTGCCTTGGGGGTATTGAAGTAGAAAGGAAGTACATCGCAGATACTGATCTATTGGGCTCTAAACCAATGTAACCATCTGGTATTCAGCTGCATCAGGCTAATGCAATGGAACAATTTTTAGTCACTGTGCACCTACTTCTGGCATAAGCCAGTTTTTGAGGAGGGAAAAATCAGGAAAACTTGCTCTTTTTTTCCCACCTTTGCTTCACTACACTTCAATTTTAGCTTTCTAAAATGTTTTTAGTTTTTTCTTTGTGTGGTTATGACTGGTTCCTAGGTTAGGTTGCAGACTGTTATGCTACTGCATGCCATAAAAGAACCAGAGGGAAATGCAATTGTGAGGCTTTGTTTCCCTGTCTCTAGGTGCAGTAAAGAAAACCTTAGAGCTAACAAAACCATCACAAACCAGAACACGCTGCTGTGTAGAAAACAATTTGTCAAATACCTTCCCTTAAATAGTTTATTCGAAGGTGAACACTTTACATATTACAACTTATTCTTATAAGGACCTGTGTTCGTGTATCTATTGCAATAGGTTCTAGCAATATGCATCTTGGAAGGTTGTGAATAGTATTGACCTAGAAAGAAAATACCTTATGTGGTTGATTGGTTGGGGCAATGCCAAGTACAAATACAGGCTGGGCAGTGTGGAAGGAGAGCAGCCCTGATGAGAAGGACTTCGGGGGTTTTGGTGGATGAGAAGCTCAACATGAGTCAGCAATGTGCACTTGCAGCCCAGAAAGCCAACTGTACCCTGGGCGGCATCAAAAGTAGCGTGACCAACAGATCAAGGGATTCTGCACCTCTACTATGCTCTTGTGAGGCCCCATCTGGAGTACTGGGGACCCCAGAGCTGGACATAGCACAAAACAGACATGGAGTGTTGGAGTGATTACAGAGGAGGGCCACAAAGATGATCAAAGGGGTGGAGCACCTCTGCTATGAAGACAGGTGGAGAGAGTTGGGCTTGTTCAGCCTGGAGAAGAGAAGGCTCCAGGGAGACCTTATTACAGCCTTCTGGTACCTAAAGGGACCTACAGGAAAGCTGGAGGGGATCTGTTTACAGGGGCATGGAGTGATAGGATGAGGGGGAATGTCTTTAAGCTGAGGGAAGGTAGGTTTAGATTAGGTGTAATGAAAAAAATCTTTACTATGAAGGTGGTGAGTCANAGTTGGGCTTGTTCAGCCTGGAGAAGAGAAGGCTCCAGGGAGACCTTATTACAGCCTTCTGGTACCTAAAGGGACCTACAGGAAAGCTGGAGGGGATCTGTTTACAGGGGCATGGAGTGATAGGATGAGGGGGAATGTCTTTAAGCTGAGGGAAGGTAGGTTTAGATTAGGTGTAATGAAAAAAATCTTTACTATGAAGGTGGTGAGTCACTGACACAGGCTGCCCAGAGAAGTTGTGGCTGCCGGTCCCTGGCAGTGTTCAAGGCCAGGCTGGATGGGGCTTTGGGTAACCTGCTCCAGTGGAGGGTGTCCCTGCCCATGGGAGAGGGGTTGGTTGGAACTAGATGGTCTTTTAAATCCCTTCCAACCTAAACCATTCTGTGATGTGTTCATGGGAGTAGCAAATGTGAACTTCAGTGCATTAGCTCAACTTACCAGAAAATTCTAGAAGCAGGAAAATTAAAAATTAGTAGTTCCTTGGTCCTGTCTCTCCCCCATCCCCATCTAGCTCTTGTTGTGTGCTAAAGCAAAATGTCTCAATTTATTTGGAAGGAAGAAAATTCATGAGACATTAAAAAAACTTCAGTCATGGTTTTTTAAATACAACATATTAATCACAAGAGCCTTTAAAGCAAGACTTAAAATTTGTTGGACAAAGAGTTATGAAGCAAGGTTATTTGTGTTCTGTTAGTGTAGAATGAAGGTGTTTTTCTTCTGGGCAGGCCACAGATCTATTAGATTACACTTCTTCATTAGTGGAAGGAAAGATTTATTGACACGTACAGCTTGTTGCATATACAACAAAGATAGTGGACATCAAAAGGATTTTGCAGTGCCCTAAAACAAAGAAGCTACAGAAATTGAAGTTTAGCAAATATACTTAGGGAAATAGTAACGCTATGGTTAGAGTTCTGCTATGTACTCAATAGCATATGGAAGCAGTTATGAGAAGAACCTGCTGACAGGTTTCTGAAGCCTTCCATTAGTTGCTGAATAACTGTCGGAATGGTGTGGCTATGGAGTGCCCACCTTCTGGGCTTTTCAAGAACAGCTCTTTTGTCCTCAGTTTGCAATCAGGAATAATGTCATAAAACTCTGGAATTTTTGAAGTGGAGAATTCTGTTTGATGGGTTTTTTGATGTGCTGGTGATGTTTGGTTTTTTTAATAATTTCTCATCTTTAACCATTTTCTGTGGTAACTGGGGTAACTTGCGGATGCTGGCTATGGCAAGTTTAGAGAGAGGAACTCTGCAACTTGCACACAACTGTTGTATGTAAATAATTCTTTAAGGTATTGTACATCCTCCTGTATGACTTGGACACAGAAAATGTTGGGTGGGGAGAAGCTAATGTAAATATTCATGTAGAGAAAATTTTTTTAAAATCTTGAACAGTTACCCACTTTTATATGTTACACAGTGTGTTTGGTTATCCATGTATGGATAAATATACATATATAAAAAAACCCTGTTTTTTTTAATCTCAGACATGAGAAGAGCATGTTTCATTCTACTCCTGTCAAACCAGAAAGTTTGGAGGATCTCTGGGAAAACCTGAGTTTAAAGCCTGCAAATAGCCCTCAAGTGAACATCTCGCACAGTTTGTCCCGTCGAGGTAAGCCAAATAACGCCTTGGTCACTGGTTTGTGGGGGAAGGAAGATGATAACTGTAGGACTGGGAAGGCTCATGCCTGTCAGAGTGGAGAGGGATTCAAACTGGCTCTCAGAGTATTTTGGTTTGAACACCATGTCATAACAAAGGCAAATTGTATTTGTTGCAGGCTTGCTTTTTATTTCATCAGACAGGACCCATTATCTCTAGTTGAAATAAATCAGTGTTGAATTTTGTAGAGAAGAATACATCAGTTGTGTAGAGGCTCACTTGAGTTAGGAATGTTCTTCATAATACTCAATTACCTGCACTACTTAATCAAGATCAGTAGTCTACTGTTAGCTAAAAACCTTCCCTGCACTGTCTGGTGCAGATACAGACTGTTACTAACAACTGATGTCTTCTCTCTCAGACTAAACTATGACCTAGTGTGGTTTCTTTCTTCAAAATGTTAATACATCCTAGAAACTCAAAACTTGAGCCACATCATAATGGTGGAAGCTGTGATAAGGACAGTGTTGCTTTACATTTTTTGTAAATCTCTTATCTAGGAGGCTTGCAAATTGGACTACAAAGAATGTAAGGTGCTTCAGATTGACCCAAAAAGCAATTCTCTGGCACTTGTAGTTAACTAAACAAATGGCTAAGTTCCTGTTGTGGAGACTTAAAGCTGATAAGGGCCACGCTCTCTGCTACTGTAACTTTTTTTATTGGTAAAATTAATCTGCTAGGACTTCTGGGAGGAAGGGGGGTTGTCTTTTTCATAATATCTCTTTTTGCACATACTGAATCTGTGCACTTTGTGTATTCCACCCTTCCCAGTTATTAATGAAGTGTGGCAAGAACAAACAATTGCTCGCCTGCTGCAGCTTGTAGACCTTCCTCTCCTTGAATCATTACTGGAGCATCAAGAGATCAGACCTCAGCTTCCCCAGCCAAGGAAGGGAACTGGATATGTCATCACAAGTAACTACCTAGACAGAGAGATTCTCAAGGCTTTCAGTGACTCGCAGTAAGTGTTCACTGCTTGTACCTGCGACTTTGGAAAACTTTCTGCTTTCATAGGAGTGTAAAGCACATTTGATCTTTGGGGAGAAATGTTGGGGTCTCTCATACTGCAGAAAGGATGTGAGTAGGCACTTTTCTCCCTGTTAGACTTGACTGAGTTAGTTGGTAAATACCAGTTGATGAAACAGAAGTAGCTGAGACTATTTATAATGAATGCTGTAAGATGTTTTTTGAATGCAATGATGGTATTTGATAGTATTCAGAGGGGAAATTGTTTCCTGTGTTGAGGGAAGAATAGAGATTTTTGCTGCTACTTTGAAAAAAGTTTTCCTTAAAATGACCTGTGAGGGAATAGTTTAGCTTCTCTGTTAAAAAAAGCCAAGACTGCTGAGCCTGAAACTGTTAAAAACAGTGTGGAAAAACTTCTAGCAGTCTGAATCAGATCAAGGTTCAGGTTTCTGTTTATCTAGCAATAGTTATGTCCTTGTGTAACAGTAAAGGACATTACTGACTTTAGGTTTAACTGCTTGTGACTGTTTACCTCTGAGTTACTAATTTTTCATCTTGATTAAATAAGGTATATGGGTATGATCCACCTGAGTGTCAAAAGTCGTCTTGTTTGGTGTAAATTTCTAATGTATTTAAATACTCTCATGTAGTGAAAAACTACTTGCTTTCTGTGAAAAACAATGCAACTGACTCTGAAAGGCATCAGGAAGTAATGCTGCAATGTTAAACCACTCTGTCTTTTAGAACAGATGAATGGCTCTCAGCAGCAATAGATTGCTTGGAATATCTTCCAGATCATATGGTGGTAGATATTAGCAGGAACCTGCCTGATCAGCCAGATAAAGCGGACGAGTGGAAAATACTGCTGTTTGAAAGTATTGGTAGATACTACGGCCAAAAAAAGGAGCCACTGTTAAGCCATGCCTCTGAAATTCATGCAGGAATTGCAGAATTATTGGGTAAGTAAAGCTATATTCCTAAGCTTATGTGAGAGGTGTGTTGGCAGACTGAATATTTACTATAGCAATCAAGCTTAAGGGTTGACTTCTGCAAGGTTGGCTTTTCTTTATTTCTAGTCATGAAGACTATGCATTGAAATGGAGACATTTTAGTCCTGACTCGCTGCATTTCTGTAACTTGTGTTCAGTTCTCTGTAGAATGGCTGTGAAACTGGAGTGCTATAACTTCGTAGTAATTAATGTCTAGGGAAATTTAAATATCCCCAAGAAATTGAATAAAAGTATAGGCTAATATTAAATACTTAGGCCATAAGATGTAAAGTTAAAGCTCTGTGGATCCTTTTTATCCCATTCACAACTCTTCTCTCTTGTCCATACAAATGTTTTAAGAAATAAACTTTCTTGAGATAGTATTTTAGAAAGATTTTGATGTTTTTAGTCCTGAATTAACATTTCCTTATCCCTCTTTTCCTTATTCTTTGTTCTTCTCTGCTTTTGGTGTTCTTGTTCCATGTTGGTAGGATTATTTTGCATTTATACCCCATTCCTCCTCCCTGTATGATAAAGGGAGGGTACTAGTACAGCCTGTTTTATTTAAATATTCACACAACTAAAATGGATATTCTGCATAGTAAGGCCAGTTGAAACATTGCAAAGCTCTACAGAATGGCTTGCAATCAATTTCAAGTAGCCCATTTATCTAGGCATCCCTCACTTCTTCATAGATCTCTTATTTCCACAAGAGGTCCCTGATTCTTCTAAATTGAGCTGTTTTCCTTTTTTCAGTGTTCACATTCCATTCAAGATGGATGAACTGTAACTGAACTTACTTAAGAAAACTCAGTTTCAATTATCAGGCTAAAAGCCCAGGTGTGGGCTGTTTGCAGATGGCATGCAAACAGCTCTCCTCAGCCTGTGAGAAATCTTTGTGAGAATGAATTGCTTTGTTTGACCAGTTCTGATCAGAGAGATGAGCTCCTCTGATGTGGCTAGTTCAGGTGGTTTATTGTAACATTTATTTAAATAAACATGGCAATAGATACCTTTATCTCTCTTCAGTGAACGGGAAGATGGAGCAATCTTTAGAAGCTGTTCAACTCTATTTGAAACTCCTAGACAGCCAAGTCAGGGAGGAGTTCAGAAGACTCCTGTACTTCATGGCTGTTGCAGCACATAATTCTGACCTCAAACTACAGAAGGAGGTAAATGTGCATACTTAACTGTTACATGTTGCTTTACACTTGCTGAAATCTATAGAGGTCCCAGACACTGATCAGAAGCTGTAGCTTAAATATGTGATTAGAGGAGAAGCAAGGACTTGAGGAACGAAGGCACTGCCCTTCTTAAAGTGGGACACTAATTATCCTTTTCTCATAATTGTTTCACATTATCTGTTAGAGTGACAACAGGATGGTTGTGAAAAGAACATTCTCTAAAGCTATTATCAACAATAAAACCTTATCCAGAGGGAAAACTGACCTCCTGATCTTGTTCCTTGTGGATCACCAAAAAGATGTATTAAAGGTAAGTGCTAGAAAATGACTGGATTTTGTCTTGTATGCTTATGCAGGATTGCCCTTTTCTATGCTGCTGTTTGACTGTCTTATCTTTTTATTCAAGATCCCAGGCACACTGCATAAAATGGTCAGCAATAAACTGGTGGCTTTGCAGAAAGGCCAAGATCCCAGTAAGATAACAGGTAACAGTTTAAACAGACCTATTTATTCTTGTCATGCACCCAGGTGAGAAATAGAAGGCGCTGAGATGATGCAAAAGGACTTGCTGTAGCAATGACCACTCTGTCTGTAAAGGAGTATGGGTCTGTAGAATCTTGAGGGTGGCTAGCTGTGGTGCTAATGATCTGAATGTCTCATGTCTTCTAGGTTACACTTTTTGCCAAAAACTTGATGAGAGAGAGTATTGCTCCAACACAGAGAAGACCACAAAAGATGAGCTATTATCTTTATTGAAAGCCATTGATGAAGATTCAAAGCTCTCTGACAAAGAAAGAAAGAGACTGCTAGGGCAGTTTCATAGCAGTAACCCAAGTATTTTTATGCAATATTTTGGAGACAGAGTTACTAATATGTGTGTATGACTTTAAATATACGCTGCTTTCTATACTCTCACATTGAAAACACTAATATATTGTAAATATTTTATATTTGTGTATCTAATAAAATTATTTTGTGGAAATGGATGGAATTTATACAATTATTACCAAAGACAATGATATGCAAGAAAGCCTCTACTTGTAACTTAGCTTTGCTCATTCTTAATTGCTGTAGGGTCAAAACAATCCTTCCTCTTCCTCACCTGAAGCCAAGTCTATTGGCTACCTCTAGTCAAGTATCAAAATTACAGATGATTTGGATGAGATCTGTTGCCTTTTTCCCCAGCACTGAATTTTTTTCCTAGTTGGCCTTGCATTATGTGACTGTCACATTGCGTTGATCTTTAACTTGCTGTGTAATAGACAAAGCTGAATTGCATCTTCTGCTTGGTGTTCACAGCTGTTCTTCAAGCTTGCCAGCTCACTATACTGTGTGTGTGTATGACAATGCCCTATGCTGTTTTAAGCTAAAATGGCACCATATTGAGGAACTGGCATAGGGAAATGGCTTTTCCCCAGCTGAGTCCTACTTTGTACCTTCAGCTCCTATTGCCTCTTCTGGGATGGTAAATATATTCTGGATTTTGAAGATGGTCTGGCTTTGGTTGCCACAGAGCGTTCTGCTTATGGCTAATTAGCTTCATCCCTGCAGTGTTTTGCTCTGAGTTTTGCTGATGTCACCAGCTATAACTGGAACATATGAAAAGCCTTTGGGCTTTCTTAAGGCTGTATATTTTATCTATGTCTGGTCTAGAGTGGAAATCCTAAGCTGGGCAACATGGGCCATTGCAAACAGGGAAATACGTAGTATGATCAGAGATCTAATTTTGATTCTTGTGGAGTTATCTTTGGGATGATGCCAACAAAACTTCACTGGAGATACGGGTGCAAAAAACCACCACCTTTGTTCTGTCTGCATGGTTGATAGAGTTCTGGTTTATTTTTTGGGGTGAAAAAGCTAGTTTAATTGGGAACAAAGTTAATTTAATGAAAACAAAGTAGTAATAACTGTTATGAATTCAGATCATAAGCTGTCTTCCAAAACACTCCTCTCAGATGCTACTCTGTACTGCATCACTAAGTAGTGCTCAGTCATTAGTGATGTCTGTTGCCACTGGTTATTGCTTCTCCTAGAGCACTTTCTCTGAAAGTGAGATGATGACTCACTGTGCAAGAAGACAGTAATATATTGTCTTCTCATGGGGGATTGAAGAATAAAAGTTATTCTAGAAATTGGAAAGGACTGCTAAAAGATGAGTTCTTGAAAGCTAGTAGTATGGAGGAAGTGTACCCTTTTTTAGTTATTTTGTAGTTTTAGTTTGGACTGAAAGCTGTTTGATTATAAATGCACTTTCTCAGAAAAAGTGCCTTAACCTTATGCTCACTTTCAGACTTTCTGATTGTGCTTTTCAGAAGTTGCTTGTGTTGTTGCCTCTGCAACTTCCTTTTCTCCATCCAGACAGCACAGAGAAGCAGGAGTGACCTCACTGTTAGAAATCTCATCCTTTTATCTTGAAAATTAGTTCCTGTCTGTCAGTGGTGCCTGCTGGAGTAAGAGTTCTGGATTACAGATATTGCTGCACTGAGTCACTGCTTGGCTTTGATGCCAGGCTTGCTTTCAGGCTCCTGAAATGCAATCTGCAGACAACTGGGTGGGAGAGAAGGGTAGATGCATTCACTGATAAATGCAAGGCAGGGCTAATGTGGCCTTTCCTCTGCTTGGGTGTGATGCATGTTAGGTAGTTACATCCCTGTCCAGCTGCGGGGACTGACAGTCATACTGTAAGCTGCTTACGGTATCATTTTAGAGGTACAGCAATAAAAAGCCCTGGCTGCTTTCCCTAGGTACTGTTGAGATTTAATCTAAATAAGCATAACGTGATGGGGACAGACACATGGTTACGTGTTAAGAGTCTAGCTGCAGGTCTTGCTCTGGTCCAGCTGTAAGCGCTATAGGGAGCTGCTCCTCGCTTGCTTACAAGGAGGCAACCCCTGCCCCCAGAAAATCAGTGGTGAGCGGCAATATTGCGGATTATTCTTGCACCCCTGCTACAGCGGAGAGCTGTGCCCCGCTCCCGCCACCCCAGGCCCACTTCGAGAGGAACAATGCCAACACGCACACGGAGGGGCGGTGCGGGCAGGCGGCGGAGCCCGGCGTGGGGCGGGCCGTGGGGAGCCGCTCCCGCGCCGCTCGGCAGCTGTTGCGACCCGCCCCTGCGCTGGGGCTGCGCCTCCGGCCCAGCCTCGCACCGCGGCCGGAAGGAGGGAGTCGGGGCCGGGCGTCCGCTCCGTTAGAACCGCTGGCCGCGGCTCCTTCTCCGAGCGGCGGTAAGGCGGAGGCGGTGGGGCTCCGGTTCGCAGCGCAGCCCTGAGGCGGAGGGCGAGGCGTCTGGCGGTGGAGGGGAGGTGCGGAGCTGGGCGGCCGCTGGGCCTCGGCGGGT